>CM031237.1:441184579-441537079 GCA_018340775.1 Taxus wallichiana var. yunnanensis
TTCTAAGTTGTAAAGATGAATTTTCTAATTGACTAATTGATCTTGAGCCTATGATATAAGTGTGTGATGGAAAGAAGACTTTGATTGGGAAGGAGGTGATTCAACTAAAAAATAACACCATCCTAAGAGGGCTAGCCATCCTTGAACCTAATTTTTATGGGGTTGATAAAATTATGAATAAGTATATCAACACTCTAAGAGATGTAATTGAATGCAACTTAGGGACTTACCACAAAACAAGGAAAGTATGTTTAGGGATAAAGTTAAGTGTAGATGGAAAAAAATCCTATACCAAACTATTAAATAAATATTAGGATTGTTTTACTTGGTCTTATTCTAAGTTGAAGGCTTACATAGAGGATTTATTTCAACATGTGATACCCTTAGAGCCTCATGCCAAATCTTTTGGGAAAAATAAAAGGCCAATAAACCCCATCATTACAATTAAAATTTAGGAGGGGATTAAAAAGATAATATATGGAGTTATCATACAAACCATTAGGTACTCTTTGTGGGTTAATAATCTAGTCCTAGTCGAGAAAGAATAATGGGGATATCATATTGTGCGTAGATTTTATAAACTTGAAAAAGATTCACTGAAGGATAACTACCCTTTACCAAACATGGATAACCTCTTAAAAAAGGTAACATCGTCTAAAATTATGTCAACACTTGATGGTTTCTTAGGATACAATCATGTGGTGGCTAAGGAATCAAAATAGTACAAGACTACTTTCACCACTCCCTAGGGAACTTATGTTTATGTTAGAATGTCTTTTAGACTAATGAGTACTAGAGCTACCTTATAAAGATAAATGGATGTTGTATTTTTGGATTCATAAATGAGTTTATGGTGGTCTTTAAAGATGATATAATGGTATTTTATGAAAAATAGGTGACCAATTGCACCACCTTGAAATTTTTTTGATCAAGTGCAGAGAATTTGGTATCTCATTAAATCCAATAAAATGCCACTTTCATGTGAAAAAGGAAATTTTATTAGGAAACATTATGTCTCAAGAGGGAGTTATGATTGACCCTAAAAGGGTGGATGTAATTGATAAGGTACCCATCCCTCAATCTAATAAATTTATATAGTCCTTCTTTTGTCAAACAACTTTGTGAGGAGGTTCATATCCGTTTTTCTGATATCACTCTATCCATAACAAGAATGTTAAATAAGGCCTGAGATATCAAGTGGGGAGATGAGGAAATAAAATCATTCAAAGGATTAAAATATGCATTAAAGAATGCCCTGGGTTTCAGTCTTGATTAAAAGGACTTTTAATTTTTCTCCATTGCATCTAAATTTACTATTGCTTCATTTTATTAAAAAAGGATGATGAAGGCCATGAGAAGAAAATTGCATTTTTCAACAAGGCCTTACAAGGATCTGCACTAAAATATACAATCATGGAGAAACAACATTTTTCCTTAGTAAAAGCCACTAATATTTTAAAACTTGTCATCCTCAGCTCAAGGATCATCATTACCACACATGATGGTCAAGGAAATCTTGACACAACTAGAAGTGTTGAGAAAACGGTGTAGGTGGGTCAGAAAACTCCAAGAGTATTACATGGAAATGTAAACCAATAAGTTGGTAAGAGGCCTTGGTTTATCCATGTTGATGACAAAAGTAAATTTACAAGTGGTTGAAATGCAAACTGTTGATATTGATTTAAGTGATCCTCATAAAAATTAACAACATCTATCTCGATACAAAGATAGATTATTATTTGTAAAATTTAAATTGTCCTCCAAGCCTAGAAAAGAATCAGAGAAGGACATTAAAATTAGTGTCCCAAAAATACATCCTAATATATCTTGGTTTAGCTTGGAAGAATCCAGATGGGGTCTTATTAAGATGTATAACTAAGGATGAAAATCCTAAATTGATTAATGAGTTTCATGGTGGAGTATGTGGTGGTCACTATGCTGCTAAAGTAACTACTCATAATATTTTAAGGGAAGGTTATTGGTGGCCATCTCTTTTCAAATATGTTTCTCAATTGGTGAGAAAGTGTGAAGACTGCTAACATTTCTCTGGTAGGATAAAATATTTTAGATCTCTCCCTTGCAGCATGTTTCATTGAGGATCCTTTTAGAAAATGGGGGTTATATTTTATTGGTGAAATGTCACATACTTTCACTACATGCCACACCTAGATCTTGGTGGAAACTAGTTAGTTCATTAAGTGGGTTGAAGCAATCCTCACTAAGAATGCAACACACCAAGTGGTCATGGATTTCCTTTTGAACCACATCATTTGTAGATTTTGTGTCCCTACTAAAATGGTTGATGAAAATTCCATGATATTTAGAGATAAACCCTTAAAGAACCATGTGTGATGGTATGGGATAAGCCTCACTTATAATTATAATTATAACCCTCAAGGAAATGGGTAAGCAAAATCAAGTAAGCAAAATTTTTTCAAAATGCTCATAAAGAACTTTAGAAGTTAACAAGAGAAAGTGGGGTGAGAAGCTTAAATTTTCCTTGTGGGATGATAGGGTTAAATCAAAGATATCCACTGGGAAAATACCATTTGATTTATTATATGGTGTTTAAGTAGTCCTACCTTTCCATCTACAGTTGTCTTCCCATCAATTCATGCAACAGTTGGGAGAGAATCCTTTTTTTTATAAGGATCAACCAGTTATTGAGCTTGATGAGATCAAGAGAGAATATCATCATAGAAACATTAGATTCAAAGAAAAACTTAAGAAAATATTTGATAAGAAGGTAACTCCAAGAATTTTCCATGTAGGTGATTTGGTCATGTTATGGGATAGTAGGCATGAAGACAAAGTGAAGAACGAAAATTTTTATGCATTATGGATGGGCCCCTATTCCATTGATATAAAAATTGGAGAAAACACCTTCTTCTTAAGAGATTTGGATGGATATTTACTTGAGATACATGTCAATGGAAGGAATCTAAATCACTTTTTGTATTTACTATGTGTCACCTTGTAATGATGTACAATGTATAGTTTTGTTTTTGCTTTTATTCCCTTATAGTCCTCTATAGTTAGTTTTTTTGTTCTTGTGTTTATGGTGTTGTGAATTGTAAATAAAAAGGTTTATTTTTGTGTGACTCCTTACCCAATGGATTAGGCATCTAATATACTTCATCCATGAGTGTTTTTTTGGTTCTTGTGGCAACCATTGGGGGTGCCCATCCCCAAGAAAGAGCTGGTGTTGGTGCACGATTTGATCGTGTTGGAAATCATGGAATGTTTTATATCTGTACCTATGAAGTTAGTGTGTCTTGCCCATTTTTTAGCTCTTTGACCTTTCAATATGTTTAGTGTTCCCCGAGATTCAAAATTGATTAAACCATGTCATGATCTTGGTCAACAGTTTGTTTTTTTCTAATGCCTTAATGTTTTCTATGTTTCTTTATTGATTTGGTAGTTCTTAGGTCTAAGGGATGTGGGAAATGTTGCTATGACCTTAGTTATATGAAAAATCCTATGGACTAAGGCCCCTTTATTTTGAAATTGATTTATCTGTAATTTTGTAAGTTTCCATTTTTGTAAGTTTTCAACTTATAATTTCACCCCGAGGTGCACTAAAAGGAATATTCAAAGCATTTGGGGGTATGCAAGAATTATGCATAGTTTTTAATTTTTTGAAGTTACAAATTGTAATAACACTCCCTACCCATGACAAAGGAATATTCCTCTATTTGCTGAATTTTATGAAAATTCAAAATTGATGTGGGTGTGCAACTTGCAAAGTATTCTACTAGGCTTGAAAAGAGAACATTAAGAGAATCTTAATGATGCGAGGTAGAAAGAAATTTAACGGTTGTGTAGTTTGCAACTTTGCAATTGTTACAAAACTATAAGTTCCACTCCTATCTCCAAAGTGAAATGGTAAGAGAGAGGTAACATGATATGGTAGTAGTTGGATAAGGGAGCATCTTTGTAGTACAAAAGTTAGTAGTTTCACGGGAATCTCGGTGGGAGAGACCCATGGTTTCATATGATATCACCTCAAGGTGGATCATTTTTGTAGTATAATAGTTGGAATTTTGGTAGTTTTTAAATGTCACAAATTACATGTCTACCCTCAAAGGCCCCACAAAGAAGACATGTGGTGACTATATACATAAAATATATTGACTTGGGTACATTTATAGGACTTAAATCATACTAATATATAAATGATTCCTAAGAAATAAAACTAGTGGTTGATAAATAATTTTGGTCTTTTGATTGCTTTATCTATTACACTTTACTAGTTTTACATGTCCTACAACTCTTTTGGAACTTGGTGATTTATCTTTTGATGAACTTGGATAGAAGCACCCAACTAGGATAGAAACAAATAGACGCTACTATCCCTTCTAGGTGTCCCCTGTCATTCTCTTTATTATTCTTACTCTCTTGGGTTCTTTTTTCCTTTTGGTCACATTTTAAAAACTTTTGGTAGGCCTTTCAGTTTCCAATTATGAAATTCAAATAAGGGAATCATATATATACTTAGCAACTTCTTCTAAATAAGGGGCCAAATACTATAAGAATTATTTTTCACTACCTAAGCTTGCACAAAGGCACAAGATCACTATAAAGAATACATCTAACACATTCATACAAGGGACAAGGGTTGCATTGATATGCATACACACCATAGGAGGGGGAGTTCATTCTATTCCATGACACACATTCTACATACTTGGTACCATATACATATAGCTCTCTATCATCGTGAAAATTGCACAAGGGAAACCTAGGGCATAATTACACACACAAACATATAGAACTACATGGAGTCTGAGATGTAGTGTAGTGCTCGGTCATAAGTTTAGGTGACCATTGGGGTAAGTCGACTCCACATTTTGCGTATTTTTTATTAATTTGAATTACTTTGTGGATGTGTAGGTAGGCATTTATTTTACGGAGTTACATGTGTAATCAAAATCCTAACAATGAATTTAGAGTGAAAAAGTGAATATTGGAGTGAAGACCTTTCGACCCAAAAAAATTTAGAACACGAGGACCTAATTGGACTCTAGTGCCCAAATAAGACACTAGCACCTTGGACACGCTTATCCTCTTATGGGTGTTTTTTTCCTGCATATTTATCTACTTCCAAATTTTCATCAAGCCTTTTGCGACAAGGTTCCCAACCTGTTCAATAGATACACAGTCAAATCATTTACAGTTGTATGGAATCGGCTAAGTCATTTTTCTCCTTCCATTTTCTTAGGGTTTTTGCATTTTGGAATGTTTATTGCTTGTGCAAGATCTATAATTTATTTCTTGCATATCTTTCATTATAGTAAGTTACTCTAAAATTAATATTTAATTCAAATTGGATTAAATCGGTGACATATGGTGGCATCATGCGGTCGGGATAACCCCCTGCGATTGGAATTTTCAAAGTGTTTCACTACTATCAATTGCTCTCTTACCCCATCCGGCCCAAGGGAAAGGAAAAGTGGAAAATATGTCCATGTGTAAGGTTGTTGATCAAAGAATACTTGGCAAAGATCACACAAGGAGTCTGCGGAGATAGAAGGCTAGGATCGAAGGTGTGGAAAGATAGGAAGGACCCGCGCACGGAAGGCAAGTTCAAATTTTAGGACTTAGCTGATTTTGAGCAGAAGATCTATATTTAGGAGATGGCGTGCGGAACACACCAACGAAGTAGGGACACACGTGCCATGCATTATCTATATTTGGAGAAGCGGTTCAAAGTGTCTATGCATGAAGACAAGCTAGGAATAGAATGAACACTTCAGTTATCTGTAAGAGAACTATAGATAGTGCACTTGCATGTGTGGCTATAATTGTAAACAACATGTGGCTATTAATAACATGCAACCTATTTCTGGAGTAGTTAAGTGGTGAAGGGAAAGTCCCCACCCTATATATATGATGATTAGATGCATAATACATAGAGATAGATAGATAGAGATATATGATGTATCAGAGAGATCTATATGTATGATTCTGAATATGTGTATCAGAGTTCATATGCACCTTAAGATGAATTGATAGTACTATAAGGAGCTTCTATACTTATTAATAGGAGGAAATTGGTTGAATCTAAGTGTTATTTTGTGTAATTATGTTTTACACATTAGTATTTCAATCATGGATACCGTTCAAGCTTATTCTCTCATAATTCTGTGAGTAACATGCACTATAGAATGATGGATTAGTTGTGACTCTATATGTTTTCATCTTCATCATGCTAACATCTTGTTACAACAACCCTAAAGAGGAATCTGGTACCTTTGCGTGCTTTAGGTGAGCACCCAATCTAGGCTAAGTGATATGCCAACGTGACTAGGATGTCATCTTGCAAATTCTAGGCTGCATCATTGGTTCCGTTACCAGGACCTCTTTTTAAGTTGTTCTTTAGATGGTTCATAATGAAGACGTACCAGTTAACTCTAGCAATTATTGAGGAATCGATACATGATCTGGAGGAAGAATATGCACAATGATTTAGCACTGGATCTAGGTTTAATGCATGAACTTGGGTAGAATAGAACCTGTATGACAGTTTATATGAGAGCTTTTTGTTATCTTCCTAGTAGAACTATACGAGTGGCTTACTGCTTATGCATCTCAAGCGGAATTAGAGGTATCACACACTTATTTGGACGTAGGAATAATTTTAGGATCTTTATGATGCTGATCTGATTTGGACTCATGTGGTGGATATGTGGTTTCACGGTGTTCTAAATAGTTATACTCTGGAATATTCAATTTTGACGTACTCTTTCCCAGAGGTCGCTGAATTTAAGTTTTTGAGGTATCCAAGAGGAATGTATTTGCACGGTATTCCACTGGCGATCAAGATCTTAATGGTAACTTTGAACCTAGAGAGTAAGCCGATGGCCAACTAAACTTCACCACGCGTGAAGGCAGGAATAGGTTTGGTATTAAGATGGTGGACCTAGCGGCAGAAAAGTAGAGAGAGGAAAGGTGGCTTAAGTATAATGAGGCACGTGAGAAGGAAATAGAGAAGCAACATTCTATTGCAGAAAGTATGGCATTGAGGAGAGAGATGGCTCGTGAAGGATTTATGGCTCATGTAGAGGATGTGGAGCTAGAGCATCAGGAACTCCCCCATCTTGGAAAGCATGATAGAGATCCCTTCTCGGCCTCACATGGAAGTATGCCAATAGAGACTACTTGGGCCGCATGTGTGCATCTTAATCCACCTGATGACCTAGCCTTTGCGCTTGGTTTTCCAAGTATCTAGTATGACAAGTAATCAGTAAGCTAATTTGGGAAGTAGGAGGATGGGAGTAAGTCAGGGATCGAGTACATCAATGGCAGGACAGACGGCTTCAATGTTATTTGGAAAAAACCTTTTTAGGTGCATCATCCACACAAAACATGAGCACGTAGAATGTTGGATTCACCCTACGGAAGTGGGACTTCCTCACTCACATCGTAGGGATTTGTGATAGTACTACCGTCGAGCACGGGGAGTACATCTACAGGTCCTACTCCAACTATAGGTGGAGGATTAGGAGGAATAAGAGGTTCTAGTTTTGGTGGATCTAGTGGTTCTAGAGGTAGAGGGAACGCAGGAGGTTCTAGGTCGGTGGTCAAGGTCCACAAAGAACCAAAAATATCTATATGGATATGTACCTTCACCTCCCGGAGTATAGAGGTATAGAGGATGCTCGAACATGTGCATATGTGTGAAATTTTGTGGTGCATTAAAGGGATTACAACTCTTTTGAGTGAAAGGAAATTCAATTCACTAGTACATTACAAGGGGATGCGCACATATAGTATAGGAATTTTAACCCTGATCAAACTTGTGTGGATTATGCAACACTAAAAGATGTGTTCTTAAAAGAGTTCCATATTCTTGAGTTTGATTAAAAGAGTATAAGTGTTCTTAAAGATATTAAGAAAGGCACTACTGAGAGTATACGTGAGTATGATGCTCATTTTAAGACACTTCTATCTAAGTTATCTTATGATATACATGCTAGCCAAAGCATGTATAATGGTTCGTTGGAGGATTGATTACACCTTTTAGGAGGGCACTGTCACATAAGACATATACGGATCCATGTGAAGCACCTTTGGAAGTAGCTTTACCCATTGAGGTAGTTAGAAGCATTGACACTTGGTCTTAGTCCATTTCTAGAGGCACATATTGTAGCTATGGCAAAGCGATTAGAAAAGCTATCGATAAATTCAACCCATGAAATGTGCCTCAGGGAATTTGGTGTACAAATTGTGAAGTGGAAGGTCACACCAAGAATAGTTTTAATTACTGGATCTGTACGTTCATTATTACTAAACTATGAGATTTTTCATTTGAATCATGATGCTAGTCACCGCATCCATTGTTACGGTGCGTGATAAGGAAGAATGTATCTTGCTTTTGCAAGATTTACGAGGTGTCCATGACCCATGATCGAGGATTGTCGGTTGATTGGTCAGATCCATGATGCTTATAGACATTGGAGTACGACAGACAAGTATAAAAGATAATTCTAAGGGTAGGAATGAGCACCAGGACCGGGAGCATAATCAGACGTGCTATGATAGGAATGAGGGGTGTTTTGAAGGAGGTCGTGGAAGAGGATGTGGATATCATGGTGGATATGGAGGATGAGGCCATGATGGAGGAAGAGGAGAGTTCCCTCGTGGAACATGTTATACGTGTGGATCTTCGGATCACTACAGGTGTGAATGTCCTCAGAATAATGCATGTTCTTTCTACGGGAAGAACCATAGCTATGAAGAGTTCCGGACCTATATGAGCATCTGAGTAAACAACATAAGAAAGAAAACAAAGGTGCTAGAATGGTTAGAATCTAGCATGTGGTAGAAGACCAATGGATGCCCAAGGTAACATAAGGACCTGAGGTATTGACAGTAAAGATCACTACATGTGTTGAAGCTACACACGTGAGAGACATTGCATCAGAAGCCTACGATTACCAAGGAGGATGTTTTGCATTCGAGGTATCCAGATCATGCTCATCAGAAAGAATTTTACCAAGATACTATGGAAGTGCTAAGGAATCTTCACGGTGAGATACAATACCTAAAGGAACAAAAGAAAGCATCAAAGATAGTTCAAACTGATATCGATGATCTATGGGAGATATGCAAGATGTTGTGCCAGGAGAACATTATCCCACTATTGGTGAGTTGGCTAAAAGGGAACACTCCACATGCAAGTCTTGAGATTGGAAGGCTGATTCTTCATGTCAATCTTCCCCCGATAGCATTAATTATGACAAAGAAATTACTTTGAATTACATTTGTGGATGGGTGGCTGTTAAGCAATATATTGATTGATACAGGTGGGGAAGTAAATGTGTTGACATTAGATGCTTGGGTACAAATGGGGAGGCCCCCATTGTAGCCATCGTCTAATGTGTTGTTTATGGAAAACCAGACTAAGGCCACTCCCATAGGAGTGTTGAAGAATGCATCTATAACTATACAAGGAGCCAAGTTTACTGGGGATTTTGAGGTGTTAGCACTTGCAAAAGTAGATAATTTTCCAGCCTTTCTTGGACGCCCTTGGTGTTATGCGAATAATGCTAACTTGAGATTCAATAAGGGATACATCAGCTTTGAAAACAAGGAGGAAAGGGTTGTGATACCCTTGAAAAATGGGAAGTCTACGCCCTATGTAGAGCCTCTAAGTGAGGAGGATTTGAACAGAGTCTATGTACGTGCTATTCAGGATCCAGAGGTCAATAAGCCATCAAAAGAAGGCATTCTATAGTGGGAAGATTCTCATTCTATTAGTGATACTATGAGTATTTCTTGTGATAATTGGGCTCATGGTACATATGAACTGGTAGGGCGTGAGGTGAAAAGCATAGTTGCGCGCGTAAATAAATCTTGCTCAATTCGACAGATCGATGGCACAATATCTTGGTATACAGGGACAAAAGATCTTTCTACCTTTCTGAAGGCTATGGAAACACAGTGGGAAGATCCAGTTAAACAAAGGGATATGTTAGTGTATACACTACATGCGGGATAACAACGGCTGGTGGGTAGTCCACAGAGATAATCTTATAAACTGGAAAGAGATTGGAATAACTTTATCCACTAGGTTTATAAGGAACAATGCACCTACGCAAATCTGTACTTATCATGGTAATCAACCTATTCAGCATCACATTCAACAAAGTGTGAGAGACTCTGGACAGTCAGACAGGAAGCATTACCATCGTCACTTTGGGTACATAAATTGTATTCCACACTCCAAGGATGTGCACGTGCTTGGTATGTATATGCAGAACTACATAGAGAAACTGGGAACTAGAAAAATTTGACTACAAGTATGACTCAGACATTTGATTATTTCTCGACTCAACCTCCAAAGTAGCAGAAGCATTAAAATTTGTCAAGCACTTAACTATGGGAGATAGTGCAAAAGTAGAGGAGCATATTTAGGAATTATTCGGTGAGACAGATTCCGGAGCATGTCTTGAAAGGGAAGAAGAAATAGACTCTTTACTACTTGAGCATGCTTACCTTGAGAGAGAAAAATGAAAGATGGTTTACATCGTGGGTGAAGAGGAAGTCAAAAATTTGGATATTGAGCATTCACATAGGGTGCATGAGGTTGTGGATAGTGTAGAAAAGGATACACATGCCTACTATGAACCCATGAAGACAACGAAGGTGAATATAGGTTCAGAGGCTAAGCCTAAGGAGGCCATAATTGGAGATTACTGGTCAGACTCGGAGGTAGAAAATATCATCAAAATACTAAGAGATTATCAGGACTTATTCCCTGGAGGGTA
This sequence comes from Taxus wallichiana var. yunnanensis, assembly GCA_018340775.1. NCBI lineage: Eukaryota > Viridiplantae > Streptophyta > Pinopsida > Cupressales > Taxaceae > Taxus > Taxus wallichiana. The sequence goes on from CM031237.1 coordinate 441,195,352, forward strand.
TCATGAACTTAAAGGTGTACATGAATCACTTTGGGAAATGAAGATCAAACTTAAGGATGGTGCACGGCCAGTTAGGAAGAGACCTTACAGGATGAATCCTAATTTGCGTGAAAAGGTAAAGGAAGAAATTGGTAAAATGCTGAAATCCAGAATTATCAAGCCCCTTGATGAGTCAGAATGGGTTAGCCAATGGTGATTAGTATTAAGAAGGATGGGTGGATTAGGATATGTGTGGATTACAGGGAGCTGAATTCCACATGCATTACAGATCCTTTCCTACGCCTTTCACTGAGGAGATATTGGAAGGAGTTGCAGGGCACGAAATATATTCTTTCACAGATGGATTTTTTGGGTATCATCAGGTTTGAATCACGCGGGAGGATCAAGAAAAGACAACATTTACAACTAAATGGGGTAGTTTTTCCTATACGGTGATGCCATTTAGATTGAAAAATGTGCCAACTATATTTTCACGCATAGTTGTTCAGGCATTCAAAGATTTTATTCACAACTTCTTACAGGTTTATCTAGATGATTGGACAATAAATGGGATTGTGAAAGATCATTGCAAAAATATGCACTTAATTTTTGAACGATGCACAAGCAATTGAGTATATCTTTGAATATCAAGAAGTGCATATTTTCTATGCCATTCGAGAGTCTTGTTAGGACATATAATTTGCAAGGAAGGTTTCTAGTTGATCCACCAAGGTTGTAGTCATTTTGGGCACTGGAAGCACCTACTAGTCAAAGTGAGTTGCACATATTCATAGGTCATACATGGTATTACAAAATTTTTATAAAAGGGTATGCAGGTGGAGCACCCTTGGAAGAACTACTGAAGGGGAAAGGTACATTTTATTGGGGATAACTACAGCAAAGTGCACATTTGAGGTATTAAAAGAGATACTAACTACCACGCCCATTATGCACTTCCCATCATGGGATAAACCATTTCATGTACATGTGGATGCTTTGGTATGGACATTGGCCTTTGTGTTAGCTCAATCGGTGAAGGTATTGTTGATCATCTAATCTATTTTTCTAGTAGGAAGCTAACTCTTCTTTGAATAGAATTACACGACTACAGAGCGCGAAGCTTCTTCAAAGATTTATGCATTGTAAAAGTTTTGACAATACCTATTAGCAACACCATTTATGTTTTATATAGATCACATGGCATTGAAGTACTTGGTAAATAAGCCAGTTTTGTAGGGGTGCATATGCAGATGGGTGCTACTATTTCAATACTTTGACTTCACAGTTGTGGTGAAACCAGGGAACAACAACTCTGGACCAGACCATTTATCTAGAATCAATACAGGAGAGGAGGCACAGACAATTGAAGAAACAATGTCGGATGCACAGTTATACAGGTTGTAACATGCGCCCACAGAACTAGAGGACATTGTTGTCTTTCTACGAATAGGTATGGCCCCAAAAGGAATGAAAGCATTAGAAAAGAAGCAGACTTGCTATACACTAGGTTTCTAAGGGAGAATGTTCTTACATGATATGGGTGTCCTTTGAACTTGACAAGTGATATAGGTACACATTTTTGAATGAGACAATCGAATCCTATTAGATGAGTTTATGGTGGATCACCATAAAAACACACCATACCATCCTTAGGAAAATGGAAGCACTGAGGCCTTCAACAAGATTTTGAGCCAAACTTTGACAAAAATATGTGATGTTGGAAGAAAGGATTGGGATGAAAAGGTGTCAGTTGTGCTTTGGGCATATAGAACAACTTACAATAGATTTAACAAAGTCACACCATTTCAATTGGTGTTTGGCGTGGAATTTGTTCTTCCTATAGAATTTATGTTACCTTCCTTATGCATTGCGCGCGTTGGAGGTCTAGCTGATGAACATGCTTTAGAAGAACAGATTGAAAAGATGATTCAACTAGATGAGGCTAGGCGAAGAAAGTAGAGTGGAGTTAGAAGCAAGAAAAGGCTAGGCAAAAAGCATGGCATGACAGAAACATAAGAGATAAAAAGTTTGAGATTGGACAAATGGTTCTTCTTTATGACTCAAAGTTCTTGCGCCATCCAGGAAAGCTCAAAGTATATTGGTTGGGGCCGTATGTTATAACTTCTATATTGGAATCAGGTGCTTGCGATTATAAGCACTTGATGGAACACAACTACTTAATTACTTTAATGGGAGTAAGGTGAAGACCTACTATAAATAAGTCTTCTTGGTGTTTGTAATAAGGAAGTGTTGCCATTTAGCCTAGGTTTTCAATTCGGTATTTCTTTAATGTATTTCCTTTATTGTCACTATGCTTTGTCAATTTAGTTGTTGTTTGTGTAATAAGCACGCTTGTGCACATGAAGCTAATTACTGTATGAAGAATGTTTATGTGCGTAGAGGACTGCACATACCTTTAGTGTGGGGTGGTTGTCATTATTCAAGAAAATGATTGAGGGACTTGAAAGGTGAAAGAAATAAGCTACTACAGGTGTGCTTTAAAGAGGATTACTTCTCAAAAGGTGACCAAAGATGAAGATGGATGAAGGAATAGTATAACGTGAGGTAAGTAGAGGCCATGATAGCTACTAGGAGAAGGTGCAGTGACGAGATACTCAAGCACGAAGCTTGCGGTGAAGAGAAGTCTGTGACCAAAAGGTAGGAAGGTGCACTAGAAGGTTATAAGCTGGGAGCGGAGATGTACCAGAAGGCACGCTAGAAGGTTATAGCTGGGCATGAAGATGTACCACATGGAACGAGTGGATTTGGTTAATGAATGAAAGGATATTTGGTAGGTGAGGAGAAATAAATGCATCAAAATTTGAAAAAATTATATAAGGAAGGGATGCGGATTCATTTTTACCATTCAGAACTAAGAGTATTCATGAGAAGAGCCAAATACGAAGAGTCGAGTGATCAATTTAAGGTGCAAAGGGTGTGAAGTCAAGCGTGGTAACTAGATTTGTGTTTTAAGAAGCTTATGTCCCCAGTGGTGAAGGGTTTGAGCAAAGCAGGGAGATAGAAGAGAGTTAGGTTACAAGGTTTCCACCTAGTGCATAGTTGGATTGAGATAGGGTTTGAGTCACGGAATTGTAGGGTTGAAGAAGAAATATTTGCAAGGTAAAAATGGCACCAAAGAAGGCATCTGTAGCAGCAACAAAAGAAAAGAAGAAGGTGGTCATTGAGGAAGAAGAAATGGCACCCAAAATCCATTTCTCAGAAATGCAATACCCAGAAGGGGTTATTGTTGACAAGAATGGGATTCACCCATTAGAAAAAGCAAGGTGAGTGAATACAACCACAGGACGTCGGAAAACAAGAAGGAGCTTGATTCTTTACTGATGACTAGAACAAACAAACACACGGTAGATGACATGCCAGTATATGACGATGCGGGTGAGAAACTTTTGAAGAAAATTAGGGTATATCAGTTGTATGAGCTGCCATACTTCGGGAAATATGAGCCCTTGTACCAGTGGCTCATGAGTAGGGTTCATGAAGACTGCTTCTACTTTGTGGGACATAGAGTTAGAATATCGTCTACACTTGTTTCATCAGTGACAAGTCTGAAGGCCACATGAGAAGATATAAAAAGTGACCTCACAGACAAAGCCATGATTTTGAAGACCAAACAGGAGTTGGGATATCTGAAGGGTCCACACAGAATGGACATCGAAAAATTCAAGAATTGTCTAGCTATACAAGATGCATCACACTTAGTTACTAAGTTAAATGATCAAGAGCGGTGGTTGTAGGTAAACACTATGTGGCTAAATGTGGCACATAGGATGATGGAAGGAACAATATACAACATCTCCAACTATATCATAGAGAAAATAGTTGAGGAGGCGCGCACTAGAGGAAAGATCATCTTTGGAGATGTCTTACTGTCACTGGTCTTCATGAAAATTGGAGTACCAGTTGGACCAAAAGAGAAGATGTGGGAATAAACCATGGACAATAAGTCCCTAGCTGAAAGGTTCAACAAGTATTTATGCAGGGGGCATGACAAATGAAGTAAGAAAAAGGGTGGAGAAGTGGTATGATAGGCTCTACATGGCATTTGGGGAGGAATGGCACATTCCAAAGGACCTACCAGTATTGGTAGTAAAAAAATTTCATTTTGCAGTATACCAATACTTCTACCTCATGTGATTTCCAATGAAAGATGGAGCTTGCAGCCCTTGGTGCAAGTTTCCTTACGCATTCACCAGCGAGATATTTTCAAGCTTCTGTGCATAGATTTATAGACACGTGAATACTAAATTTCAATGCAGACAAGGTAGACTGTGACTACCATACACTGCAGAAGAAGTATGTATACCCTGGTAGGAGTGCCTACATAGAGAGAATCATCTCTAAAGTGCTGAACATCAAGCCAATAAGCTTGGCTGTAGCAAATTTGGGGGCAGCGTTGGTATATCTCTAGTTGAAGCCAAAGATGGAGAACAACAAATACGTGGAAGGTGAGTTCACACTTCCCGCACCACCTAAGGGGAAGCATATAATGGAGAGTGTCCTAACACCCAAGCCTATAGAGAAAATCGAGATACATGATGAGGAGGAAGAGTGCGAAGATAGTGGTGGTTTGGACCATTAGGGTAGGAGACATCCTACAAGTCAGAAAGACGTTGAGTGCAGCTGTTACACCACCTCATCCATAAGAGGGGGATGAAGAGGACTTGACTACAGTCCAAGGGGAGCACAAATTTAAAAGGGTATTCAGGAGAACAAGGACCCAAGGTGCTACCCCGACTACTGTGCGTAAATCACCCCGGCTCTCCCCGTAGAAGGAAGCAACCACACCGAGAAGAAGGAAATTGAAGTTAAGCGAGGAGGAGGAAGAGTCTGAAGAAAGTGCGCCTACATCTCCTACACCCCTAGAGCACATAGAAAAAAAGGGTGAGGAAACAAAGGAGAAGGATGAAGAAGAAAGAAGACCAGAGGAAACAACTACAAAAGATGCACAGGACATGGAGATGCAAGCTCCAAATTTGGAAGCTAGAGTTCCTAAGCAGCAGAGGTCTAGAAGGGTGAGTGGAGAGCACATTCCACTAGCCATGGGATATGCAGAGGACACATGAAGGATTGTCCATGCTTGATTCAGAGAGAAAAATTGTGTAGAAGGATCTATTCAGTTGGGAGTTGATGGATGAAGATATGGTGACCGTGCGAACATGAAAGCAACTATCCTGATCAATGCACACCCACATGGACGAGCCTGATTTTGATGTATGCAAAGAATCATATGTGTCAAGGTGATTGAATAAGGCACCTCAGGATAGGCACATGACAGTAAAGCCTATTGTCATGTTAGACGATCAGTCGAGAATGCACTAGTGAAAGTGTCAGCAGAGGTGGTCAGAAGGAACATGGATAAATCTACCACAATTAGAGCATTGTGTGAAGAGGTAAAGAAAAAAGATGAAGAGATAGCATGCTTAAAATAGGAAAAGGACTTCACACAGAGAAATAATGACATCTTTATAAGCATTGTAGAGGAGATTGGGGACACTGTAATCAAAGCAAGGCCACACTTAGAACCCAAGGTACCACAAACATTTCCTTTAGTGATACACTATGTAGGGAAGTTAGTGGAATTGGTGCTCAAAGATGAAAATTCAAGTGTGTAAGCACCGGAACAATTAGAGAAGGATGTGGAAAGGGAAAAGGCACCGGTGATGATGAGGAAAATCATGTCGTATGAAGGGTTGTTGTAGGAATTACAAGAGGTTTTGAAGAAGGCGGATCAAGCTTTGAATATATGCACTGACTCCGGAGGCGCTCATCAACAATAAGACCTTGGAAGATAATAATGAGGTCCAGAAGGCCATGAAAGATGAGACATTGGGCCATGTAGAGAGGTTGGCAATGGTTAAACAAAAGCGTGAGGCCCTAGACAGCAGCACAAGAGCCACACAAGACTCAGTTGGAAGAGCTTGGCAAACTGATTGCACAGAAGATGGACCTTTTGGAAGGAAGGATGACATCTATGTCAAGTGTTGTGTTGGTTCTGTAGAATGAGAAAGGGGAGATTGAATGGGATGAGTTGGAGTCCATAGCTATGGACATCCCAGAGAAATCAAAAGAGGCACTCACTGAATGGTAGGATTTAGAGGCAACAATAAAAGAGGAGTATCCAAAGCTGATGCTAACATGACTGATACAGAGGAGGTTGTTTAAATAACCTCGTATAAATTCTTTATTGGTCCACATTCTTCATTCTTAATTATTTCATTGATATTCTTTACTTCAAATTTTTGAGAAACCCATTGTTACGATGATAATGAGATTAGTGTAGGGTAATGTTGATCAAATAATACTTGGTAAAGATCACACAAGGAGTCTGCGTGAGATATAAGGTCAGGATTGAAGGCACGGAAAGATAGGAATGACTCATGCTCGGAAGGCAAGTTCAGATTTCAATATTTAGCTGATTTTTAGCAGAAGATCTATATTTAGGATATGGCATGTGGAACACACCAACGAAGTAGGGACACGCGTGTCATGCATTATATATATTTGGAGAAGCGGTTCAAAGCATCTTTGCATGAAGAGAAGCTAGGAATAGAATGAACACTTCAGTTATCTATAAGAGAATTGTAGATAGCACACTTACATGTGTGGCTATAATTGTAAACAACATGTGGCTATTAATAGCATGCGGCCTATTTCTTGGAGTAGTTAAGAGGTGAAGGGAAATTCCCACCATATATATATGATGATTAGATGCATAATACATAGATATAGATAGATAGAGATATATGATGTATTAGAGAGATCTGTATGTATGATTCTGAATATGTGTATCAGTTCATATGTACCTTAAGATGAATTGATAGTACTGTAAGGAGCTTCTATACTTATTAATAGAAGGAGGAAATTGGCTGAATCTAAGTGTTATTCTGTGTAATTGTGTTGTGCACATTAGTATTTCAATCATGGATACCGTTCAAGCTTATTCTCTCATAATTATGTGAGTAACATGCACTATAGAATGATGGATTAGTTGTGACTCTATATGTTTTCATCTTCATCATGCTAACATCTTGTTACAACAACCCTAAAGAGGAATCTGGTACCTTTGCGTGCTTTGGGTGAGCGCTCAGTCTAGGCTGAGTGATATGCCAGTGCGACTAGGATGTCATCTTGCAAATTCTAGGTTTCATCAAAGGTCCATATTCAAACAAGATTATGAGATCAATGATCATAAATATAAAATAATATGGGAGGATGTGGCCACCATTGATGAAAGCATGCGAGTAGTTATGTAGTTGAGAAATCTAAGTTAAGTACCACACTTTGCATATAACTTTCAAAGATGCTAAGAGTTTTTGAGCCCTAGAACAAGAAAGAGCCCTAATTTATGTGATTAAGTTGTGTGAAGGTTGTGTTTGAAGCTCTAACAATGTTTAAAGGCTCTGTTGGTTCAAAATAACGAGCTTTAGCTAACTTGGCGTGTGGGTAAGTTCTTGAATGTGGCATTTCTTTGTTACATAGTATTACGAGATTATTTAGGGTAGTAAGGGGATTTCTTGTATGTTATTAGTTCTTATCAGTCCACTCCTTGAAAAATATTGTATTCCCTCTTTCCTTGTCACAATGAAGATCTAATTGATTGGTGGCCCTACCTTATCCCACCTTGTTTTTGACTTAGATAAGATAGTCGATACAAACCTAGGCAATGCGGATTTGGATGATTTCCTCTAGAGGCTACATGAAGTTGACATGTTTGAAATTATGGACAAAAAATTGACATAAGTGATATTTCCTTAGTATTTACATTTCCCCTTCAGCTAAATATCCAAAATTAGTATGGGATTGTGCAAAAATTTATAAGTGACACAAAGGGAAGTTTGAGATGGGAGTGGTGTTGTGTTCTAATCCCTAAGCGTGTATTCTTTGGATGGAATGTTGGGACTCCTAGATGTTCATGAGGTGGTAGATATAACAATTGAAAATTTAGATAATTTTGGATTGCCAATAGTGTTAAGTATTCTAAAGTATTAAACAATTAATGACTTGAGAATCCAAGAATATTTGCCACTTGAATCCCCAAGAGGTTGACCGTGGTTGAATTTATAGAGGAAATTGGATTCCTCATCACCCTATTAAACAAGATTGTGTGGAATGAGTATACATATCATTACCACGATTAGAAGTTTAGGTTCATATAAATCATTCTAAGTAACAAAGCACATATTCACCAAGGGAATTATTAGTAAGTGACTCTATCCATCAATAACTTATCAATATAGAAGCATAGATTTAGGAAGGGTCTAAACAAAAGTGTGAATTCTACAAGATATCGTATTGATCTACAACATTGCATGCCACAAATAATTCTCTGGGTTGGTAAGGGATAAAGAGTTATCTCAATACATGGTATATGATGTATACCCACATCTCAACCTGAAGAATCAAAATTATAATTTTAGGTTGGTTCATGATGCCTTATTTTATCTTGTAATTTGTATATTCAAACCCAAATGGGAGAATTATATAATATTATATAGGGAAAAAGAGGCAATCACTAAATACAGATGTTATTTCATCCAATTTAGATTCACCTACATCAGGGTAAGTGGCTTCCAAGGCACACCATATATGTTGCCCATATACCTAGATGATATGTGGGCATTACTTGAATTGTCAAGACAACTTGTGGATGTCCATAATCTCATTACGAGGTTTCTAATCACCATAATGTCCATAATGTCAAGTTTCTAATCACTATCGGAGATACACATGCCCCAAAATGGTCAAATTAAAACTCCTTGAAGCTGAAATGAATGTATTTATCATGCATAAGTCCTAAGATATACCTAATTATGATATCAAATGGATAGTGCAAGGTTCCTGGGTAATACATATGAGGATGAACCTCATTATGAGATATATTGGATGGATTTTAGAGATGAAAAATAAATGAGACTTAGGGATTTTTCTAGAATGAACCTCTCCCAGATCATTGATTTCAAGGTTGTAGTTATCCCCAAAAATTTGGTGGATGATAAGAACTTGGTGAATAAATACTATATGGATAATAACATTATAGCCCAAAAAGTTCCACCTCTTGATTTGATTGTGCAAGATCCAATATACTTGCATGAGATTAAAACTTATGTCATTAGAATAAGTGTTTCTTGGTTAATAAGAAAAGGAATTGACTTGTCCCTAAAAACACTTTGTAGTTTCAAGGAATACTGAGCCACCTTTCAGTGCAATCAAGGATGTGCTTCTACCTTTGAAGAAGGAAGAAACAAGTTTAGATCCATTAAAAGGTAAATCCCGTATATTTCCATCAAAGGACCAACCTCAAAAGTAGTGGAAGAATTGAGTGCAACCACAAGAAAAATAGTACCTTAATGTCGAATTAACACAAAAGGTGAGGAGATCTTGAAGAAAGGAATGAATGATGTCCCTATTACTCGTGCCACTTCAATCCATGTTTTGCCCCATCTCATTTAAGGGCCCAAATTAACTGTCACTCTTTGGAAATCCCAAGTAGGCACATCATCCTCTACTCCGGAGGATCACCTAATAAAGGAAAGTGGATGAGGGGAAGTGTTTCACAAAATAAACCTAGCATGATGTAGTCATATTTTATACCCTTAGACCAATAGTCTAATCCCATGCACGTCATAATATCACCCAATATGTGCTAGGTGCTCACCCAAGGAATGCGTGGGTTACGAGTCTCTCCTTTATGTGAGTCTTATGAGAATGCATCATCTTATAACAAATATTCAAATGAAAATGAATAGAAAATAACCATGCCACATTCAAGATCTTAGAACGATTTTTTTATCTCATTGTATCCAGAAAAGAGGAATAACAAGCAACATAAGATTCATACGAGAAAGGAAATATATAATCATTATACCTCTGAGCACATATATGATTTATAATAGAGCCTTATATTCATCTTTAATAGGTTCAACAATCCACATTACATCCCTTGAGGTCATAACAGATCCTCATATAACTATGCAGAGCCAAGTCATGCATTAGATATATATTATGTGCATCATATTACAAAAAAATAATGTAGACCCATCCCCCTAAATGTACCATTTCTTATATATTTCTTCTAATCCCTAACCCATAACATCCCCATTCATCTTTTTAGGGCTTCACCTCTCTTTTCTCTCCTTCACACTCTCCACACTCTATACACTCTTCTTCTTTCCCCCTTATTTCTTCTATCGGGTGCTTATATTTATAACCTTAGCACCCACCGCCATGACTTTCGAAGTTACTGATTGATTGCCACATGTTGAGGTGGTCCTTCATGGAAATATTCCTTCTCAAATCCAAGCTCTCCACTCCTTGAAATGATGTCTTCTGGAACCATCCATTACATGCTTGGAATATTTCCTTTTTGATCCCATAGTCACCAGGTTGGCACCTTATCCACAAGTGTCATGATTTTCTCATGTGCTTCCTGGGATACCAAATGTGGATAAGTACAAAATCCATTTTGCCTTATGTGCATGCACCATGTGTTTAGTAAAAACCCTACCAAAAACCTTCCATGTGCGCCTTCAACCTATGTGCCCTTCTTCAACTAGGCCCCATGTGCTCACGTGCCCTCTTGTACTTAGATAATATTTTGGGGCCCAACATCACCCCACACTACACTTGTTATCCATCCTCGGAAACACTCTTCAATAAAGAAATAAAGAATGGCGGATCCTTACAAATGGTTGGAATGGAAGAATAAAATAATGAAGAAATGGGGAAAAGAATGAAAGAATGGGGAACTTGTTTACTTCTGGAGGAGGAGAGGGAAATCCTTCCCTAAATCTACTTCTAACTTTCCCCAAGTGTCGACCTTGCTCTGAGCCTATTGACAGAGGTTCCCCACTAGGGCACTCACTTCTTCAAAACTCAGCTCCTCTCCCTTAGTGCTCATTTCTCCTCTAATTTCTTTCCCAAATCCTCGAGTGCATCCATCCTCCGAGTGATTTGGGGGTACAATTCCTTCACCGATTCTTGATTAAGCACCATAAGGTCTCAATGGTCTTTGATTTTATTTCTACCTTAGCTAGGATGTTTTCTCACTCAGCCATGTTCCCCTTGTTATTTTCCCTGAAACTCCTTGAGTCATGATTCATAGGTGGTAACTAGGATACTTGTCACTCTATCCCTGTCCACACATTTATCATAGATAGCCTCAACAACTTAGGTAGTGGATTTTACATCAGCAAGGATTTTGTTGTGCTAGGAAACAATTTCCACAACCTTCATCTTATTTTATTTTTCTTCGCACGCCAATATCTCCTTTGTGGATTCTAGGGAAAGCAGTCTCCTTTCCATAGTGAGTATGTGTGTCAAGTCTTCTAGGCATTGCAAGGTTGCTCCATAGTTTTTGTGGGTGGCGTTAATTATGGATGTTTTAAGACAATGGAATTCATGAGCATCTCTATCTTCTTGTACACCTCACACACTCTTGCCTTCTTTTCCTTTAGATCATGCCTTAATTAAGAGTTGATTAGTTCCTTCTGCTTTAGATCCTTGATTTTCTCAAGGAGTTCTTCCTCCTTTTCTCTAGCTCTGCCTCTAGGAACTTCACCCTGTCATTTCTTCCGAAGATCCTGGCTTCAACCTCAACTGAGACTTTGTTGAGCGTGTTGTATATTTTCTCATCTGATAATTGTTGGGCATTTACCAAGGGGTTTATTCCTTTTGTGTTTGTCACTTTCAATAATTCTCCTTGGATTATCTCAAATTCAAGCTCATCAATGTGGGACTCAAATGCCCATGATAATATTTTCCTTGTTCAAGGATATGCACCTTCCTCATCAAATGAATCCATGGCTAAGAGTTGTTCCATTCGGGCACAGCTTCTCTAGAAGTGCATACATAATGCCTTGTTTAGATCATCGATGTAGCCCATTATTTGACCTTGCACTGATTCTGTGCTTTTTCTCCCTATGCATGTGGCTTGTGGAAAGCTTAAAACCAAATTAGGATCTCCTCCCATGTTGACATATTATTTTCCTACACTTTCCTCCTCAACTTCCTTTAGCACCACATCCGTGCTGCATTCAACCTCTTGTTCCACTAGGTTCTTGATGATTTTTTCCACTTCCCTCTCTGCGGCCTCATTTATCTATTCCTTCGTGAGGCTTGTGGTCCTTTGATATTTTGTACTTTCTTCCCCACTCACCCCCTTTCCTTGGGCCTCAGTTTCTTCTTCGTCCTCCTTCTCCTCATCTCCCTCTTCATTAGAGTCATGTACCTCATACAAAGGATGGTCTTTACATCCTTCTGGATCTTCATCATCATCCCTATCACCAATGTAGGAATCTAGACCTTCTGTCTCTTTTAAATCTACCTCATTAGTCACCCTTTACTTCTTCCTTACTGGGGATTCTAGTACATGAGATTATTCCTTTTCCTTTTCTTTGATAGGTGATGTCTTCCTTGGCAATTCCTCTTGGGTGAGGGGCTCTTCGTGCTCTAGCCCCACTTCTTCCGGGGCCTTATTCTTGACTGGAAATTTTTCCTTCGCATGTAAGTACTAGGCTTAGCACTTTCTTTCATCGCACTCACCATTTATGTGGTTTGAACACTTGGTGCCTTCTGCACCTCTTCTCTTTCTCTCTTTCTAGGTGTGGCCTTCTTCCTTCCTATAGGGTCTTCAGGGATGGAGACATCATTCTCCAAGTAAGCACCTTTTTAAAATTTTGGCCTTATGTGCAGATACACCCTTGTTGTGGTCCTTCCTGCAATCGGCAGCATTAAAGGCTTCATCATCTATATCTCGTGGGAGACATATCTCTCCATGTACGCACACTTCTTTGGGTAAATGAGCTTTCAACACAGCTCATGGTGGTCTATATATACCTCACTAAGGTTGAACCTTAGTCTCTTGGCCTCCTTGAACTGATTAAATTTGGCTTGGAAGTATTGCACGGTGAAGGAGAAGGGTAGTTTTCACCATGGACTCATATTCCCATCTATCAATGTAAATATGCTAATGCAAAAGTGTTGGTATACTGAAAACTCTACCTCTCCATCCATGAGTGTGGGAAACTACTCTGGGATCCTCCACTCACCCTCAAATGTGTCATGCATTCACTTATACCACTTTTCCAGGCGCGCTTTGTGAGTGGCCATCATGGTTTCACAAGTGTATTTTGCAAACCTTTTTGCAGTGAGGGATCCTCTTCTGGATACTCCCAAACAAATATTTCTCGGCCCCCTTTGGGCACTCCAATCTCTGAAAATACAATGGTAAGGAGGAAATTACTAAAGAGTATCTTCTCTCCCTCCGTGCGCTGCTTATAATTTCATTTGCGATGAAAGTGGAAAAGTTGTAGATGGTTCCTTCAGATATCTTCTTGCATACATTTAGTCATGCCTTATTTACTTGTGTCCACCATTCTTGATCATTGATCTTAGTGACCAAGTGCATGACCATCCTCATAATTGGGTCTGGAATCTTGGTGATTTCAAAGTATCATGACCCCTTCTTGTATTCATACACGGCTACAGTCTCTTTGATAGCATCCTTTTCGCTCATATCATCATCTATGTTATCTCCTTCATAAATGAGGCCTGTGAACTTGGATATTAGTTGTGGTGTGATGCGCATCTTGTGCCCTATAAAATAAAATGATCCTCATGTATGTGTGACATCAACCACTGGTAAAGGCACTCAGGCTTGCCAAAGTATGACAACTCATATAGTTACAATAATCCAACCTTCTCTAATTTGACCTTCACCTCATTGTTGTAAATGGGCATCCCATCTAGTGTCCTCTTATTAGTTGGTTGGACCAACTCCAATGCCATTTCCTTCTCCATTGTGCTCGTGCAATGGTTATCACTCATGGCCATATTTCATAAGTGTGACTCCCACTCTTTTCCTAGCAATACCCCATTTGGGTACTACATTTCCACGTACCATTCTTCATTGGTGCTCGTGATGACAATGATTTTATTTCCCTTTCCCTTACCCTTTGTTTTCTTCGGTGAAACAGTTAGTTTTTAGGTGCCATATTTTCTAGTTGAACTAAACTTTATTACTCCTTCCTCTTGCTCTTCTCTGCTACTCTTCTCAATCCCAAATCTCACTCCAAAGCTTCAACTCCGAATTGAATTATTCTTTCTCGTGACTTAGCTACCAAACCATAACTAGGAAATCCTTCCACAAGACGGTGCTCTTCACACAACCTTCCTCATGCCCATGTACTCCTTCCCTCTAGTTCATAGATCTACTCTAGATGCACACTCAAATTTCTCAGATTCTCCTTTCTTCACACAAATTTCTCTTTGGATGCTCTAGTTTGCAAGAGCTTCTTTCACTTCGTAATCGCAAGGTAACAAATGACTTGCCCGAATTAATATTTATAGCTTTTCCTTATTTCTAGAATTAAATGTTATATCACCTACCAACGTACCTTAATATTAAATGTGGCTTTTTCCACTACGCTGACTTTAAGTGCCCTTACCCACATGTTTAATTCTGCACAAAAAACTTGACAACCTTCTAGCGCACAAAATTTCACACTGAATGAAGACTCTTACGTGCATGTCAACAATACCAAAGGCACTTCTTCCATCCTTTACCCAATTTTTTTACCTCACCTACCTCGTGTTGTTCCTGCACTCTTCATCCTTTCTATACATGGTGTCTACAAATCCTTTTTGATACCATAATCCAATATCCATCATTTCCTCATGCACTTTCCCCACCTTATGCACTTCCTTCTACTAGGATACTAAACTTGTATTGCAGGCCTAAAATTCACATCACTCCACCCCACATTAATACTGAGATGCACGTTCCTTTGCATATACACAACCTAAGAAAAATAATGTGGTTACTAGTGTACAAGGCGTAAAAAAAAAAAAAAAAGGAACAAGCAAAAAGAAAGGGAAACACAAGAAAGAAAAAGCATAAAGGGAAATTCTAAGATAATTGGCAATAATAACCTATTACAAACACCAAGAAGACTTATTTATAGTAGGGCTTCAGCCTACTCCTATTGAAATGACCTAGTAATCTCATCCCATCTAGTGCTTGAATCAAGAATGTATGAGATGATGTAAGGTCCCAACCAATGGACTTTCAACTTCCGGGATGATGAAAATACTTGGAATCATAAAACAAAACCATCTACCCAACCTCAAACTTCTTGTTCTTGATATGATAATCATGCCATGCCTTTTGTCTTGTTTTTTCTATCTTCTAACTCCATCTAAAAAGTGATCGCCTTTCATCTAACTGCATCAAATTATCAATTCTTTCTTCTAGTGATTTCTCGTCAACTAAACCTCTTATGCACACTATACATAGTGATGGTAACATAAATTCCATTGGTAAAACAACCTCCACGCCAAACACCAATTAAAACAGTGTGGCCTTGTTTAACCTTTTGTAGGTTGTCCTGTATGCCCATAAAATGACTGATACTTTGTCATCCCAATCCTGTCTTCCAACGTCACAGATCTTAGTTAACATGTGACTTAATATCTTGTTAAATGCCTTAGTAGTTCCATTTGCTTGAGGGTGATATGGGGTAGTCTTATGATGGGACACCATAAATTCTACTAATAGAATCCTGACTATTTCATTGAGAAAGTGTGTACCCCTATCACTTGTTAGACTTAAAGGACAACCATACATGTTGATTATGTTTTCCCACAAAATATAACAAGCTGTTGCACGTGGTGCAATCCTTTGTAGGTTTTGGTCGTCAAGTAATCAGTGCAAGTGATGATATACTATGAACCAGTCCTTCGCGTGGTTGGTGTAATTGGCCCTACAAAGTTGATTGCCCATTTTTAAAATGGTTCAGTGTTAGCTATCAGTCATAAGGGAATTTCATCTCTCTTTCCAAGTTTTTCAAGGCACTGGAAATGGTCACAGGCCTTGCAAAACTCAATACATTCCTTGAATATGGTTTCCCACCAAATCCTTGCTAATAAAATCTTCTATGCGGTAGCATTTTCTGCATAATGTCCTCCTACAATCCCACCTTGCTCTTCTTCCATAATTGTCATGCGCTCATGCTCTAATACACATTAGTGCAGAACCTCCTCATGACCTAACTTATACAGTCTCCATGAATCAACATATAGGGTGTGGTGCATATTGCTAATCGCTTCTCTGTCCAAATCCTTCATTCCTTCCGGTTCCACACTTATTTTTAAGAACACTGCGATATCTTCCAAGTCTAAGGGTGTGTGCCACAACCTAAATAGTTACATGTCCAGCATGGTATCCTCAATACGATTTACACATCCTCCCTTGATTTAATCCTTGATAAGTGGTCAGGTCTTGAATTACTTTTTCTTGGTTTTACGACCACTATGAACTCAAATTCTTGAAATAATAGGACCCAACGACATATGCTCCTTGTAGAACTTGCTTATTAACTAAGTATTTCAATGTCATGTGGTCTGTGTAGAATATGAATGGTTTGCTAATGAGATACTACTTGAACTTGTGGAGAACATATATCATAGATAATGCTTCACGCTTAGTAGTTGTGTAATTTTGTTCTACTAATGTTAATTTTCTACTTGCAAAGCACAAGGGATGATCAACAATTCCCTCAGTAGGTTGTGCTGATATTTCTCCCATAGTTGTTCCTGAGGCATCAACATACACATGGAATGGTTTATCCCAAGAAGGAAAATGTAATATGGGCACCGTGACAAGCCTATCCTTCAAAGTGTCAAATTCCTTTTGTTGCATCTCTCCCTAATGAAAGGCACTCTTGTGTTTTAACAATTTCTCAAGGGTGTAAATATATTGACATACCCCTTAATTAGCTTCCTGTAATACCTCATATGCCCAAGGAATCCACACACTGCACTTTGATTAATAGAATCCTCTAATCCTACAATAACTACAACTTTAGCAGGATCCACTAATAAGCCTTCTTTACATATAATGTGTCCTAACAGGGTCCCAAATGGAGTAACAAAAATACATTTCTTAATATTGAGGGATATCCTTAATTTCCAACATCTCTCAAACATCAGCCTTAAATTGTCACAATGGTCTTTCACTAATCCATACACAAGTGCATTCATCCAAGTAAACTTGAAGAAACATATGGATGAAGTCTGAAATGATTGTACCATGATGCGTGAGAACATAACACATGCATTATTTAATCCAAAAGGCATAACCATGTAGGAAAAACTTCCCCATTTAGTGGTGAAATTTGTCTTTCTCTGGTCTTCCTTTGCAATCTAGACTTGGTGGTACCCTGAGAACCCATCTGTGAAAGATTAGAATTCACACCTAGCTACTCCCTCAAAAATTTCTTGAAAGGGGGTTGGGAAAGGATCGATGACACACACTACATTCAGATCCCTGTAGTCCACATAGATTTAAATCCTTCCATACTTCTTGATACTAATAACCATTAGGCTTATCCATTCTGATTCTTCCACTACCTTAATGATACATCTTGTCTATTTCTTCCTTGACCCGTATGCACAAATTTGGATTCATCCGATAAGGCCTCTTCCAAATCAGGTGCACACTTTCATTCAACTTGATCCTCATCTCCCCTAAGGAATGGTGAAAACCTTTGAGTTCATGGTACGAGAGGAAAAAATCTTGGAACTGATGCAACAAATCAATGACCTTTGAAACTTCTATTTCCGACCAATAGTCCCCAATGATGGCTTCCTTTGGTTCTATCTCCATTCCAATGTTATCCTTTTTCATTTTTAAGGGCTCATGGTAGGTGTGTGCTCACTCATCAAAGTTGCTTTCTATGACTTTGCGTGTACCTCCTTCCAAATGGTTAACATCTAAAGTCTCCATCTCTTCTCCATCTATTACATAGAGCATTTTTCCTTTTTCCTTTTCCATGCACGCATACTCAACTTGTACTTCCTCCGATTCTTCCTCATTGAGGAGTGCCTCTAAATAAGGGTCACCTTGTAACTCTAGTAGCCTATCCTTTGCCATAGTGCTATATTCCATCACAAGGCACTTGATTACTTATAATGCTTTATCCACTAATGGCTTGGTACTCCTATACTCGAAAGCTTGAATGAATGATATCGGTGTGACAATTACTTGTTTGGTGAAGCATCTCTGAATCAATATAACATGTGCGCGCAAAACCTTGTAAGGTGGAATACAATTTTTAAACCCATAATAAAGGTGGTAACACTTCTATGCTTCCCATCCATGTCTTCTTGTATGCTTGGATATGAAAGGAGGTGGTCTCTTTACCATGGTAGTCTTGTATGACAATGGGAATGTTATTCCTAGAGAACCTTACAGAAAATGTGATCCTCACCTCGTGCCACTCTAAGAGGTTCTCTTGATGTGTATCCCACCGGAATGCTATAGTTCTGAGTAAGTTGTAGTTAAGCATTCCCATCCTCTCATCTTAATTCTTCCACTGAGCCTCCATTTCTCATAGGAAAATTTTAGGATATGCTCTTCCAGAGTAACTTGGTAACTTCTTTCCTCCTAGGCACCTGAGTCAGCATGCCTTTTTTACCCTTGTCAAAAATCCACTCAATTTGTCACCCAATTAAATCATAAGTATCATGTGCCCAATTGTCACATGCCACACTAGTGGTATCAATCTAGGATCGAGAATATTCAAACTGGATGATTCCCTCCTTGGGGTGAATTATCTTAGGATCTCTCGATAAAGTGCACATAGATTCTATCCAGAATTATTCTCCTAAGGTCTCAGTATAGGGTGCTTTGACTTCCCATCCATCAATGGATTGACCACCCTTTCTTCCTTGTTCTCAAATTTTATATACCCCTTGTTAAATCATAGGTCAAAATTTTCTTGTAACACCATGGGTGCCTAATTAATGGTGGAAAGTTTTCTACCTGCAAGCGAGCGCCAAGACTTCAAAGTCTCTAGTGAACTTGGCCCCTGGATGGTGATAAATGAATCCTTTAGGAATCTAATGGGAATCACCGTAGATTTTTTTTTCCATATACAACACATTCAAAGATGGTTACAGCGTGGGCCCTCCCATTTGGTGTCAGGCATCTAAGGTAAGAACATTAACCTTTTCTCCTATGTTAATGAGAATATTGCTTAGAAGCCATCCATCAATAACCGCATTCAAAGTAATCTCCTTATCATAGTCAAGGCTGTGAGGAGGAAGGTTTGCATGTAAAACCTATCTTTCATGCTTTCTCCCCAGGTGTGTAGTACCTTCTCTCTCACCCATTCTCCTAGCAAGGGGATACTATTTTATTGCCTTAACATTTTACATACTTCCTTGACCTCACCTGGTCATTATTTGGAACCTCGACATCCTTCCTTTGCTCCATCTTCCTCAATTTATCCTTTATACATTGGATCTCCCTAGCAAACTTCAAATCACATCCATATTTTATTAATACACCTCCTTCTGATGAGTAGGGTCCTGGATACTTTCCATGTACCACTTCGTATCTTGAAACTAGTATCTTTTGTTTTAGCATCTCCTTGGCGCACGCGACCTCTACTCGCATTGTCACCAACTGATTCTAGTCCCGACTCACGTGTCACTCTTGGCATCTACTATGAATTGTCCTTCTTGATGCTCACCATCCCAAAGGTGCCTTTGTCTTTTCAAAGGCTTTGCTAGTTGATATGCTCATAAAGTTCTAGACACTCTTCATACTTGTGTTTCTTTCGCACCATGAGCATTCAGAGATTAGGACACTCATGTTTGTAATGCTCTATAGATCCATAATTATAATAGGTTCTTTGTGGGAATTCACTTCATCCTCTACCATGGTTACTGTGACCACAAAATCCTCCACAAAAACCTCTTCCATGTGCTCCTCCATTTGCGCATCCTTTATAACAATGGTCATCATCCTTAGAGCTGTTTCATAAGGCTAGTATGGCGCACACCCCATTAATAGCATCATGGATCTGATCAATCAGTCTATAATCCTTGGTATCATGGGTCATAGAGGTATAGATCTTGTAATAGCAAGAAACATTCTTAAGAATTACATGCTGGAGTAGAGGGCATCTAGTTGCATAATGATCACCATGGAAAATTTCACAATCTACCATCATAGCGTGTACCAAATTCCGAGGGAAAATATCCTTAGCATGTCCCTCCACCTCTCAGTATGTACACAAAATCCCACTATGAACCTCATGCATTGAGTTTGTAGAAAAATTCTCATACTTTGCTTGGTCATTCAAGGGCAATTTGAGCCTCCTAAAAAGGACTTATACAAGATCAATTCTCCCAATAGCTTGGTGCATAGGGAATCTTCCAATGCCTCGCATGGGTTTGTGAAAGTCTTGTGTAATAGAGACCTTCTAAATGGTGTTATTAATCCTCTAAAAACCATTAAGCATGTTGAGAAGGATGAATGTCATATGATAGTTTAGATAAGAGAGTTTTGAAACACGTATATGCACACTCTCTTCCATTCCTGCTGGATCTCCTTGAGTGTTGATGCTCTTTTCTCAAACTCGGGGATATAGAACTCTGCTGGGAAGGAATTCTTCAATGCAGTGTAATCTACCACCATATGATGGGGGTCATACTTCCTATACCAACTATGCACGCGCCCTTGCAATGTTGTTGTAGATGAATTTCCTTTCACTTCAAGGTAGTGATCCCCTTTTCATGCCATAGTAACTCACACTTGTGCACATACTTTGAAGCATCTTCAATGCCACTATAGGATGGTAAGTGTAAAGACATCTTGAAAAACACTTGGCAAGGTGGTTGGGGTCCTTATCCTCCCTTTCTAGAGCCTTGCTTCCTCGGTGTTTCCTCCTCCACCGAGATCCATTGGATCCACTAGGTCCGATTCCTCCTGACCCACCATATCCACCTCTTACACTTAGGAAAGGACTAGAAGTTGTCGCACTTAGTGTTCCCAATGTCCCAATGAACTGCGCACTAATGGTTTGTGATATTTTCCTATTCACCCGATTGTATGCCCCACGCCACTCCCGGATGTGTTACCCAAACTTTGCATACTTTCACCTTGTCCAAAGATTCCTCCAAATATAGGAATGGTTTACGCAACCATGGATGTTCCAAATGAGAAATTATATCTCTTGGATGCATATCGGTTACTCACATTGATACCAACTAGGTTAACAATACTTCTCCCTTGATTTAGAAAACCAAGCGCTAGGGGTTGGTCACTGTGTGGATTCAGATATGTGTTGATGGCTCTTCTTTCTCCATGTCACAAAATATCATTAGAAGCTAAAGGGGCTTCTCTCATGTACTTTCCAAGATGGGGTAGCATAGACTTCTCAGGTTCCACATCCTCTGTATGAACCTCAACTCCTTCTTGTAATGTCTACCTCCATAGATCCATCACACTTGCAACCTCACATTGTCTATTCATCTCCCTTTCATGAGCTTCACTATACTTGAGTCATCTCTCCTCCCTTTTCTTCTCATCCGTAATGTCTGCCATCTTCTTCCACCCTAGCTTCCTCTCCCAGCACTCTGGAGAAGCTTAGTCGGCCATGGGAAATGCCTCCAAACTTAAGGTAATGACCAAGATTTTCATAGACAAAGGAATAACACACAAAAATGATCCTCTAGGATCCCTCAGAAATTCAAACTCAGCAATTTCTAGGAAAGAATACGTAGAAATGGCATATTCAAAAGTATAACTGGTCAACATTCCCTTCCACTAGTGATCAACAACACGCTTCTAAGTCAGATATGCATCATATAGCCTCTGATAGTCATCTTGGGTCCATACATGTGATCTATAGTACTAGATAGATCCGGATGCATATGTTAAAAGCCATTCATATAATTCTACTGGGAAGCAACAAAATAATGTCTCATATATCTCATGGTATAGGTTCTCCTCTACCCATATATGCACATCAAACTCAGGCCCAGTTCTAAATCTCTGAGAAAAATCATCCTCCATGTTCTTGAACCATGTTTCAACACTTTCTAAGGTCACACACTCTGTCATCATGCATTACATGGACAAAGATGCATGTTATTTCTCATAAAAACTTCGAAAAAATATTTCAGTAATAAAACCAAGATGTAGTCATATTTTATACCCTTAAACCAATAGTCTAATCCCATGTGTGGCCTATCACCCAACAGACACTGGGTGCTCACCCGAGGCATGCGTGGGTGCCAAGTCTCTCCTTTATGTGAGTCTTATGAGAATGCATCATCTTATAATAGATATTCAAATGAAAATGAGCAGAAAAGAACCATGCCACATTCAAGAGCTTAGAATGAGTTGTTACAAAAACAAAAAGAATGCATACCCATCCCCCTAAATGTGCCATTACTTATAGATTTATTCTAATCCCTAACCCATAGCATCCCAATTTAGCTTCTATAGGGATTAGCTTAGAATGATTTGTTATCTCATTCCATATAGAAAAGAGGAATAACAAGCAGCATAAGGTTCATACAGAAAGGAAATACATAATCATTATACCTCAGAGCACATATATGATTTAAAACAGAGCCTTATATTAGCCGAGAGAGTTATGAGGATGCATCATCTTATAATAGATATTCAAATGAAAATGAGTAGAAAAGAACCATGCCACATTCAAGAGCTTAGAACGAGTTGTTATCTTATTGCATCTAGAAAAGAGGAATAACAAGCAGCATAAGGTTCATACATAAAGGAAATACATAAGCATTATACCTTTGAGCACATATATGATTTATAACAGAGCCTTATATTAGCTTTGAGATATTTATGAGGATGCATCATCTTATAATATATATTCAAATGAAAATGAGCATAAAAGAACCATGCCACATTAAAGAGCTTAGAATGAGTTATTATCTTATTGCATCTAGAAAAGAGGAATAACAAGCAACATAAGGTTCATACAGAAAGGAAATACATAAGCATTATACCTCTGAGCACATATATGATTTATAACAGAGCCTTATATTCATCTTTAACAGGTTCAAAAATCCACATTACATCCCCTGAGGTCATAACAGATCCTCATATAACTATGCAGAGCCAAGTCATGCATTAGAGCTATATTATGCTCATCATATTACAAAAACAAAAAGAATGCAGACCCATCCCCCTAAATGTGCCATTGCTTATAGATTTCTTCTAATCCCTAACCCATAACATCCCTATTCAGCTTCGTAGGGATTAGCCTTTCTTTTCTCTCCTTCGCACCTTGTCCATAATCTATACACTCTTCTTCTTCCCCCTTCTTTCTTCTATCAGGAACTTGTATTTATAACCTTAGCACCCACCTTCTTGCCTTTCGGAGATTCTGATTAGTTTCCAAGTTTCGAGGTGGTCCTTCATGGAAGCATGCCTTCTCAGATATGAGCTCTCCACTCCTTTCAATGATATCTTCTAGAACCTTCCATCGCATGCCTGAAATATTCCATTTTTGATCACATAATAAACAGGATGATACCTTATCCACAAGTGTCATGATTTTCTCATGTGTTTCCTGGGATGCCAAATACGGCTAAGTACAAAACCCATTTTGCATTGCGTGTGTGCCATGTGTTCGGTAAAAACCCTACAGAAACCTTCCCTGTGCACCTTCAACCTACATGCCCTTCTTTAACTAGGCCATGTGCGCCCATGTACCCTCTTGTACTTAGATGATATTTTGGGCCAAACATAGGAATCCAACATTAGAACCCATCCCTAAGGAGTTTGAGGAAGAACTAGTAACCAAACACTTTATAAGGGTAAAAAGGGAAAAAGTGGAAACATCTCTAGTATAAACTACTACAAGTACACCCATGCAAAGATTTTCCCCCATATTTTAGGTACTTTCCTAATTTTTAGAGACCCCTAAGGTAGTTGATACTACCCCACCTCAATCATCACAAGAAGTATGTATCTCATACCCAACTCATGAAGAACAAGTTACATCGATTGCGGTTGTGTGATAGGAAATATAAGATTTGTATCATGAACAAATTTTCAATGATTTGTTGCATGGCTTGGGACAAGATGTTGGGCCCAAATTTTTCTTTGATAATGTTCAAGTTTAATCTTATCAAGTTTTATCAATAGAAGAAAAGGTAGGAACCCGAGTATCACCTCGAAATCCACCATGGAAGAAACAACAATAATATGCACATAGAAACCAAGTTGGGAAAAGGTTCTATTGTGGTGTGGAACAACCAATAACCATGGATCCTCTTCAATCATATCTGAAAATGGTAGAAATGGTAATTAAAAATCATGAATTTTCATAAAATGTTGTAGTAATAGAGGCTCTAAATCAATCAAAAAAACATATTGATCCTATTAAATAATATTATCCATACAAGGAAGAGGGGGCTAGAATCGAGGTTGTTGAAACAATAGATGAAAGTGCCTCACATCCTTCAACTAAGATAGGAGAAAAAAATAAAAGATAAAGTGGCAGAGGAGGAGGAAACCCAAGTACAATTAATTTAATTTGTGGAAACATCACAAATTTGGGTTCATGACTCCAACCTCACACTCTCTAAATCACAATAAATTGTGATTATACCAAGTTCCTCCCTACAAAAAAAACAAGGGTAAGGTAACAATCTAGGTGAAGGATGGTTAGGATTAATACTCCCAAGGAAAAGAAAAGTAAAATTATAGGTAGAAGAAGCTTATGCAAAGACCATCATATCCTCAAGACCATCCAAAACACCAAAGAAAATAAACAATTCTATAAATAATGGTGATTTATCATGGAGAAAGGTTTGTGGAAGTTTCCACTCCATAAATTTATGTATTAAGGTATGAGGCTTCTCATTCATATTATCAAATTACCAAAGTTGTAGAGAGGTTAGAAAAGCATTCATTTACCTCGATGAGAAAGTTAATAACTTACAAGTTGAGTGTTAATTTTTCACTTGATCTTAGGCTCTCAAACCATTACCATTCCCACATACCCTATCTATACCATACATACCCTTACTATTTCCACTTCATTTATCATATTATAGTTGTCTTGACACGACCTCGGGAAGTTGAGTGCACCTAGAACAACATGGAATTTTTCCAGCGTATAAAAACCAATGATGGAAGGGATCAAACATGAAGATACAATTGCAATGGGAGGTCTTTTCCAAAAAAAAAAAGGGAAGAATTAAACATCGGGAAAGTTATGCACATAAATGGTTGCAATATCCCTTGGAAGGTCAAGAAATTACTGCTATTATTACCCCTAAAGTGATAAAGAATGCTGAGGATTTGAAGAGTAGTGAGAGACCACCAAGAAATGGGAAGAAAATTTGGTAATCAGAGGCATCAAAGTTCTCAGAGAAGTAATTGAATGCTAGAACCAAGTCTCTAAGAAAATGGAGGCAGGCTTAATGCCATCACTACCATGGATGATGAGGTGGTTGAAAAGGAAGGAATAGTTCCCTCAGAATACTAAGGAATAAAATATTTGTGCAAGGGATATATTAGGTTGAGGATGAACACTTTGGGGGCTGAATTGGCGAACTCCAAGACATGAGGGAGAAAGAAGGAGAATATGTTGATGAAATTGAGTCAAAAATTGAAATAAATCTTCCCCTTATAGGTACATACATTTCAGGAGTTGCAAATGCAAAAATATGTTTGAAATCCTTCAACAAAATGTTATGGGAGATTAAGAATATTTAAATGATTTTAATTATTCTTTCATTCAGAAAGTTGTTCACTTGGAGAACTGCATTAATAAATTGGCTAAGAGGGTCAAGAGGAAGAAATCTATTTATGTTGAAATTGAATTTCTCTTATCTTAACAAGAAATATTAATTCTCTATCATGTGGGGCTAGATGAAGACCCTATTTTTGGGATGTTTGAACTCCTTGATGCATTTAGGAACAAACTGAAAAAAGAAGGCAAAAAGTTAATAAATAAATCTTGACCCTCCTTGAGTACTTTGTTCAGTCTTTATTATTCATCCTCGTTCTTTTTTCTTTCCTATTCATCATTATTCCAAGTGAAATAATCAAATAAAATTATGGATATGGTGATAAATTATCCTTAGGAATCTACGTATAATGGTGATAGAGTAGAAAGAGATAAAAAGAAGTTTTTACAAAATTAATATCCTCCACTTATCTATGAGCTCAATCATGATCCAAAATTGTTCCAACCTGGCATAGCAAGATGGAATATTTTCAATTGGAATTCCCCTCCCATTCAATTTGGCGGAGAAGGGATCATCAACTTTCATTTTAAAGCTTTTAAGGGCTTCTTGAGGGGCATATCTAAGTATATTCCCTTTGAGGGAAATTTTGTATAATAATGAAGGCTTGTCTTCATTCTAGGGTTTTTTATTTTAGTTTTGGGTTTTTACTAAGTTGATTACAATGTATAGTCATTAGTAGGTATTGAGAGAATTATGTATGTATCCCTTTTATAAATTGAAGTATATATAATTGTTTTCCATGTCTTAATCAAGCATTCTAGGATGTAAATGAGAACATAGTTAAGAAATATAGCTTTTGATGTAATCTTATGTTTATTGAATCAATGAAATACAAAGGAGTTATTTTTAGTTATTACATGAGATTGGTCACTTTGAATAAATATTATTCTTTAGTATTACCTTAAAATATATTTTTTGTTTTAAAATCCTTTCGTAATTTCATTCTGGATGTGATGGTTTAAAACCCTTGAAAGTATTTTGGATGATGTAATAGATTTTTTTGAGTTTTGTGCATAAGTGTTTGTGTTAAGATCTTAGAGATTATGTGGTAGTGTCTGCATGAATTTGGTATCAATGAATGTAAATGCCCCATTGAAAGTTATGTTTTCTTGATTTCATTCCTACTATATTTTGGACGCAATAGGCTGGAATGGCAAGCACTAATACTTATCCCCACTATATCTGCCACCCCCACTTCATTTAACTAAGTAGTATCCTATCCTACCCTTGCATATCACATTACCCTTGCTTATGTTACATGTATATTATTGAAAATTGAACCTATCTTTCATATTTCAAGTGAATTTTCCTTGATGTATGAATTCTACTATCCCTAATCATCATAGCCCATAATGTCAAAGCATTTTCTTTAGAAATGATGCATTTTATCATATTTTACCTATCTCTAGTGGCTTTTTTGTCTGATGTATCAAATATTTGTAGTGCTTCTATGAGCATCTTTTCTAATGAGAATTGTATTTTTGATTGCATTTGATCGACACCGATGTTATAACAAATATGAGGGTTGGAAACATAATATCCCCCTCACTCCAATCCACCCCTCAAGTTCTCTCACCTTGGTTTAAGCAAATCCATAAAGAACAAGGACAACAACCACATTCTCATTCATATTCCTCCTTGTCATTCCCACAAGGCATGGTCAAGATTGATAAATAGACATGTCTTTGGATACAAAAAGACGTATCAAGAGGTATATCTTTTCTCCTAGCCACCTTTGCATCACTTTGTCTTTTTGGGGTGTTATATTTGGAACCAATATGGCTTATATGATGATGGGTAGAGTGTACTAGATAGATCAAGTTTACAATATTTATCCATGATAGGGAAGTGCCCTAAAATATGTATTTTATCGCTACATTTTATGATTGGTGGAATTTGGATATGTGTACTTTTTCCTCCCTCGGGAGATGAGATGTGACTAGAGAGTATGTCTACCATTTTTGGCTTCTACTTGTGGGAGAGAGGGTACAAATATTAATATATTATGTGTCATTTAGGATGTGTCATGCAGATTCGATTGGGTATGAGAGGCCTTACAAAGACAACCATTTTCTTGAGATTGATTGTGACATATGGGTTTCCATGATAAAAAAATTTAATTTCACTAATATTAGCATCATTTGTGGTAGTAGATGGTTGTGGGGTGTCAATTTCATACTAGATGTGGTAGATATGACAATCGACATAGGATGATGGTGTGAGGTATGTGTACGTCTATAATATGTTGGCCCACATATATAAATATTTATATAAGTTTACTCTAGAAATACATGTCCGTGTTGTGGTAGTAGTGACATGGTTGCATAAATGGCACTATGATATTTTAGCTATTATGTGGCTATTTGGAGGTCTTAAGGATGGTTGAGAGTGTCTTCACCCTTTATAGATTAATTAATTTTTTTATGAAATACACAACAATAAAAATAAATGTAAGGTCTTGAGACTATGAGCTATTCTGATAAATTATCTTCCAATATTAATTATAAAAAATTAGAATAATGTATTAGTTATTTTTATAAATGAATGCAATCTAAAAATACATTATATATATAGAGAGAGAGAGATACTTAGCTCTACAAAATAATATAAGAAAAACCTAGGAATATAGACTGGAGAAACTAGAAGTGGAAAGTAATAAAAAGATTCACTCTTGGAACTATGATATGGAAATATCGGTGTAGTACCATATGGTTTATTCAAGATGTATAATCTAGTCTTGCCCCTTATATATGGTCTTGTATGCCTTAAGAATGGGGATTTTTGAGTTTCTAGTTCTTTTGGTCCTATGGAAATGTTCTTCATTGTTAAACCCTAATTGTCACACAATCTCTATATCGTTTGTGGTCACCAATTCACTCCATAACCTTAACCATGGGTATAAGACAATGTAATAATGTTAGTTTCTTGGATTTGGTGCACCCCATGTACAACTTGTGTCACAACTACTCTGAAGAGGCTTAAACCATACATAGTTATCTACCTAACATGTTATATCTATATGGATGTAGCTAGTTAGTAACTTGAACTCCTTTGATCATGCTTGATTATATTGTGATCTTCTTTAAGACTTGGGAATAAAAACTTGGTGTGCTTGGATGTGAGGGAAGCTAAAATCCTTGACCTAGTTTAGTGATTTATAAATGTAGTAGTGTTTTCCCCAATGGATGTGAAGAAACTTTGGGAATATTTATGGAGCCTTGAGTTTATTTTACGAGTGTTAAAAGGCTATGTTAATAGAATTCCATATTATTTCTATGTGAATAAATGAGGTAGTGTTGAATTTATTATATAGGGTTATAAAGATAAATTATTATGATAATATTGAGCAAGGGAAAGCCCAACAAATTATATTGCATCGAAAAACAGAGTTGGATAATGTGTTGGTGTGGGAACGTATTCATGATTTTTGACACATCGATCTGTGGGAATAAGTAAGTTTAGAAAATATGGAAAGATAGAATAAGTGGGAATAATATTTTGGTGTTTGTATTAGCCAAGAATAAAATTTTCAATAATCAGTGTCAAAAGGGTAATTTTCCAAATTTGAGTTTCTACATTTCCCCCTTTAAGTATGAAATGAAAATTACATGTTTAAAGGAAAAGATACCAGTGTGTATATACACTTTATATTTTCTCATAGTTTTTGTCCATATGTTAGTGTTAGTATGATCCATGATGAAACTTGTAACACAAAGTATATTTAGTGTCTATATTAGAAATTGAGTTGTAACTCAATTGTGTATATACAATTTGAACTTACATAAAGTGAAATGAAGAAATGTAAAACACTGAAATAATACACCTATTTTATTTTTAAACGGAAGAGATTCCTATTCCTTTCTTGTAGTTGGATATTTGAAGATTTATATTATTTTTGGTGAATGTTTTTGAAATCTTTGGAGGTGATTAGTTCTGATTATGGAAAAGGAGAAGCTAGAGTAGTAGAAGTCCATAGTAGCATTTTGCATTGATTTTAGGAGAATTTCTTTAGTTTTCTACTTTATAAATGAGACATAGAAGTATCGGACCCACTTTGGTAGTAGAAGTCCATTCATCTACAAGTCCTAGAGTATGCCTTTTTTAAGGCAATTGAGGATATTTTCCTCCCAAGGGATCCATTCTGTTAGCTTCTTCTTTCATGGGAGGAAGGTCATCTTTCAATTTTCCAAAATCCTTGAACTTATTAATAACTCTTGTGCTTTGAATTGATAAATAAATGTTTTTTATGGGCCATCCAATTCAATGTTCTTCTCATTACATCAGTTATTCGGGCATATGAATCATCTGAATCCTCTTCATTCTAATTCAAGGGGACCATTGGTTTTCCCTCCACCTTTTGATCAAGATAATATTTACTCACAATATGTGGATCATCCATAACTCCCTCAGGGATAAAAACAATATTGAAATCTATAATTTGAGTGAGGGTCATTCTTGAGAAATATCTTAGCCTGAAATCCTCCTCATCTCTGCAATTCATCCAATAATCCTCAAATTGAGGCTCATGTTAAAAAGTGTTTGCAAGATTATTGCATACCCACCTGATGTCATAGTTGGCCCTTGCCTCCAACCTTTCCATTTCAAACCTTTTCATCTCATCTTCCATCAATCTTGATTTTATAATTGAAGGGTAGGAGTACCTTCAAATATTGATGTGGAACTTGTAATGAAATTACTTATATAATTTAGATTAAGAGCAACAATAACACCAAATAACAAAATATTTTAGAATAATGATCTCAATATGCAATTAGAATAGCTTCGCCTCTTCGAGGGGGCAACCTCAAACCATATAATAAGACTCAAATGCTCAAATGATAATGAAATACTACCTATAATCCCTATATATACTATTCATATGCTATGGCCATCACCAAGGCCGACCTATTAAGCATGTGAAAGTATAACTGATATAATAAAATGAAATGGTAAGCCAATGTCGGCTACTCATATCCTAATACAAGCAATAGGTTAAGGGCATAACATGCTCTTCCCCTTTAAACCAATGTTGTCCTCAACGTTGAATAATCTGGATGTTTGCAGAAAACCCTCATCCTACCAGGTGGCATCTTTTATGCTTAGATTCTTCCACTTGATCAGATATTCCTTAATGTCTCTAGTTCTTAGCCTCTTAGTACATGTTTGTAGAATCTTCTCTGGCTCCAAAATGATTCTTCTTTCCTCTTCAAGTTCTAGTACCTCTATCTAGGCTTCAAATTTCTATCCAATAACCTTCTTCAGGCATGAAACATGGAATACTGGGTGTATGTGTGAAGATGGAGGCAACACTAATTTATAAGCAACACTACCATTTTTCTATAGAACCTAATAAGGGCCATAATATCTAGGAGAAATTTTGTTTTCCTTTTTCTGTTGCTTTAGGGACATCTGTTTGTAAGGCTGGAGACGTACAAAAACTTAGTCACCAATTTTAAAATGTCTTTCACTACGATGTTGATCTGCTTGTTGTTTCATCATGTTTTGTGCTAATGCTAAATTCTCCTTCAAACTAGCCAAAACCTGTTGTTGATGTTGAATGTGTTCCTCAACATCTCTGACCTTAGTTTGCACCCTCAAGGAGGAAGTGATAGAAGGTGGATGGTAACCATATAATGCTAAAAATGGGGTCATTTGAGAAGAGGTATGAAAATATGTGTTATACCACCATTACGCGGTGGTAGCCATTTAATCTACCTTTCCGCTTATTTGATACAAAACAACATAAATACCCCTCTAAGAATTTGTTGACCACTTCTATTTTCCCATCATTTTGAGGATGATAAGATGAACTATGAGCTAGTTGAGTACCCAAACATGAAAATAATTCCGTCCAAAAATTACTTGTGAAAATAGGATCATGATCACTTACAATTATCTTTGGGGTTCCATGTAGCCTTTGAACTGTCTCCAAAAAAATAGTTGCGACTGTACTAGCTGCAAATGGATGTGATAGGGAACAAAAATGGGCATATTTTGTGAGCCTATCCACAATCACAAAAATAACATTCTTACCCTCTGAACAAGGCAATTCGGTGATGAAATCCATGGAGACCTCCTCCCATCTCTCGGCTATGAATTGGTAAGGGTTGCTATAGACCTGGTGTCTTAATTGTTTCCCCTTTATTCTGTTGGCACACTAAACACTCTAATACAAACTTTTGTACATCCCCCTTGATTCCTTCCCAAAATAATTCTCTTTTTATTCTATGATATGTCTTCAAAAACCCAGAGTGTCCTCCAACAGGTGAGGCATGTAGCTCTACAAGAATCTTATGCTTCAACTCAGAATCTTTACTCAAGTATAACCTATCCTTGTACCATAGGGCATTACCTTTCCACTCAAATTTGTTAGATGTCATAGATCCTTGCTTGATATTCTATATTAGAGATTGTGTATCCTTATCTTGATTCCATTCCAATCTTGCTTCATCCACCCAATCAGTTGTCAACATGGACATTCCACATAGTAAGGCATCTGCGGATGTATCCCTTCTAGACAACGCATCGATACTACATTTTCTTTACCATTTTTTTATATGATTTCAAAATCATAACCCAACATTTTTGTTACCCACTTTTGTTGTTCCTCATATGATAACCTTTGCTCCAAAAAGTATTTGAGACTATCATGATCAGTTTTTACCAAGTATCTACCCATGAGAGAGGGCCTCCATTGCTTGACTGCATGAAGAATAGCCATCATTTCTTTCTCATAGATAGGTTTGAGCAGATATTTTCCTTTGAATTAATGAATCTAAAATGAAATTGGTCTTCCTTCGCATTAGAACTACTCCCAATCCCGATCCTGAAGTGTCACATTCAATAATGAAGGTTTTTGAGAAGTTGGGAGTAAGCCAAAAGCGGGGTGCTACACATGGCTTCCTTCAACCTTTGCTCAAAGGATTTAGTGGCTACGCCTCGTCCAATGGAAGGCATCCTTCTTTAGAAATGCAGTGAGTGGGATTTTTATTCTATTATATCCCGCACAAATCTTCTGTAGTACCCTGTTAGTCCTAGGAATCCACGAAGATTTTTGAGATTTTTGGGCCTTGGCCATTCCACCATAGCTTTGATCTTCTGAGGATCAACTTTGACGCCTTCATGGGATACAATATGACCCAAGTACTCTACCTCTTGTACACCAAAAGAACATTTGGATGGATTTGCATACATAGTATGTTTCTCCAAAACTTCCAACATGTTATTTACATGTTGTAAGTGTTCTTCCCATGTCTTATTGTAAATCAATATGTCATCAAAGAAAACTAATACAAATTTCCTTTAAAATGGCCTAAAAATAGTGTTCATCAAGCTTTGAAAGGTTGAGGTTACATTTGTAAAACCAAAAGGCATTACCAAAAACTCATAATGGCCCTCATGAGTGCTAAAAGCCATTTTATGAAAATATTCCTCTTTTATCCTAATTTGATGGTACCCGAACGAAGATCTAATTTTTGAAATAAATAGCACCATGCAATTCATCAAGTAAATCATCAATTACTAGAATAGGAAACTTATCTTTGATGGTGGACTTATTGAGTTCTTGGTAATCTAGAAACATCCTCCATGTTTCATCCTTCTTACATACCATGACCCCTTTGGAGAAGAATGTGCACTCTAGCTATGCCTGATGATACTTACCTTCAACATTTCCTCCACCATTTTCTTGATCTCACTTTTCTGGGAATATGGGTATCTGTATGGTCTGATGTTAGGTGTTTGGCTCCCTGGAATCAACTAAATGGCATGATCATGATCCCTAACTGGTGGTAGTCCCTTTGGAATTGCATCAAAAATAGATGAGTGAGCATCCACAATCTTTTGAAGATCGGGTGGCATTAAAGACTCTGTATTTTGTACTTCTATGGAAAATAGCTTTGTTATAAAGCCATCCACTCCTTTTCTAAGAACCTTCTACATTTGATGAGAGCTAATAATCTATGGAGACTTAGCTACCATCCCATTCAATTGTATTGTCCTTCCATCTGAATGAAATCACATGAAAAATTCTGTGAAATTCATCTCTATAGTACCTAAGGTTATGAGCCATTGGACCCCAAAACAATATCTGCCCCTCCCATAGAAATAGCAAACATAGGTGAGTCTAACATGTAGTCTCCCATGGAAAGATTGATACTATGGCACTTTCCTATGCACTTGACTGTCCCACCATCCGCAATCATAACTTGCATTTCTGGAGCTGGGTAAATAAAATAATTGAGGCGGCCAGCTAACTTACTATTTATGAAGTTATGAGTACTCCCTGAGTCAATCAACACCGTCACCTTCTATTTTTTGAGATAGCCAATAACCTTGAGTGTTTGAGGAGTACTAATACCTAACAATGCATGGAAAGAAATTGTAGGTTGGTGATCCTCTACTTCATCTTCTATTGGTTCCTCAGCCTCTCCTATAATTTCAGCTTCCTCATCATCCTCATTACCTCCGTCAATATAGAACAAATTCTTCTCAGCACATTTATGTCTGGTCCATATTTGCTATCACAGTTAAAACATAATCCTTTTTCTCTCTTTTCTTCCATTTGTTGAGGAGTCAGTCTAATTGGCCTAGCAAATGAAGGGGAAGAGATACTATGGTCTCTGGTGTTAATGAAAGGTGGCCTCCTACTACAAAGAACTTTTTCCTCTACACGACATGCCATGATAATAGAATTAGAAAGCTTGATTGGATTAAACATATGTACCTCATGCTCGATGTGGTCCTTAAGACCCCAAGAAACAGGTCATTCAGATTCTCTTCTGGAATATTCTCCACCCTTAAGGATAGGTTTTAGAATTAATGCACATAATCTTTGACTGATCCTATTTTCCGTAACTTTGCTAATTGACTAAAGTAGTTCTTTGAAACACTAGAACTATAGTGCAATTGCAACTCCTTGGTAAAAACTATCCAAGTGACACCTAGACCATTCTTCTACCTCTGAGCACATAACCAATGATACCAAACAAATTGGTCGGGTTCAAGATATAGGGATGCCAATGTCACCTTTTTTCCTGATGGTGTTTGATGTAACTCAAAGAATTTCTCCATTTGATTTATCCAATTCAGGGGATCCTTACCATCAAATTTGTGCATATCCACTTTCGGCATCATGTTTCGTGGTTGTGAATAAGTTTGATTCTGATGGGACTAGAAAAGTGATCCAATATGGTTAGTTTGTCCATGATTTTGAACTGAAGGTCCTCCTTGGTTGATATGGGCTAGATTTGGGCCATACTGGTTACCCTTTACATGTTGCATGATATCATCCAACCAATGATTGATTTGGGCTATGTCTCCTTTAGAGGCCATCTCAGATTGTACATTTCACAACTCATACTCAAGTTGGCTCACCTTATGATCAACTGAGGTAAACCCTAGTATTGAGGAATCTGTATTTACCCCTTCTGACTCCATCTCTTTAATCACTACCCCATCTTTATCTAGGGTTTTACCTAGAGTAACCAAATTCTTTTTGTTCTTGTGGAAGGCCCCGCCATGATGTCAAACCTTAGGGTTTAGGGTTTCGATACAATTTCAGCCAAACAAGAAAAAACATAGAGAAGATACTAATACTATTTTTTTGAGATATTTCTGAAAATGTAAAGAACTTGAAAATTTTCCACAATTTACACCCTAGGGAGTGATTTTATGAAAAACCCTAAATTTGTAATAACTTTTGCAAAATAAATAAAAAAGTCTAAAATTTTCAGGGAACCTTACTTGAAATTCTTTGCAACTTTGGTAAAAATATCTCTCACCAATTAGCTCTGGTTCACAATATGTGGTGGAAACAAAAAATTAGGGTTTTTGCCCTAATTTCAGCCCAGATCGCAGCTCTGATACCACTTGTAATGAAATTACTTGTATAATTCAGATTAAGAGCAACAATAGAACACCAAATAACACAATATTTCAGAATAATGATCTCAATATGCAATTAGAATAGCTTCGCCACTTCGAGGGGGCAACCTCCAAACCATATAATAAGACTCAAATGCTCAAATGATAATGAAATACTACCTATAATCCCCTATATATACTATTCATATGCTATGGCCATCACCAAGGCCGACCTATTAAGCATGAGAAAGTATAAATGATATAATAAAATGATATGGTAAGCCACAAGTTGGCTACTCATATCCTAATACAAGCAATAGGTTAAGGGCGTAGCAGAACTTGATGTTTTTCTTGGTTTTTCCAACAATTAGTTTTTGAAATGGTGTCAATTGTCTTGCCAATTCACATAAGGCCATTTAGTCATCTATATATCTGGGCAATTTACAAGGTTGGCCTTCAAATCCACTAACCTCGATGTATGTAAACTTTCTGTACTAAATGAAATAGCATCCATACTCCATGATTACTTGTCTAGCCTCCTCAAAAATATTTTATTGTTCCCATTCGACTGAATAAGTAGATGATTGGTGTAAATAAGGAATCATTAACTAATATCAAATTCTCTCTGTAATTACCTAATTGTAATTGAGGGAATATCTTATACATTTGGCACTTCTTAAAGTCAGCATGTGGCACAAGGCGAGGGAGTCGCCTGTGACCTATAATTTTATAAATCAAGTAGGTCATCATGTAAAATTCCAATTCTCCAGTCTCATCCATCTATATTTTTGTTGTAAGTTCTATCATGTGGTCATGAAGTGCTTCTATAATGAAGGTTTCTAGAAAATTTTCCCCTTATTCTCCAAAATTATCCACATATACGTGCACATCTACTCCTTGAATTCATTCATTATCTCTAATCTAGCCATTTGACTTAATAATATAATCACATCTTCTACTTCCTCAATGAATTGTGCCCTAACAAGTCTTTTAGGGATTTGAGTGGTTTCTTTCTTCTCTGTTAAAATCCATTTGGTATTTATAATCCAGGCATAGTCCTTTTTCTTATCTTCATAATCTTGTAGGGATAATTCGATACCTAGGGTTATCGGCATTATCATGATGATTTGCAGTGTCAAAGTTAATACGCCTCACCACTTCCATCAAGTACTTCCCTCTTCTCTACATTGTAATTCATCACACAAAGTCTCACTAGTTCGGGTAGTGTCCGAGGGTGTAATAGTGTCACTAAAGCAATATTACTAGTTTTAATTACTTCCATTAATTCACTCTTGTTTGGGCTATTGACTCTTTGCAAGAATTCATCTAGGTTGGCATTCATCAAATTTGTATCTCGTGATTTTGTCTAGATTACTAGTGATTCCAGAAGTAACAGGAAAACCGACGACATGGTCTTCATCTTTAGTGCCCTAGTTTTACTTTGAATTTCCTTGCAAATGAATAAGAGGATGGGGGTATCTTAGTTCTTACCAATTTTTTGGTGAATATCTATGCAATTCGGCTTTATTTTGAAGGCTCTTCAATCTTTGGTTCTCTATTCGTGCTCTGCAATCAATTTCATGTTGTTCCTCAAGGAATTTTGCTAACAATGGTGTCTAGATATCATCAAATGATAACAAAAATATCAATGCATTCGAAGACTTCAAAATTCCTCCTTTATTTGTGTGAAAATTCATTGATTGAAGTAATCAGTAATGTGTTGCATCATGGCCATCCATTTCACCTTTCCCAATTTTAAATATGAGTCATCCACATGGAAAAGCCTTATACTGATGTGGGATCGGGAAAAATTTTGCATCCTTGCATCATGTTTTAAATACATACATTTTGAGCTATTTGACTTGATTGACCACCCTTGACTTCCATCTTGAGTTTGACACATGGTTACTTCCCAACGGTGGCAGAGTCAGCAGCCATTTTTTGATATTTTTTCTTGTTCCATTTGAACTCAAAGTTACCAATTTCCCATGATAACCCGCTTCCCCGCTCTTTGCATGAAAAAGTGCCACGTGTCCTTGGTGGGTCTCGAGAGATTCTTTACACTTTTATACTTTATCACCTTATAGTAAAGAGATGCAATCAAGCCCCAACCCCTCACATTCATCCAACTTGTGATACGTGTACTTCTTCAAGGTTAAATAAAATTTTGTTTTTGCATTTTTTGAATGCAAATATTTAAAGGAATATTTTTCGGGCCTCGGGGCTAAGTTAGCAAGTTGTTAATGTTATACGATTGTTGTAAATTTGTAACTTAAACCCACCATACCACAACCAACTGGAGAACACCACGTATCATCGGGTGATGGAGCCAAACATGAAATTTACAACACGACTAGGGAATGGTATACAAAGGAATTTTTCATGATTTAAAACCGATTCATGATGAATTTTTTTGCAGGGATCTTTGGGAACAACACATCTAACATGATCCTTGACGAAAAAGAGGAAAAATAACCTAAACATGGGACTTTCAAATGGATTTAACATGATTGTAACGTTTGAACTCACATTTTCACATGGAAAAACCAAATAACATAAATTTTTTTGAAGGCGTGTTCAAGACAAAGTGACGAGATTATCTCGAGCACCAACACAAAGGACCAGTAATCATTTAGTATATAGGCCCAACATCCATTCCAATGATTTATTGAATCATGCAAAATCAGATCATCTACAAATGGGGCTACATAGGAAAATGATCCATGCTAGTGTTTTGGTTTGTTCAAATTATTTATAATGGATTTGGGTGTCATTTGACTAAGAGAAAATTTTAAAATCAACTTCAAGATCTGCTACAAAAATATCCTCATTTTCTCCACCATTCCCTATGAAAATGGTCCCATATTAAATCCTAGATCAAGATCTCTCCAATGGTGTATTTTGTAGGTTAATAGGATCTTTGGATCAAAAGATATGAGCATTTGAAATAGACCCGAGATCATGTCACAAAAATCATACCCAAAATGTATGTGGGTCTCTTTATATTGATTTTTTATCCAAAAACATGCCTAACGAGACGCACAACTAGTCCCATCATGAGTTACTCTTCAATATATTTCCAAAGATACCAATTTTGTGTAATTGTGTGGTCTTGATCAAAAGATATGATCATTCAAATATCCCAAGTCATTTTCTATAGATGACGACCATGGTGCCTTCAATTTTCACCTCTTGGTCATGTTTTGTACATGCCTCATTCTAAATGATTACCCGTGATCATAATCCCCCACCTTTCATATAAAGTGTACTCTTTTCATTGGTTCTTGGGTTTCCTTACATTCTCAAGGATCACTAGGCTCTCACGCCCACGAGGGTCACCTTTGATCTCTTTAACTTTGAATTTCCTCATGATTGGTCCAAATGGAATTTCTCATGATTGGTCCACGTGGACCAATCATGGACCTTTTTGTTCACATGGCCACTAGTTAATGATATTCACATGGATCATTGGGGTTACCTTTATGTTATTTCTTGGGCCTATTGATCACATTTTCCATGTTGTGGTTTTTGATTGGTTCAAGCTCTCTCTGTGTCTGCAGAGACTTGGGATCTCTAGGATTTCACCTTAGTCACTTGGGTTTAAAGTGGACCATGATTGGTCCATATGAACCAATCAAGATATTATTCACCTTTGTCCCTCAAGGGGTTTTTATACCTAAGACAAACGAGATCACTTTAACTCCACAGATCCCGGGATCTTGGCATACCAAGATCCCCAACTTAACTATTGGCACTTAGAACACCCAACTCTTTAGATTGATGAGAGCATGCTATATATCCCCAACAACCAACTTAGATCAACTAAAATTGGGATTGTATTAGTTCTTGTGATTTTCCACTAAGCTGTTCGAGATCTCCCCGACTCATTTTTGAACTCTCCCAAGCCTTAGTTGCTCGATATCTCAACATGGAAAAGTGAACTCGCCCCAAGCTTGAGAAAATGTAGATCATAGAGACCTTTCTCCAATTAAATATGTGACCACCACTATTTATAAATTTTATCTAATCCTAACTCCTTATGCATATGGTATTAATCCCTAAGTGGCCAAACAAACAACGACCTCTATTTGTCCCATGTGACCCCGATTCAATTTGACATTTTGGATAGTGAAGGGAAAACTTAGAAATGAATGTCACCACCAATTATAAGCCCATAACATGATATTTTGATTAATTTTTAGAATTTTTTGAAGTATGAACACCTATATCTAATTAGTGTAAGTGATTTTGACAACTTTTAAGGTTTTCTATTGCCCATAATGTAAAGTTTGGGATTTTTGACAAGTTACCCAAAATTTAAATGTGAGATAATTTTGGCAACTAGAAACATTTTATAATGGGGAATTAGTACTAGGTACATCCAATGGATCATCAATAAGCTTAGTTAACTTAATAACACCAAAAGAAATGTATGAGGAAGGGTCGTAATAACTATCATCGAGACATATAGAATTCATATTACTAATGGAATTAGTTTCTTGTACAAGAGACATGGAAGAATTGCTAGTAATAACATCATGTGTATATTTAGGATAGGCAAGTAGAAACAAATTGAATAAAATTAGTATTTTCATGGGCACACATAGGAACATCACTTTGAGAAACATTATAATGAATAAAAAATTACTAGGAATAGAAACATTATCATGATTATTAACATTAGTAGGAATAGAAACATCATCATGATTATTAACATTAGTAGGAATAGAAACATCATCATGACTAAAAACTTCATTATGAACAAAAAAATGTCACCATAAAAAAATTTTAAAGCATCGTCATGAGCATTGGGGGAAATAGGAAAATCGTCAAAGATAGTAGCCTTATTATCACATGGAATATCATTATCAATATGTGCATCACCATCTATAGAAGTAGAAGAATGTTCATCATTAATATCATCATGTTCATCATGTTCATTGTAACACAGTAGGGACACTTCCAAAACCCTCTTTTTACTAACTGTCATCATATTTTTTAATATCAAGATGGATTGTAGAAATACTAGGTTTTTGAAGTTGTGTAGGACATGTCCACATACTAAATAAGACATCATCATCTAAAATGGGGTGATCTACCTCATTAGTGGAATAAATTTCAATATATGGAGCATGATTATAAGAATCATTCATCTTAATAATACAAAAGTGTGGAGCTTCATCCATATTAACCAAACCACTATCACTTTGTATGTGTATTCGTAATCGAGGTCATCATTAAGAGAAGGATCCAATAAGTCGGTATTGTTATGGTTATTTATGAGAGAAAGGGATTCAGTAAATCCTAGGACTAGGCTTAG
This sequence comes from Taxus wallichiana var. yunnanensis, assembly GCA_018340775.1. Taxonomy (NCBI): domain Eukaryota; kingdom Viridiplantae; phylum Streptophyta; class Pinopsida; order Cupressales; family Taxaceae; genus Taxus; species Taxus wallichiana. The sequence continues at coordinate 441,236,123 of CM031237.1, forward strand.
GTGGTGTCTCAGTGGAAGGCATACCAATAGTGGATGACACACCAAGAGTGGAAAATTGAGCTAGATGTTGTGGCTTAGTTATAATCATATGATGTATCCTCATACCTATAATACGTTTCATCTAAAAAACAATTATTAGGAAAAAGAAACTTGGGCATGGTGCTGATATAACCATATTTTCATACACACATGTGACATGGAATTGATTAGAGGAATGGTAACCCTTATGGTTTTGAAAAGCCTTATTACAAGACATATCTAACTCATAGATGAAACCCTGAATTCATCGGGGTTTGTATATCACAAGGCTTATCTATGGAATAGAAAAGTTAAACCCCAAGCTACGTAAGGGTTATAAAATAGAGAGGTTCACCAAAATGTATCAAACCTAAATTAATTTTAGATGATTAATTCAATTAAATCTATTAATCTTGAATGTTATATGTTGCGGGGTATAGAGTAATATAAGTATTTACATATATGCAATGGAAACTAGGATATTTGCAAGAATTTCAAACTAATAGAGCATTTGAAAGAACGCAGTAGGGTTAGAAAGGTGACTTGTCTATTTCAGATCACTTTAAGATTGTGTCACTTCTAGATCTGGGAAGTATAAATAATTCTAAGAAAACCAAGATCAATTTTTCTTTTCAAAAGTCATGTGAGGTTAGGACCATAGGAATGGTTATGGATGGATTCTACAAACCAATCTTTTCTACTATATTGGATTGATATCTCATAGGTTTTTAATTTTTTAGGGGTGTTTTATTATCACATGTATAACATTTTTTCTATTCATATTCACATGCAACCTTATCTATCACACTTGTACCTAGAAAACAAAATTATCTTCCTAGAATAACATCAAGCACTAATTAAATATTAAAATAAAATATGTAAATGATTGATTTAGAATGACCTTGTCATTCACCTCGTTTTTGAGTCATTGAGCATTGCACTACATTTCAAACTCAATGTAGTTCTCTTAGTGTGGTGTGTGAATTTGCATCCAATATAAACATTTGACCTAGTTTCCCTTGTGCTTCCACATCGATAAAAAGATATGCTACTTTTCTCCCATGAAACCATTATGTGCATATATGTTAAACATTGTTATTCCCTCCTAGATTGTGATACAAAATATGAATATTATATTCCTGATATATTAACTTAGTAGATGGTACATAGATAGGTGATTGCTAGATAGTTAATGCTCAAGATGAAATCGAATATATAATAGTCTATCACTTTGAAATTTGAATCTTATTGCCATGACCATTTGACCATAAACATAAAATTTGAGAGATAAATAGTGATGAAAGAACCCAAAACTCAAAAGGGTCAAAACCATACACCTCGGTCAAGATCTTAGTATGGTCCTTACCAATTCATATGGTCTTAGACTCGATATCAATAAAACTCAAATTATCAGTAGAAAAGGCTAGAGATCTTTTTGACATAGCATAAAAACATAATAAAACATCCATAAAACCAAATAAAAAGCTAAATCAAGTTATATAAAAGTGAAACAAGGAATTACACAAACAAGACTTAATTTCATTATTCAATAGCCACATATATAAAGTTTTTCAAAAGCATGATGTAATAATGATTTTGTGAAAATTTCAATGTCTATAAATATTATGGTTATGATTTAATGATCTATGAGTTACCTCATATCTCTAAGGTGGTTTTAGAGTAGCACGGTCAATTAAAACATCAAAGTCATGCATACAATGTTTATTGTTACTTATCTCTTGATGCAAGATTCCCTATATATAATAATTACACAAGTGAATGCACATGATATTTTGAATGTAAGAATGGTATTGTTTAAGACAAGATATGTTTTTCCTTAATTTCTCATGCCAAATGTTGAAATTTATCATTAAGAGATCCATTCTAGCCTCTTCTAGTTACAAGCATTTAAAGCTAAGGATGGGGAAATTACATACATAGGTTTGAATAATAACTTACATCCAATGTTGACATGATATTGAAAATTCACAATGGGCTTGATAGTAATATTGAGAAAAAACATAAACTCGTTCACATCCCACATTTGTTGACGGTGGGTAAGTACTTCTCGACACCTACAGAGTCATGAAATAGGATGAAACTATTAATGTTTTATCTATTAATTAATGACCTTAAAAATATCTACATGTAGTTTCTCTCAGGAGCTTATAACTCAATGATGGATCTTTACGAGATTCTATGGTGTCTCCCAAAAGACCTATCCTAGACTATAGTGTGTGCTCACAAGCACGTTTAACATCCCATGATAACTCTAAGACAACCTCCCTTTTAAAAAAATAACAACAAGAACAACCCTAAAATGGTGAACTTGTCCCACTTATCTCTCCTCATTTGAAATTACCTTTAGGCATGTTGGATTCTTCTAGAAGCTTCCAAACTCTCTTTCTCGATTCAATTTTGAATTTGAGTGTATTTTTTTACAAAGCATGTTGATCTGGTCATTGGCTCTTTTAACCATTCCATACTTATCAACATCTCCTATCGGACACCTTTTGACATCTTTTTCACTTTTTATAACTATGAATTATGTTTTTCACTCCTTTCTTACACCCTATTACACCTTTGTCTTATTTTTTTGCACACTTGTATGATTAATTCTCACCTTAAACTTGTTTCGTACCGTCTTCATGTTCGGACCTTATCCAAAACATTCATGCACCTCCTTTATAGTATTACCTATTGTGTAATCCTCATTGTATCTTCTTACACATTCTATATCACGTGCATGGATCCTTCACATCTCTACACACAACTAGTTTTTGTAGTCGAGCCAAAATTCCTTAATGCCCTACCAAAATCATATATGCACCATGACACATTATTCCCCATACTTGCTTCCCTTACACACATTCCACATACTAACTATGCACTCATGTCCTCTGTGTACTCTTCAAAATACACTTTATACTTATAACTACTGGCAAAGTAAATTTTCACCTCTTTGTAATCATCCTTGATTCTTGTTTACCTTCCTTCCTTTCCTATGTGCACTTTAGAATTGTGCACAACCATCCTTCACCAAAAATTGTGTAGGATGTATTTATACCTTGGATGCTTCTACATCAAACACCCAAGGTACATTAACACTAAGTTTCTCCTCAAGTATATTGAGTGAGTGGTAGAACCACCCTATGAAATATTAAGGCAAATAACTTTTGTTCCTTCATCCTATGAACTGTCCCCAACCTTAACACTTCTATAAGCATATCTTCTAGTCCTTTTCACCTTCTTTTTACTTCTCTATATTGTGTCATACACTCAAGTGAATATATTCTAAATGTGAAATATCCCCTCCTCCAAATGGATCTCTCTCTCATATCCTTCATGAGTCTCTTCTCTCCTAAAATTTTCCTCCTACCAATGGATCCTCCTTGATCCTTTACAAACTTCTAATTGTCATGACCTCTTTGTTCGATGTGATTCTCTTCCCACTATCTCCATTTGTAAATCCATGATTTCCTTCAACCGTCCTCCTCCTAAGGATTCTCCAATGATAATTTTTCATAATTATTATGTACTCACCGCTAACTCTTTCCTATGTGAGTCTATAATTTCCCTTGTTTTGCACCTCCATCTAAAGCCTTCAAGGATTTAATCTTCTTTCCGACTTCTTCTCCGGGATTCCTTCCTTTTTGTATTTTTCTATGATTACTTATATCTTCCATGTCTTCTTATTTTTGTATTTATTCTCCTTCACATTCTCTATGGAGTTATGTACTATTACTCTATTATCCTCAATGTGTCTATCTTTCCATAGACTTATGGATCTAGACCCATTATAGATCATCCATGTCTCGGTCCTTTCCTCTATCTTCAACCTTCCTTACTTGTAGCTTCTTTTCATTACATGTCTTCTTTCTTGTGTGTTTTTCCTTATGCAACTCCTCTACATCATCCTCTCCATCTTTCCTAATGTCTCCTTGTAGGATCCTCTTCCCCTTCTCCATTTTTCCTCTATTAGACCACACTCCTATTTCTACACCATATTATATACTTTGGTGGCATCAAGCCATATCTCCTCTCCCTCTTCTGTGAAAATTTTCCCCAAAGGTTCCCCTTCTTATTCTCTTGTTCCTTCTTCATTGCACAAAAATTTGGAGCCTCTTCACATTGCTCCTCTCCTTTCTCGGTTGCTTTCAAGGAAACTTACACTTTCTCGTGTAGTGTCTCCACACTATTATTGTGCCTTTTCTCATCTGTACATTATCTCTCTTATGCACCTCTTGCATTATACACTCCAGTAGTCTCCTCTTTAGACTGCTCCTCCTAATTTTCCTTTATGGGAATTTATCCTTCTTTGAATAATACATATTCTCTCTTCTCTAGCACACCTCTCTACATGATCCCTCTTAAGATCTCCATTGATCTACCTTTTCCTCGGTATGATATTTTTCATGCACACTCTAGTAACCTCCCCCCCCATGTGGGTTATTTTTCCTTGGTTTCCTTTGGGGAAACTTCTTTTATCTTCTCCTTTAATTCCTTTAAGGAACTAAATCACACACTTTGGGTATCTATCTAGTCCTGATTGCATACTACTATTCATATGAATCCTAAGTAAGAAAAGTACTATTTAACCCAAGTCTTTGGCCACCTTTACTTGCTTTATATTACCACTTTTAATCTTACACTCTTTCTATCCCATTCTATATTTTCATACTTTGACATTTCTCATCCTAAACACCAACGCCTAGCCAAGATGTCAGTGTCAGGTGCCCCTAACCTCTTTTTACTTTGTTCACATATTTTGGGCCCTTTTCAGTCATTTGGGCATCTTATCATTTTGTTAGTCGGCCTTTTCAAGATTAATTAAAAAATTCAAGAAAGGGAGTCATATAAATATAAAGTTATGTGATCATAATACAAGCGCTAATCATTATCTATCACCACCTAAGGTTGCATTCAAAGGAAATTATCAAGAGCATTCAAACATCCATCTAGCATCCACACACAAGGAAAATCGATTGATACTTATGCATACACACATAGGAGGGGAAGTTAATTCTTTCATGCACATATCTACTTACATATAGTTACTTGCCCATTATCAAGTGTAACATGCACACGAGCCACCTAGGCACTATTCCACACACAAACACACACACACACACAATCGCATTGGGTCCGAGATGTAGTGCAAAGTGCTTGATCATAAGATCACTCTTTTGAAAGCTAAGGAAAGTTTGAATCCTCATTTACATTATTTTATTTTTGGGATTTGATGCTCTTTTTAGGGTTTTATAGGCCACTTCTTTATTGTAGGTTATCAACAACATCGGTGATCATTGCATGACATACTAATGAAAGGAAGCTAAGGAAAGAGAACATATCCCAACCTAGAAAAGTTGGTTTTCTATGTTCGACCTATCACAGCTCCTAGGAAGGTCTCTAAAGCACACTGACCTTGCACGAGTGCCCCACTCTATCATACTCTAACATCTCTTCATTTTTCGAGTATTGTTACAACATTTTCCCCTCTCTATTCATTAGTTCATCACTTCAACACAACCCAAGATTATTTGTAAATCGATAAGTCATTATATCTCTCCTTTGCAAATAGGGTTTTAATATTAAATTATTTATTTCTTTGGGTTGTTTCGTGCTTAATTGTTTATATTTTGTGTCGTTACATAATATAGAATTAGAAATCTATTTATTCAATATTTTCTTAATCATTTTTCGAACCTAACTCGCTTGAACACTCTTGGGGCTTCATTCTTCTTCATTTATTTTCTTAGGTGCTCATCATCATGGATGTTTCCATCCATGCTTATTTGTATAATCATCTTAATTGTATCAATAAGCTAAAATCCTATTTAGCTAACACTTATATCCATCCTCACACATCACATGAATATGTCTATCATAAGTTTACATCCACTTTGTCTCTTAATAAAGATCACATTACTTTCACATCGATGAGTTGCCTTCGAAATAAATGTTAGAGCATGATCCCCTTTGTATATTCAGGTTTGTATCAATAATGTCGGGGTTAAGTGTGACTTATTTGATAATGGTTCCAGCCTCAACATTTGTAATATTTCTTTCCTCCATAAATTAGGTATTTCTTAAGATACTTTGGTTCCTTCATCGGTCTTTATTCATATATTTGAAAATATCCCCAAGTGTGTCTTGGGTACCATTCTCCTCCTTATTACTATCGATCCATGTAATCTATCTATTCCATGCCATGTAATGCCCAAAAACTTAATTATAATATTATTTTAGGGTGGCCTTAGATCCATGCCATGCATGTGGTCCATTCAACTCTCCATACTGGCTAAAATTCCTTTATCAGGGAGTCTTCTATGATGTTCCAGTAGATCATCACCTTTTGCATATTGTCATTATATTGAGCCTTCCGATAACGTTTCCGGCTCTTCTACTTCTACTCACATTTTTTTCTAACTATGGTATTAGATATAAATTTTTATAACACTATGGTTTCTTTAGTGGCGTTTAGGCCCGTAAGGAAAAGGAGTTCTGAGTAACCTGACTGTTCTTACTTAATCTAACAAATTTGGTTTGGGATACCGTCTACCATCTATATCTTTTTAGAATATTATACTTTGCATTGCATACTTCTTCGTTTCATTTGGTATACCCAAACCTCATCAGTGCTTCTCTTGCTACTGCTTGGGATCATTTATACACTTTTGCAACTAATGATTCTATTATGGAATATATCGAGTTGATGATCACCTCCTTTCTTTTCATCATAAGAGGTATTGTCCATTACTTCTTAATGCTACTACTTACTTTGGAGATTATGATACACTCATCGACGGTATTGATCCTCCCGATACTATTTCTACTTAACCCGTACATTGAGGACCAGTCATATCTTCTCAATGAAGATAATATCTAATACAACCTTGACACTTTTGATCACCTGTAAATATTTCGTAGCTACTTCTCTCACGCATGACAAGAAAAAGGATATCAAAAAAATTCTTCATGAATTCTCTCGATATTTTTCATGGAATTATAACAATATGCATGTTATTGACCCATTAAGTGTCATGCATAACATGATTCTTAACCCTAGTGCCAAACCCGTTCAGCAGAAAATCTATAAAATGTACCCAAAAGTTGCACTCCTAGTCAAAGAAGAAATCCAACTACTAGATGTTGGTTTTATTCGTCCATTCAATTATCTAGCATGGGTATCTAGCATTTTTCTGTCATGAAACCGGATGGTTAGGTCCACTATTGTACAAAACTCCATGATCTAAAAAAATTATGTCCCAAGGATACTTTCCTTTTACCTTATATCAATGTCATCGTTGATTCCACATCGATTATGATATTCTATCTTTCATACATAGATTCCCGATTACAAAAATCAAAATCAATCTAGAAGACCAAGAGAAAACGTCCTTTACTACGCCATAGGGAAAGTTTTGTTACACTATTATGCCCTTTCACCTTAAAAAAATTGGTGCCACTTATCAACGATAAATGACGCACATTTTCAATGATTACATTCAAAAATCATCAAGTATTATGTTGAGGATATACTTGCTGAATTTCAACACCGTTCCCCACATGCCCAAGATCCATGCACACTCTTTGACCACTTATGAAAATATAAGGTACACTTTAATCCCAAAAATTACATTTTTGGGGTCATAACCAGAAAACTCCTAGGGTACATTATCTCACAATGTGGTATTGAAATCGAACCTAATAAGATTCGGGCCATTGTTGACATGTCTCCACTTTGAAATTTCCACCAACTACGATCACTATATGGAAAAATTCAAGCCATCGATGGTTTATTAGTCATCCGATGGTTTATTACCCAACTTGCTGATAAAACCTATCCATTCACTTGTTTGATGAAAAAATACACTACGTTTTTCTGGGATGATCAATGCCAACAAATATTTGACACTATTAAAACATATCTTCTAAATCCACTTGTCCTTATGCCTCCCACAATCGACAAACCTTTCTTGCTATTTCTTTCTACTTCATTTCATGCTTTAAAATCCCTCCTAGCACAAAATGATGATTCTCAAAGTAATAGGGATATCAATTATATCTATCTGAATGTTACTATCTTATGAGTGCAACTATAGTTGTATCAAAAAGTTGTGCCTTGGTCTTGTCTTTGTAGAAGATAAGTTACACCACTACCTTCTTAACAATGAAGTACATATCATTACTAAGGTAGACCCATTATGATATCTACTATCACGTACACACCTCTGGGACGTTTGACATGATGGGTAATGTTATTAATAGAATTTAATCTCAAGTTCATCCCATAAAAATTAGTCAAAAGACAAGTTATCACAGATCAATTAGCGAAAGCACCCCTACTAAATGTATCTCTTGTCTCGATTCCTTTCGTGATGAATTCACATCCTACATCATTGACACCAACATCTGGACCATGTATTTTGATGGATCTCATTGCCATTCTAGCATTGGAGCCGAAATCGTCTTTATCACTCCACATGGATACTATCTCCCTTTGCATATCGCTTAGGGTTCTCATGCACAAATAACATTTTTGAGTGTGAAGTCATCATTCTCGACCTCACCACCACGAGAAATCTCCTTATTTTTAATATTTTCATACACAATGATTCATAACTTATTATTAATCAAGTAAATGATACATATCATACAAAATAAGATCATCTTGTACCATACAACAATATCATTAAAGATATTTTATCTATGTTTGAGACTTACTCTATCATGAACCTTCCTCACAAAGAAAACCATCACACGAGATGTTATGGCTAGTGCAACATCAATTATTCCTCAAGATATCATTGTGAGTAAGCCACATTCATTATTAGGAACTCACGCTAGCCTTACATTCATACATTTCTTTTCGAATCTTGCACTATCACATGTAATATTGACAATCTTGAATGGTTTACTCCCGTTTATAAATTTATTTATAAAAAACAATTCCTAACGGCTTGAAACCACACAAATATAGTTTCCTCCGGCATGAAGCCACACGCTATCTCATTATTGGTGCATAATTAATTAAACTCTCATTCGATGGCTTCCTACTATAATTTCTAGGATTCACAAACATTCCTATTGCTATATCTCAGGTATATGATAACATATGTGGTGGTAGTTTCTCTAGTAAGGCCATGTCACACAAGTTCTTATGTTAGGGCTACTATTGACCCGCTATGGAGAAAGATTTCCTTGACTATGCTTAGCCTTGCAATAAAGGCCAAAAGTATGACAACCTCCATCATGCACCTTATGAAGACCTTGAGTTAATTGCCCCATATTGTCCCTTTTCCTTATGGTGTTTTCACCTTATTTACATGATCAATAATGATTTTCTGAAGGCCAAAAGTATATTATTATGCATACAAAATATTTTACTAAATGGGTAGAAGATGCACTACTATAAACTATCACTAGTCGTGATATTTGTCATTTTATTACTACTCATATTATAACACATTTCGACATTCCCTCTCCTATCATCACTTGACAATGGATCCTCTTTCAATAAAAATGATGTTAAAAGGATTTGTAAAAAATTAAAATTGAACAATCATTCTCTATGCCTTACTACCCACAGGGTAATAGACAAGTTGAAGAAACCAATAAGACCATTGTCAAAATCTTACGTAAGATTGTTGACACTAATGGTGATGATTAGAACAATAAATTCCTCTATGCTCTTTGGCTCTACCATACAAAGTGTGTGTACACCCACTAATGCTAAACCATTCTAACTAGTATACGGTCCTGAGGCTGTCATTCCTCCGGAATTCGAAATCCATCACTACGAGTTTCACTTAAAGGCATATTAAAAGATAATGAATATCAAGAAAAACACTTATATGAGCTTGAGATGCTTGGTTCCCTTTGGGTTAAAGATTTATAGAATCTTTGATTATATCAATCTTGCATTGCTCAAACATACAATCAAAAAAATTACCCTCATGATTTCAATGTGGGTGACCTTGTTTTAAATGAAAATCATAAAAACACAAATGTTGAGGCCTTTCTTAAAGGAAAATTCAAACCCAACTGGTTATACCCTTATGTTCTCACCTTGATAATCTTGGGGGTGGTGTTTATCTCTCTCGCTACCATCCTCAACAAGCAACTTAAAAACTCACTCAACATTATCCATCTCAAACGATACTATGCATAATAATTACGCTATTACCCGAAGACACACTATCATGCTACGGTTCACACTTGACTATTGAGGACATCCTAAACACATGAACCTCACATGCTACACATTACACACTACACACTTCACACATCGTGTATTTATTTCTTTCTACGTAGCATCTACTATACACATTCATGACATATATTTCTTGCATCTACTTCTACATGTTGCAGTCATTACCCTATGACACACTCTAGTTCTATGGTCCATACTTGATTATTGAGGGTCTACATCTCAAATGGACCTCACTAAACTAATGTGTTCACTCACTTACTCGCTATGTTTTACACTTTATCAATCACATCTTTCTAGCGCACACAATTCAAACCATTTTTCTGATGACGCACTCTTGTTCTATGGTTCATTCTTGACTATTAAGGGGTATGTATAAATGAGCCTCATCTCATACATACTCATTGAAATTCACTTGGGGGCATGCAAATCCTATCACACTCGTATTGCATTCCATTCAATCTCATCAACAATATACTACATATCATGGTCACATTTAATATTTCTTACTTATACTCGCATGATACATCTTGCTTACTATACTATCTAGATACATTGTATGTCATTATCTTTTCCATATACACATGCGCATTCACTTGCCTTCTAGTTGTGATCATAGATTCTACAAATCAATACACACAAAGCAAAAATTCTTGGTGTAGTATCTCTTACCAATCCCATAGTGACTCCTGGGGCATCCACCTTTCATACACATCACGGTTCTATTGTTTCATTTTTGAATAGCACACTACTATATTGATTATACACGCTTTGATATACTTTCTATATTTCTAACATGTTAACATGTGCTTCATGTGCAACATTTTTCTTGTAGGTCTACTTGCTTCCAAGGTTGTATGTGACTATATTTTACTTCTACTTGTCATTATATGCCATTTTCTATGGACTTTTCCATATGTCTTTCTTGTTCTATGATTTTCGTATGATTACGACCATTGTAGCCTTGATTGTATTACAAAATTGTGAGTGATGTCCCATATTTGAAACCCACTTTTCATAGTCTACTTTGTCTTTTTCATGTCTACTTTGTATTTTTACATGCTTAGTTTACACATTGTCTTTTACATGCATGTTTTTCTTGTACTAACACTTTTATCCTAGACATTTTTTTCTGTGTGCCTTGGTTTCTACCAAGCACACACCCTCCAACTACAGGGAATCGGTTTCGTGTGTAGTGGTCGATCCTCCTTTGGGTTGCATATTCCTCAGTGAATGTTGCATGCACCCCAAATGAGGGGGAATCATTTAGGTGAATCATTCACCCCATACAATAGTTCACATTCATCACACAACACAATTTGGTACTAGTACAACATAGTCATTAGTCACATCAATGGTTTAGATCCGACTTGACTTCACACAACCGTTTTTATAAGGCACACAGTCCTTAGCACTTAGCATGCATGCACTACATAACATTTTCTACTTTTTCTTTGGCTCGAAACTATTCAAAATAGATCATATATTTAGACACCATCTACAGTGGTGTTCACATTATGGGAAGTAGTTAACGGTTGGAGGATGACACAAGACTTTTCTCCCTACACTTCTTCCATTTCTTGGCATGAGATTTCCCAAAAAACTCGCACATAGCGCAACAAGCATGAGATCGCCCAAAAAACTCGTTCTTCTACAACATCTATAGGATCCTTTCTATCTCATTCACTCATCACATATCAGGTGTACATGTTCCTTTTGTATTTTTCATATATTTCTTACATACTTTTTACTTGTTTCGATCATATACATGCATATTTGACTACTTTAGTGTTCTTCTCATTTTCAGTTGCATCCTTATGGGAAGTAGTAGTCACATCACATCAAAAACATCATTCACACATCAATCATCAATCACATCAACAACATCGACATCGAAAATAGGTACACACATGGCATCTATATATACACTCTCACCCTAAGGTCATCATCATCAATTTTTTTCTACACTTCCTCTTCTCTAGATTTCATGCCTCACATTTTTATCACTCCACACTTTTCTTTGTCTCTAGAAATGTTTTTGCCATCAATCTACATGGTTATTAGGTATGCATCTTATATCTAATTTTTTTATCGATATTTTCTCAACAACATAAAGTGGGGAAAATTTAGACACTAAATCACGCACTTTGGGTATCTATCTAGTCCTGATCACATCCTACTATTAATATGATTCCTACGTAAGAAAATTAGTAATTAACCCACGTCTTTAGCCATCTTTGCTTTCTTTCTATTGCCACTTTTGATCTTACACTCTTTCTATCCCAGTCTATCTTTTCATACTTTGGCATTTAGCATCCCAGGACACCAATGCCCAACCAGATGCCATCTCCAAGATCCCCCATTCTATCTCGAGCATCCTTGACCTCTTTATACTTTTTAAACATCTTTTGGGTTTTTCTAGCCATTTGGGCATATTATATTTTTGGTAGTCAGCCTTTTCGAGGTTAATAATGAAATTCAAGCAAAGGAATCATATAAATGTAAATTTATGTGATCATAATAAAGGACCAAGTGTTAAGCATTAGCTATCACCACCTAAGGTTGCATTCAAAGGCCATTATCAATAGCATTCAAGTATCCATCTAGCATCCATACACAAGGGACTAATACTTTTGCATACACGCATAGGAGGGGAAGTTCATTCTTTCATGCACACAACTACTTACATTTCTTACATCTAACTACTTGTTCGCTATCAAGTGCGACACGCATAAGAGCTACCTCGGGCATAATTACGCACACACAAATATAACTAAATTTTGTCTTAGATGTAGTGCAACACTTAATCATAAGATCACTTGTTTGACAATTGAGGATAGTATGACCCCTCATTTGTATTATTTTATTTTTGGGATTTGATGCACTTTTGAGGGTTTTTTAGGTCACTTATTTATTATAAGTTATGAGTGACATCAGTGATCATTGTGCGACATAATAACAATATGCAACAGAGGACAGTGAACATATCATAACCCGGTGAAACTAGTTTTCTATGTTCTAAGAAGTCACAGCACCCGAGGCACCCCCAAACCTACACAAGTGCCCCAGTCTAGCATACTCGACATATCTTATTTTTTTAGCATCGTTGCAGCATTTTCCCTTTTTGTTCATCATTTCATCACTTCAGCACAACCTAGGATTATTAACAAATCAGCTAAGGCATTCTATCTCTCCTTTGCAACTTGGGTATCAATATTAAATTGCTTATTTTCGGGGTTATTTTTCGCTTAATTTTTTATATTTTGTGTTGTTACATACTATAGAATTAGACATTATGTCTCTTATGCACCTCTTGCATTGTAAACTCTAGTAGTCTCCTCCTTGGAATGCTCCTCCTAATTATCCTTTGGGAGAATTTATCCTTCTTTAGATAATTCATATTTTCTCTCTTCTTCTTTGGCATGCCTCTCTATATGATCCCCTTCGATATCTCTGTCGATCTCCTTTTCTTTAGTATCCTCTTTTTCATGCACACTCTAGCAAACCCCCTCAAAGTTGTTTTTCCTTGGTTTCCTTTGGTGAAACTCCTTTTTCTTCTCCTTTACTTTGTTTGTAATGTTGTTTCCATTCTATGTGTATCTTTTCCTTCCCACACATCAACTCCTTTACTTAGATTTTCTCCTCTCACATAATCATATAAACTTTTTCTCTCAAGTGGAGTATCTTTTCTTGTGTATTCGATTGCAAACCCCATATTTCCATCCTCTAGGACATCTTCTTCCACTCATCCCTCTTCTCTCATATGCCCAGTATCCCTTTACACATCTCTTGTGTATTATGTGCGTGTATAATCTTTCCACTCCATCTCTTCTTTCTACTCTTCCCTTTTCTCCACCACCTCAAGTTGTAGTCTTACGCAATCCTCTATCTTCTCATGGTTTGTAATGACCATATTCTCCTCTTTGGTAGCCTCCTTTTCCTATGTGATGCTCTCATGTTTTATCGTATTCTTTTGGGTGACTTCTCTCTTCAACCTTTTATCAACTTGTGATCCTCATTTATGTATCTTTTCTCATGTGTCCTTTCACGATACTCCTGAATTTGTGTCATCTTCTCTTCATGGTACTCTTGCACTAATCTTTTCTTCAATCTTAGGCTATGCTCATACAATCTTTGATTGTGCTTCTCTACATGCCTTTTCTCCTCTTTGATGCTCCACTAATGTTATGTCCATGCAATCTTCTCTTTTTTGTTCACTCTTCATTGATTCTTTCACTTCTTTCTTTTGGATGCTTTGTGCCACAAGATCCAATCTCCTCCATTTTTATTTCTTTGCATCCATAAATTTGGTCTTCACACCATTTAGCTCCTTTATCATTTTCTCTAACATTTTTGTGACTCTTGTATGTGAATAGTCCCTTATTTTTGGTGGCTTCATTCCTTCTCATACAATATCATCAGCTTATATAGCCACTACACTTTGGGATATCTTCTTTTGTTATCTATCCACCTTTTTCATGATAGATAACACAAAATTTCATGTTATATACCTCATGCTCGAATATTTTTCAACTACACTCACAAGAAATTATCCTACTTTGATACCACTTAACGGTGGGTGGGTACTCCCCAACACTTATAGAGTCACACAATGGGATAAAAATTGTTAAAGTTTCATCTATTACTTAATGGCCTTAACAACATCTACATCTAGTTGTTATTTAGGATCTTACAACTCATTGATGGAGATTTATGAAATTCTATAGTGTCTCCCTACAAACCTATCCTGGACTAAACTACATTCTCACAAGAACATTCAACAACCCATTCTAACTTTAGGACCACATCCTTTTCAATAACAAAAACCATAAAATGGTGAACCCATTCTCTTTTTATGGAATTTCCTTCTCTTTTCCCACTTCTCTCTCCTCATTTGAAATTTCCTTTAAGTGGGATGGATTCTTCTAGAAGCTTCCAAATTCTCCCTCTCGTATTCAAGTTTTTCTTTGAGCACCTTTTCTTATGCCATGTTGATCTTTTCATTGTCTCTTCTAACCATTCTATCCTAGTTAACATCCTTATTAGACACCTTCAAACATATTTTGTAGATTTTCCAACTATTCATTCTATCACACACTCCTTTCTCGTATTCATCTATCATGTATGTGTCTTCTTCTATTACGCACTCATATGCTTAAGTATCACCTTCAACTTATTTCATGCATTGTCTCCTAGTTCTATCCCTTCTCCAAAACATTTGTACATCTCCTTCAAAGTCTGAGATATTGTGCACGATGGAATCACAATGGAATGAGAGGGGGTGAATCATTCTACAAATTTCTTAATTCATTTACCATTGTTTGTAACATCCATTAAACATGCATTCAATAAGATCTTATTAGGCATGCACCATACATTCAAATGAACATGAAACATGAGAGAGAACACATATAAAAATGATGTAAGTGTGAAACCATCATGGGGAATAAAACCCACTGAAAAAATATTTCTTATATTACTCAAAGAAAGGACTCAATTTAAGATTACACATCACAAGAGATTTATTTAGTGAGGAACCAACCCCACAAGGAGCACCAACCCTTAAATGCTTGTTGATATTACTCACAATAAGAGACTCCTATGAATATGAATCATTAAAAGATAAGTTTTAGAAGAATGATTGCTGAAAATATGTTAATCCCATAGCTAATTGTGATCCAATTTCAGCTCACACACACACATCAAACCCTCTTCAACTTCTCTCTCCTTCAACTTGCTCTATCTTGATCTTTCATGGAATGATTTGGATTCAAAACCTTGCACACATGCTCTTAAACCTTCTTCATAATTTCACACACATTCTCATCTTTATATGTATGCCCTTGATCACATTCTTTTTTTCACCTAGGTCACATTTTCCCTCTCATCTAAAATTAGTTAAAATGAACTAAACATGCCCTTTATATGCTTCTCAACTCAAAAACGTAACATAGGTCAGTCCTAACCCAAGATCTAGACCTTAAAAACTCAAAAATATAACAAAAACTTATATAAATTCATATCATGGACCCATGTTGGTTTTCCAAGCACCAAGGCACAAGAACAAGCCCAAAAAGGCTCAAAACCCCATCACCAATCTTATCAAGGACCTCCAAACACATAACCATGATTATCCAAGCCTCTAGAGGCCTCAAACATCTAAAATAAATTTTAAAAAAGCATCCATTCTCACACCATGCTTTTCACCAATATATTTTTTCATAATACTATCAAGTCGGTCCATTTCTTAATCAAAATAGTTGCTTCAGGAAACTAATATTCACCAAAAAACTCAAGATCACACAAGAATACCTTAACTATGCCATGTAACCACTCATTAGAAATAAAATGACATGTATATCAAATTATTTCATTCTATACCTCATGAAACAACTAACAATACAAATGACACCTACTTTCCTCTTTAGAAAATTGAATCGCCTTCAGAAAGTAGTTTTGGAAACTTAACTAGTTTGCACCCTTGATCTCACTTTCAATACCTCTAAAATCATTCAATAGGAAAAAAATTCATACTTATTCACTCTAAAATGGATAACAAGAATTATCTAAGCCAAAACATGAGTCTTCTACACAAATCTTCTAGCCAAAGTAATCCCGTCTGAACGGTCAAACCAGGTCTTCAAAAATGAGTTGGTTCACCTATAAAAACACTTCATCAAGATAAAAACCACATATCATTATAAATTTATATGATTCTACTTTATATAAAATATTTCATTTTCTTTAAACTCCAAGTAGAAGGACTTCAACCAAGCCAAATCTCTCGAAATTTCTCAAAACTTCCTTCTCAACCCCAAAAACGAGTCTTCAAAGATAGGGCACATTTTTTCCTCTAGGAATTCAACCATGACCTTAAACTATCACAGAAATCTAGTACAACTCCAATGATTTCATAAATGGCGATTTAGTTAACATTTTTAATGGAATTTTTTTCAAAGACTAAAAACCTCTATAAAATTACCTTTTAAGTGGGGTGTACATATTGTCACAAAATTTATCATACATTTATTTAAATATTGAGGAATCCTCTATAACCTCTAATCATCACATTTGCAAAAAACAATCCATTTTGGTAACCTACCATGAATATATTCTCCATCACTCTAAACTTAGGGTTTTAAAACCATAAAAAGTTGTTTCACTTCTTAACATTCGTTCATAAAAACACGACGATGAAACCAATAAATTATTTTTGCAAAATGATATTAACTTGATGTAAAAATATCCCTGAAAACCTCTAGGTCCCATGCAAAGTGCACAATTCATAACGAGCATACAAAGTTCATAATTCGAGCTAGTCTTTCCTTCTTCTCAATCCTATTCAACTAAAACTGATGTATCTTGCAAAATTATCATCATACTTTGACCTAAAACTTGTCATGAAGAATCATGAAAACATCCTATAACTTATAAAACTCACCACCTTTCTCAATTATTCCTGGAACACTCTAACCACAATGACTTACCTATGTCTACCTAGCTTATCTCGCACCTTATTTCTTCCTAAGGACCATGAAACACCATCAAAAATCTGACAACTAACCTTAAACTCATCATACACTTGATATATCATGTCACATTAATTTTCCCATGCTTGTATAGGACTAATTAGCTCCATAAATCATACCTCAAACTCATTTTGCATGCTTTAGGACTAGTAATAGGCCTAGAATGACTGCTTCACACTATGAAAAATCATGAATTGACCATGATGACTCATTAAAGACTAGTTAACACCTATAATATACCTCTAGGACATTTCCTAAACTCATGATAACCTTTAACCAACTCTGGAGAGCTCAAAATATGACTATGCCTACTAGACCATGCTCAAGGACCTCATAAAACATCACCAAAATATGACACTACCAATCAACCTTCATGTTTAACCTTTTAATAACACCTTGTGGAGACTCATATGACCTCTACACACCCTTTTCCATCAATAGATTTGACATCAATGATAACACTAAGAAACAATGGCCAACAATACCCCCTTTGTCATTGATGACAACCACCTTCAAAAACATTAATGAAAACCATAAGACAAAGGATACAATGATAAATAGACATGGAAAATGACAAGACACAATGAAACAATGACTGACATGTTCAAATGAATCCCCCTTGGACTATACTTTCTCTTTTCTGACCTCAACAAAAGAAAAATTGATCCATGGACCTGAATGTGATCTTTTACATAGCTCCCCTACACTGACATCCTCTATTTTTGTCCTTAATCATGCTTAACATCTCCATCTAGGTTTGAACCATGTAATAAATCACAAAAAATACCTCTAATACTTACAAAACCTCATTTAAAACCATTTTACCTAAACTACATCTTCGGTGCAATAATTTATATCTTTTACCATCCATGAGAGCCCATACACAACATGATTCCACTCCTTATAGTTCCCCCTAGGTTTGTACCACCCTTATTTAACAAAAAAAACAAAAAATTGACCTCATACCTTGCATTTAATCCATGAAGATGAATCAACCACATTAACTTAGTCCTAAAGAAACATTTTAGTGTCTTCAACCTTTTTGCATGTTATTGCACTGTCTTGGACATATGACTTACTCCACAATCCATTATACCTACAATCAATCATGAATTCTTCTATACAAGTTTCCTACCTTTGACACCTTTTTTAGATAAAAATGAACTCCCCTACCTTAATAGGCCATCATAGACATGTAGTTTGTCATTTACAATCCACCATAGCCTACTTGATCTTTAACCAATTCATTATTCAACCCTAACCTTGATTGTCACACACTTACCTTCATTTTTGCAAGGATAGAGGCAACAAGACTCCTCAACATATGCCATCATTATAAATACATCATGACCATCTTTCTCAAATTATAACAACACCTCCATGATCTCATAACTTTGTTATAGTTTCAAAACATACCTCAGAAAGCATACCTTAGATTGTAACACCTTCACAAGCTTTGTATGTGCACATAACCATGTCATTCCATCCTTCTTATCACCTTGAATACTGGGATTAGGATCATCAATGGCTCCCTACCTCTAGAAGCATCTACTGGACCTTTAGCATCAAATTTTAGTGATCTAAGAATTACTTTACCCTATCAAACTCTCATACCTACCCTTATGCCATCTTCCTATTTCTTAACTTGGTGGAAGAGAGATATACCAACTTAGAACTCAATTCTGATCTCCTTGTTCATTTTTCACATCTAAACCTTCTTTAAAACATGTTGAAGACCCTCAAAAACCAAGTGAAGGTAGTAAAATGTGATTAACAATGGGGAATATTTATACATTGAACATCGTAGACCTATAATTGTCTAACAATCTCCACATACCTTCTATGATACATGAATCCACTTGGAAATAACTCAAACATATTTCAAGAATTATCATTTTGATATTACTCCTACACATTTAAGTTTCTTAGGTAGAATAATTATATGGTTGGAGTTTATGACTATGCATGGAAATTTTAATACATACCCTTTTAGCTATCTCGGTCTTGATCATGCTTCATACATCATCATTTGCACATTTTTCAACAATCCTTGGTTTAAATATTTTGCACATACTTTATAGATATTTTCAAGATTCAAAGACTTCATTATTTATTAGTGTAATCTTGCAAACCATGTTGAACCTCCCATATTATGGTTATGAAGATCTTGATATCTATATAATATCATGTGGTCATGTTTTTCAAGTTGAGGAACCCACCTTTTCACTTTCATAGATATATTACTGCATTGTGTAGGTGCATACCTCTCTTAATATGCAACATCACTCTTGAACTATCTCAACCATGATTCAAGAACCATTAATCCAACATATGGACCTAGTCAAAGCATACCCAAAAACTTGTAATATTGTTGTCACTCAAGTAATGAAATCAAAATATATATTCATACCTTATTTCATGATGGTCTTGAATAATATTTTTCATGTTACAATAATAATCTCTAGGCTTACTTAATACATCTCATATCTAAAGGGATGAGACACAACATCTAGCATCATTCCTCTTACAAACATACCTAGAAATAAGATTGTACCCTACCTCTGATGATTTGATGAATGACTTTCTCTTCTTCATGACTCCAACATCCCTTCTCACTATTAACATATTGATCTCATGTCAGTACTCTGATATTTACCTTGTCAATTTGAACTCTTCCTCCTAAACCAAGAAATTACATACTTCCTTCGTGTCGTCACTACTGTTTATCTACCTTTTAATGAAACCATCATGTAATCTTAGACCCAATGTTCATCTTCAAATTGATTCATACAGTTCACCATGAATAAAATACTCCTAAAAAAATCTCTATATTGTCTTTGATGTTATACTCTGCATTTTTTGAGACCATTTTTTCATTTTCTTAAGATGGATGACACAGACTTCAAGATTCATAACAACAACCTATATATCCTTGGAGAACATCTTCATCAAGGAAGAGGTCAACTTGTGAGCATTCTTTGGCACCTTCATAGCACTAGAACACTTCATTTCACATGCTAAGGGAATCATACTCAGAACCAAGAATCTTTTCCATGATGAAATCATCCTACATATCCATCTTTTTTCTTGAGATTCAATATTTGAACCCATATTTATGAGCTACGAGACTTGATGACCATATATTTCAATTGAATAATATTCCATTTATCCCTCCATAGTTCTAACCATCCCTTTTTCCAACATCTAACCACTTTGGTGACCTTGAAAAAATAAAATGATATATATTTTTCCACAAATACCTCATTCTTACAATTGTGAAATAAGCTTGCCAAACTTTTTTCAACACTTTCAATCTAAGATACTAACTTCCGATCTTGAAACCACTTAAGAATGCTCTAGAACATTGGACCAAGTCCTTATAATAAATGACAACTTTTTGGAATGGAAACAAACTTCACACCTTAATGGAGGATAATCACCACTATGTAGACCTCTTGACAATACTTATCTCATCATGATTTCATATTGAACCAATTAAACTTGGACTAAGAAGACTACTTATGACATAGAACGAAACAAAAACTCTAACCTTATTTTGATGAAGTACAAACACAAGTACTTTTTTTTATTATCTTCTCATAATAGGCCATCAACATTATACCAAATTTCTTCATGCTTTGAAAATCACTCAAGAACTAACACAATCATACTACTCATTTCTTGGTATTAAGGATTCTTTCAGTATCAATACAAAAACCTTTGAGGAGAAACTTTGGACAACCTTTTCCTGATACTTCATATTTGAACATTAAAACTTAACTATCACCATACATAGAAAACATGAAAAATATGACTAGAATATCCTCCTGAAGTGATCAACACATTGTCCTTAAGATACTAACTCGGAACATAGGACTCTTTGAGACTTAACAAACATAGACATTTTGATGAAAACATGGAACAAGACTATATATTGACATACCTTTGACTGTGGAATTATTTGCAACCTTAAACAATAGCAACAGATGATGATGAATCTTCAAGACTTACCCATGCTTCCTTCAAATGAATAATGCCTCCTAGAATCCTAGAGAAGACACTCAAAGCTCATTAGGTCACTAAAACAATATATCATTGTAAAAAGGAGCCCAAGGACTCTATCTTTTATCTTTCCTTCTTACTCATTCCCTTAAGTTATTTTCATTTTGAAGTACAAGGATATCATCTCCAAAATATTCATATTCTGAATGAGATCCTGATAAGCATATGTGGATGTTTTCATTTGCAACAAGATCCAATAGAACTTTATTATATTTTCCAAGCTTGATGCATCTTTCTTAACTTTTTTCAGAACACTTTGGTATCTTAAAATAGATTCACTCTCCCTTTACTATATATGTTTTTCTTTCCTTCAAGCCATCAAAATTTTCCACCTTCTTATCAAGTTCAGGTTCATCATATTTCATACTTTTCTTACTAGGATTTGAGTCAGTTTCCTTCACCTTGTTTATTTTCTCAACATCCTTGATTATCATACATGTACTTGAATCACTCTTGGGACTTATCTTCCTCCATGAATGACTTCTTGACTTTTCCTTTAAATTATCGAGACTTTTTGTTATTCCTTGAAGGTTTACCTTGATAATAAAATTTTGCAATGTGACCTTATTTATGGAAGTTATAACACACAATGGTATTCCAACTTATAGGCTCATACACATTGAGGATCTAAACACAATCAACTTCCCTATGGCCATATTCACGACATGAGTAACATTAACCCTTGAAATATCTTTCATCATTCCAAGATGACTCATCTTTTGAGAACTTCTTCTTGTGATCCCTAGATCTACAACCAAAAATATTGCAATTATAGCAATACCCATTAAAATAATAACCATAACTCCTAGCATTAGGTTTTCTAATAGGGTTAGACTTCTTTGATTCATCCTTCTTGGTCACCTTCATGTTTTCTTGAGATCTTGGAATATCTTTATCATCATTTATCACATGTTATCCTTTGAACCCTGGGCATGTTTTATCACTAGTATCTCTTTGACACTCCAAGATTACATCAAGAGATTAATAAATCTTATCTAACTTCCCATACATCTTCAACTCTGTTGGAAGCATCTTCTAAATCAGATCCCAAATATTTCAAACTCCATTCATACTTAAAACAAGTATCTTCTTTATCCTTTAGGGATTTAGACACACTCTCAACTTGAGATTCTAGCATCTTGATGGATTGTCTATGTTACTCCATGATCTGATATTGTAATTTAGGAATTAAATAATCAGCTATCTCATACTTATTTTTCAAGGAAACCTCAACAGATAAGGATTTACCCATTTCTTGTGCTTCAAGAGGATCTCCTTCAAGTTGTCAAACTTATTTCACAAAGACAAAATCTGATACCAATTATTGGAATCAAAATGGACTAAGAGGGGGATGAATCAGTCCTACCAATTTATTACTTCATTTACCTTTGTTTTGAACATCTATTTAACATCCATTCAAGCATATACATTTAATAAGATCTTATTATGTGTGCACCTTACATTAAAATGAACATGAAACTTGAGAGAGAACAAATAGACACAAGATGTGAATGGGAAGCCCTCATGGGGAATAAAACCCATTAAAAACCATTACTTATATTAATCAAATTAAGGAATCAAGTGAATATTACACATCATAAGAGATTTCTTTAGAGAGGCACCAACCCCACAAGGAGCACCAACCCCTAAACCCGTGTTAATATTACTCACAAAAAAAGACTCCTATAGATATGACTCATCATAATATATTTTTAGAAGAATAATCACTAAAAATAGGTTTATCCCACAGCTAATTATGATCCAAGTTCATCTCACACACACATCAAACCCTCTTCAACTTCTCCTTCAACTTGCTCTATCTTGATCTTTGATGGACTAATTTGGATTCAAAAACTTCCATACATGCTCTTCAACCTTATTCATAATTTAACACACATTATTATCTCTATCTTTATGCTCTTGATCCACTTTATCTCTTTCACCTAGGTCACATTTTCCTCTCATCTAAAACTAGTTCAAAAATGCACCAAACATGCACCTTATATGCTTCTCAACTCAAAAAAATAACATAGATTAGTCCTAACAAAAGATCAAGATATTTAAAACTCAAAAATATAATAAAATCTCATATAAATTCATATCATGGACCCATGTAGGTCGTCTAAGAACCAAGACATAAGAACAAGCCTAAAAAGGCTAAAAAACCCATCACCAAGCTCATCAAAGACCTTTAAAGACATCACCACACTTATTAAAGCCTGAAAAAGGAATCAAAAATTTAAAACACATCATAAAAACACCATCCATACTCGCACCATGATTTGCAAAATTCAATTTCTTCATAACACTATCAAGTAGGTTCATTTCCTACTCAAAAAGCTTGTTTTTTCAAGAACTAGTCTTCACCAAACAAGATCAATATGAAAAAAGAGTACCACAACTATGCCATGTAACAACTCATTGGAAATAAACTAACATGTAGATCAGATTCATTGTTTCTATACCTCATGAAAAATCCAACAATGCAAATGATGCCTAATTACCTCTTTAGCAAACTGAACTTCTCAGAAAGTAGTTTTGGAAACTTAACTAGTTTTCACCCTTTATTTCATTTTAAAGACCTCTAAAAGCATGAAATAGGAACAAAATTCATCCACATTAACTATAAAATGTATATAAATCATCAGCTAATCAAAAAAATGAGTCTTCTACATAAATCTTCTTGTCAAAGCAATCTTATTCTCGAACTAGTCAAACTAGGTCTTGAAAAATTGAGTTGGTTAGCCTATCAAAACAAATCATAAAGAGAAACAACATATATCATTAGAAAGGTATTTGAGTCTAATTTCCAAAAATCTTACATTTTCTTCAAACTCTAAGTGTAAGGCTTTTATCTAAGCCAATATCTAAAACTTCTCAAAACTACCTTTTCAACCCCAAAACTAGTCTTCAAAGATATGGCACACTTTTCCCTATAGGAATTCAACCATCACCTAAAAATATCATTGACATATAATATAACTCCCAAGATTTCATAAATGGTGATTTAGTCAATATGTTCAATGGACAACTTTGTCACAAACTAAAAACTCGATAAACTTACATTTTTAAAATGGGGTCCACATAATGTCACAAGCTCTATCATACCTTTCTAGAATATTGAGGAGTCTTCTACAACCTCAAATCATAAAATTTAAAAAAAAAAACCATTCTTTGCACCTACAATGAAGATCTTATCCATCGCTCTCAACCTAGGGTTTCAAAGCCATAAAAAGTTATTTCACTTCTTAACATTTGTTCATAAAAACCTGATGATGAAATTATTCCATTATTTTTTAAAACAATCTTAGATAAATGGAAAAAAATCCCTGGAAACCTCTGTCTCCCATGCAAAGAACACAATTCACAATGAGCACTTAAAGTTCACAATTCGAGCTAGTTTTACCTTCTTCTCAACCTTGTTTTACCAAAACTGATGTATCTTGCAAAATTATCTTCATACTTGACCTAAAATTTTTCATGAAGCATCATGTAAATATCCTTTAACTCTCAAACTCACCAAATTTCTCAATTATTCCTAGAAATCTCCAACCATAACGACTTACCTTTGTTTCTAGCTTGTCCTCACCTTCTTGCTTCCCAAGGACCATGAAACACCACTAAACCTATGAGAACTAACCTAAAATCATCATAAACCTGATATATCATGTCACATTACCTTTCCCATTCTTGGATAGGACTGATCAGATCCAAAACTCATACCTCCAACTCATTCTACATGCTCTAGGACTAGGAATAGGCCTAGAATGACTACTTCACACCATGAAAAATCATGAACTCGCCATGATGACTCATTAAAGCCTCGTTGATTATTGTAACATACCTATAGTTCCTTTCTTGACCTCATGAAAACCTTTTACCAACTCTGAATATCTCAAACTATGACTATGCCTACTAGATCATGCTCCATGATCTCATACAACATCACTAAAACGTGACACTAACAATCAACCTTCATGTGTGACCTTTGACTAACACCTTGTTGAGATTCATATGACCTATACACACCCTTTTCCATCAATGGATTTGACATAAATGAAAACACTAAAACACAATGGCCAAGATTGTAATCATCCTTGTATCCTCCTATACCTTTTCTACATTCTTTGGCACTAAACATAGGTCCTTTGCAATATTTTTGTGCTACTAGTCTATCCCAGAGAGCCAAAAATCCTTGATGCCCTAAAAAGTCCTATGTGTAACATAAAACATTATTCCCTAGAGTTTTTTTCCTTAAAAACATTTTGTACACTACATGAATTCTCACATCCTTTGCACACTCGTGCACTACACTTTCTACTAATAAATATTGCACAAATTACTTTTGCACATCGCATAATCATCCTTGATTCCTTCGTGCCCTCTATTTCTTTCCTATGCATTCTTTAACCTTATGCACAACCACCCTTCACCAAAATTGTTCAATATTTTTGGACCTTGAATGCTCTTGCATCATTTGTATTGGTTTTATAAAGAGTTGAGATCATATTAGGGTTTTAAAGGAGATCATATTTATGGTGATTTGTGATAGACCTAGAGAAAGTGGGAAATTTTTGTGGATTAATACATTTAGACTACATTTTAACAATCAATTTTCCCTTTTCTCAAGCTATTCCATTTTTTTTTAAATTTTCTAATAAAACTATATATGTCTCTACATTTATGACAATATTCATGTTTATAGTCATTAATTTTTGGGTCCTAGTACTTTTTACGGGTTAATTCTTCTATTTAACAATTTTTTTGTTCGCCTCTTTTTTTTCACAACTCTCTATATTATAAAATAATATATGATAGACATTAATATTTGTATATTTAAATCTATATCACGTATTTATATCTATTGAAATTCATATTACACTATTTGATTAGTTTAGTATCTCTATTTAAGTAAAACCATAATGGAAAAGTGATTGTTGTGACTTTGAAATGCACCATTTAGAGAATGTTGTGATAAATCTCCTTTCAATTGAATAAATGGAAACAATCTTATGTTGTGGGTGACTGTATGTTGGAGTGAGTCTTCAGAGAGGGTTGGTTCCCCTAGTGCAACACCTAAACTATTTCTATCTCTAAGACTACTCTATTCTACCAAAACTAACAAGGAAAAGGGAGAAGGAAAGAAGAGAAAACTGAAAAATATGGTGATACACCATAATGTTTTGAGGATCTTAGACTTATTAGAATCACATAGTTGAACCACGAGAAGATATGCACACCATACATTAACTATAAGTGACTGTATCAAGGAAAAAGTGTTTCATATAAGGGTTCAAAGTTGAGTTATGAAAAAATAAAGGAGCAATAAATTTCTCTACAACAAATTTCTACATACAACTGATTAAACACAATATATTCCTTTTCAATTGACATGAAACTTCATAAAGTCATGAAGATTAAACTATTAATCTAAGGATAAACATGTATCATGAAGATAAACTCAATTTAAAACAAAAATATGCACTAAACACAAATTGTAGAAAGGTAAAAACAACTCCTTTATTGCTCCAAGAGGTGGAATAAGCACAAAGAATCACTCATGACCCTTGTTTTCTCACCCAGAAAACTGAAAATGCTCCAAAAACATGAATGAAAAGGAAAAAGATAATTTTTACAATGCATTTTAGAGTTTTTATAGAAAATATGAGAGAGAGATGAAGAATGAAAATCTCAGACATGTAATTATGACTTCAAAAATAGTAAAAACATATGAGCCTTGTGGTTTTGCTCCAAAAACAACCTTTGCATGTGTCCTATTTTATCTACTCTTTAAAAATAGTCTGCATGCTTTATATTATCCAATCTTGTGCCTAAAATAAAATTTGCATTCCCATAAATAGAAAAACAAGTTTTCTTCAAATCTTGCATGTTTTATTATATTATTAGAACTTCTAAATGATTAAACAAACTTCCTCTACATGCTTTCATCTATTTTTAACTTGTCATCTGTCATTTTTAACAAATTGTGCCAAAAATAGAATTCCACATTTTGAAAAAACAAAACAAATCATTTCATGGTTCATTCTAGTTCGTGTAAAGACTTCTTTTATTTTCATTTATCACATTTTTTATGTGTGGCATTCTGTTTGTGCCTTTGTATCTCTTCTCTTTTGTGTGGCTTCAGAACTTCATCATGCATACTTCAATCTTCCTGTAATCCATGTATTTTCCTGTGTGGTGTGATTTTTGCATGTACTACTTTTTTGAGTCACGCGGCTTTTCACGGGCTATCACGCTTTTTTGCTTTGTTATGTTATTTTTTTTCTTTCATTTCTTTCATGGATTTATAATTCTTCTTTGTTTCATGGGTTTGAAAGTGGGTTATTTTTCCTTTTGTTACCTCCACAACCTTATACGTGTTGATTCCTCTATTCTTTGGACTATTTTCTTCCTCTATCGCACACCTTTGCATGTAAACTATATGTATCATGTGGCTTTCTACCTCTGTTGTGGGGCTTTGCACATGGAATTTTGTGCATCTCCTTTTTAGTTATGTGGCTTTTCAAGGTTATTATCATATTTTACTTTTTTTAAGTGTGAGGCTTTGCATGTGACCCCCATTCTTTGATCTATGGACTTTGCACATGTTCTCACGCAAGTCTCATTTCTGTGGAGCACGGGTTTGTCTTTACTTGTCACAAAGAATTTTGTACAGATATTTCTTTTGTTATGTGGATTTTTCCTCCTTAGTGGGGACTTCACGTGGCCTTTTGCTAGGGTTTTTTACCTTGATGAAGTGTGTTAAACATTGTTTCTTCTTAATTTCTATCTTTTTTAACCACTCCAAAAATTGTTTAAGCATGTAATCTAAAATAGTGATTTCAATAAGCATGGGATCTTATTTGGATAACAATTTGGTGACTTCGGGGATATCTTCCTGCTACATGCAAATATTTAGTATCCTTAATCATCCATTGGGCATGGATTCATGTACTAACTTCTATAACTTCTTAAGTTCTTAGAATTATAAGGAAATTGAAAATACCAATCACAATAAAAATTGTGCTTAAAGCACTTATTGGACATAAACACACCAATAAAGTACACAAGATACACATGAAAGGAAACTAAAAATAATAATGTGTATGGAGCACTTGGAGGAAGTAAACACAAAAACCTACAATAAAATGGGGTGAAATATGATATCAATAATAAATTTTGAGGTACATCCCATTAAATAGGATGGGTAGCTCATCACCATTCATATTGGAGAGTTGAAAGGCATTGTGTTGTTTGTAACTTGTAATCAAATATGGTCCACTCCAAAAATAATCAAACTTTGTGTGTCTTCCAGGATTAGTTATTTCTTCATCCCACTTGAGCATAATGTCTCCTTCTCTAAATGTTCTTGCAACTAATTTCTTATCAAAATACCTCTTGACTTGTGCTTGATGAAGTTCCATTATTTTCATTGCCTTTTTTTTTAATTTTTCCAACTCCATCAACTCTACAAATCTGATTTCCATCGAATCTTCTTCCATCATCTCCATTTGTTTAATGAGGTCTAGAGCTGGTAACTCATTGGAAATATGCAACCTTGCTTCTTTACCATAGACAAGCATGAAAGGAGAATTTCCAATTGATCTCTTAGGAGTAATCCTATCATCCCATAAGGCTAATTTCAACTTTGTATGCCATGATCTATGATTTTCTGCCATAGTTCTTTTGATAATTCTAAGAAGATTCTTGTTGGTTGATTCAACCAATTCATTACCTTGAAGGTAATAATTGGAATATAGTGAGAGATGAATGTCAATATTTACCTCCCATGCTTTTATATTTTATCCAATGAAAGATAATGCATTGTATGAGATAATTGTTGGGGACACCAAATAATGTGATGATCATTTCATAAAATTTTAAACTGGAGTCTTGTTTTCCTCTTTCAAAGCCACTTATTTTGTCCATCTTTTAAAGTAATATATAGTTGAGAGAATTAATTTATGATATGAACTAGATGGTGGATTAATCATGCCAATAAAATATAATCCTAGTTACATGAAAGGATTATTTACTTGAATGGGTTGGAGAGGAAGATCTTCTAACTTTTGTTTCTCAAACTTTTCACACTTCCTTACTCATGCATGATCATATCTGAATAAGTTTGGAAAATAATAACCATCTCGTATAACCTTTAAGGAAATATCTCTATGTCTAAAATGGCCACCAAATATACCTCCATGGAAATCTTCCAAAAATTGTTTGATCTGATCTGAATCAATACATCTTAGAATAAATCCATTTACATATTTTCTAAACAACATGTTATCAACAAGAACATAAGGAATGGAATGTAATCTGAAATACCTCCTTTTTTATTTTTCCAAACCTGTGAGCATTGTCTATTTTGAAGAAAATGGATCATATCTTGGGTCCAACTTTGAGGCAATGAAGGAGTAGTTGTGTTTGGACCATCTTGAAGTACTGGAATATGTTTTTATCATCATGCAAATCTAAAGCTAGCTATCACACAATCCTCTTCCTCTAACCATCTTAGTGACTTTAATATCAACATCATATTCCATCAATTTTTTGATCCAACCTACTCTTTTCTCATTCAAATCCTTTCTTAAAATAAACTCTTTAACACTTGGATGGGAAACCATTAAATGAATCTTGTTGTTAGAAAGCATATGTATGAATTTATTGAGGATTATAATGACTGAAATAACTTGTTTATCAAAAAATAATACTTCACCTTGTAATCCTGTATTCCTTGACTAAAAAAGGCAATTATCTTCTCCAATTTTTCATCATTATATTGCACTAACATAGTTTATATTGCAGAAATTGATCCAAAAGCATATAAAATAAAAAAATTTGAAAATCTAAACTGATAAGTGTTGGAGCTTGTGCAATAACATGTTTAATTTCTTTAAATGCATTATTTCCTTTTGTTTTCCAACTGAAAACCATGATATTTTTTAACATTGAAGTTAGCATCCTTACTAAATTTGTAAAATATGGATGAATCTTCTGATAAAATTAATTCTACCTAGAAAAATTTCCATTGCCTTCTTGTGATTTCACAAGGACAAGGAAAATATTACACTTACTCATTTTGGATCAATTATAAGACCTTCCTTAGAAACAATATGACCAAAAACTTACCCTCATGGATTGAAAACAAAAAATTATTTGGGTTTAATGAAATGTCATATTCTCCACATATCTCAAAAACATGTCTAAGATGAATCATGTGATTTACAACATTTAGATAAAACATATATATCATCCAAATAAATGAGAACACAAGTATTGATTAACCATTTAGAAGCGAGTTATGGCACCAAAATGATCTATATGTTTATGTACCCCACTTCATAGTAAATATTTTTGTAAACTTATCTAATTCCTATACCAAAATATGATTGTAATCAGAATAGCCATCAAGCAATGAGAAATGCTCTGAACCATTTACTTTTCACAAAATTTTCTCCATTGATGGTAATGGGTGATTATATTTTAAAGAATCTCTCCTTAAATCTTTAAAATCCACACATAACCATATCTCTCCATTATTTTTCCTTACATGAACCAAATTAGCCACCCATTATGAGTGTTTGATAGGGAAAATAATGTTAGCTTTGATCAACTTATCCAATTCTTGCTTCATTAATGGTTCAATTTTAGGATTGATAGGTCTCTACTTTTGTCAGATTGGTTTTTTTTTAAATCCAATTCTATTGTATGTTGAGCTAAATCTGGATTAAAAACCCTTAAGTCACCATATCTCCATGAAATATTATTAAAGTTATTGAGAAAGTTTAACAAAAGTAAGATTTTCATTTTTATCACATACCTTGCCCAATTTGATTATTTTGCCATTTCAATGTTGATTTTTTCGTAATCATGTTGGACTTATCACTTTTGATATGATCACATGTGTTAAAGATGGAATCAAGAGTAACCAATCCTTGAGGTATCTTGTTATATTTCAACTAAATAATCTAATCATCATATTGTTGTTGCAATCTTTCCTAATTTTTACTAAAAACTTAGCTTCCTCTTGCAAGAAATTGACAATTTGTTGATATGATTCAAAAACTTTCCAATTGATATTATTATTTGGGATATAACACCTTATCACTATCTTGATATACTAATGATTTTTTATCTTTCTTGATCTAATCCGAGATGTCAACCTGAGCACCAATGATATCCATCCTATCTACATGTTTATTCTTCACTCTAGGAATATATTGAACATTGAAAGCATCAAAATATTTTATTAAATACCAAATCCTATTTTTGTAGGATCTCCACAATTTATTCTTAGTTGCATCCATTCCTTTGATTTGCTTAACCACCAACTCACTGTCACCAAAAACTTACAATTGCTTCACTCTTTTCCTCCTTGCCCACTAAAGACCATGCACAAGAGCTTCATATTCAATTGTGTTGTTAGTGCAAGTAAAATGAAATCTCAGAGATGAGAAATAATTTTCCTTTTTGGGGAAATCAGCATGATCCCTCCACCTGCTCCATTCTTTCTTCTTGATCCATCAAAGTATAATTTCCATAAACCTTCATCTTGTTGATCTATTTTGACAAGGTTAGGAATAATAAAATTTTCCTCATGCAAACAATATGTTATGAGACTGCTTCTTCAATATAGTAATGTGAATCAAGAATAACATGAGTTTTATTATCTCGACTCATCAAGCAAAAAATTAGGAATTCCCTCAAGGAGTGTGGTTGTATCTTGGTCAACTAGCTGGTCTCGTCAACTAGTTGGTCTTCTTCATCTATGATCATACAATTTGACTTAGTGAGACTAGTTCTATGTGATTTACTGACATGGGTTCAGACCTTATGGTAATTTTTGTGCCATACCTCATTCTAAATAACATGTGAGACCCATCTGATGATAAGTAGCCTCTAATTTTGGTTATGAAATATCTAGAAAGTCACAAGGCAAAGAGAGGAATAAGATCAAAGATAAAAAAATGTCTTAAGGAATGGAGAAATTAGAGCATGCAAGCAAGGTTAATATCATTCCTTTTACGACTCTAATGTTTTCTACGGGTGTTTCATTAAGCTAGACTAATCCCTTAGAAAGAGGCTCATAATCTAGACCAAGTTTGTCAACAATTTTCTTGGGCATAACTGAGCTAGAGGCTCTAAAATCAATCATGTAATTGTGAACTAGGTTTTGACCTATGATCAATGAAACATAGAAGGGAGGTGACTTAACACTTTTTTTCTTAGGATTATTTTGGATCAAGTGTATTGGTGAGCACAACCTTAGATGGAACTTTGGATAGTTAGATAGAGAGATCGAGCTTAGACAAAACTTCTTACAAGAGATATTTTTTTGTCGAGAAGAGACAAGGAATTGCATATTGACATTCACTTCAAGGTTTGCTTCATATTCTCAAGGATATTAAATGATGGAGTACTAACCTTTAGTTGTACTATGATATCATTCACACCTTCTTGGATTGGTGGCATGGAGGTTGGAATCTCTTGTTAATTTTGAGTTTTTTTATTGACTTCTTTTATTGCTTTGTTGATTAAAACTGAACAAAATATTATAACATTGGTGAAGCCTAAGAATTTCTCTTACCATTAGGTTGTTCCACTTCTAATGCTCTTTTATTTGACCTTGTGTTTTCTGCCACAAAAGTAGAACTATGATTTTTTGATTGTTAAGATAATTTATTCCACAAAAATCATCTTCTTTCCAATTTAGGAATGTAGCATCACCTTGCATTGACTCTTTTGAAGCATCCTACTATGGTGGAGTCTCAATTGATGAAATTTGGGACATAATAGTTGTTTGCACCATAAGTGCTTGATTTTAATACCATTGAAGCAAGAATTCTGATTATGGGCTTGATTACATGGATAACACCACTCATAATCTTGGATCAAATTGTTTTGGACCGGTACAATTTCTTTGGATGTGCTAGCAGCATTGGGATTGACTATTTGGATAGGTTTGGCATTAGAAAACTGATTTTGGCCTTATAAATTTGGTTGGAAAAGAGGTCTATTCTACTGATTGGGAGGATAGTAAGGTCTAAAACTATGATTTTTTCCTTTTAAGAGAAACTATCTCATTCCCAAAATATTTTAATATTCCTTTTATCTCTTGTAAATCATTTGATTGGCTTGGGGATGCACTGATTTGACTCAAAGGATGAGAATTAGGCATTAGAATTGGAGCTATTACAAGTATTTGGAAGGAAGTGGGAGGAGGAATATCTAGAAAGATGGGCATGGGAGGCCTTGGAGATATTTTCCTACTTGTATAAGACTATTTTCAGCTCTAATTGTTATGTCATAAGTGTCAGGAGTGTCATTTTTCCCATTCATTATATCATCACTGAAATATGGGAATTAAAGTCCCTTAGATAATATAAAAATCATACTAAGGAGTAGGCCTTACCAATTATGGAATTCTATCCCAAGTCTTTTGGAATATGTAGTTGAAATTAGTCATGAAATCTTGTGGTGCTCTCTTGATGGTGGTCAATTGTTCCACTAATGAAAGATGATATGATTTTTCTTCAAAATTCCTATAAAAAACTTCTCCCATCTGATCCCACATGGTGATGGAATTTATTTCGATCCGTTATACCATTGCAACGCTTTACCTATGAAAGAGGTTGCTAATAATTTAACTATAACATTGTCTTAGTAACATGATAAATAGAGCATATATTGGCCACATATTTAATGTGTTCTATGGGTGTAACTTGATTTTCCCAGTAAAAAATGGGATAACTAGAATATCATCATGCTTTGAGAAATTAATAGTGGGTTATCATCATTGAGGAAAATAAAAATATGATTTATTAGGAGATCCATATTCAAATTGAGATTAGGTATGAGGAAGTTGAGAAATTAAATTGGTCTTTGTGGAGTGGGAAAATATTTAGGATATGGCTTGGAATTTGAAAATATGTTTCTCTTAGTTGAATTCAAAGGTAACTCAATGAAATAAAATGGAATACCTTTTGTAATTGATTTGGTTGTAAATTTTACATGAAATATGCATTGATCTACTACCAGGATGTGCTTTAAGGTTAAGGAGCCACCAAATGCTATATGAATATGCTAAATTGTCCCATTAGGAATGCTAAAAATTGTTGTCACTTTGAAATGCACCCTTTGGAGAATGGTGTGATAACTCCCCTTTCAATTGAAAAAATGGAAAAAATCGTAGATTGTGGTAAACTTATATGTTGGAGTGAGTCTCCAGAGAGGGTTCTCCCTATTACAACACCTAAACTATTTCTATATCTAGGCTATACTCTATTCTACCAAAACCAAAAAGGAACAGGTAAAAGGAAATAAGATAAAAAAATGAAAAAAGTTGGTGATACACAAGAATGTTTTGTAGATATCGGACTTATTGGAATCACATAGATGAACCATGGGAGCTATGCACACCATACACTAACTACAAGTGATTATATCAAAGCAAAAGTGTTTCATATAAGGGTTTGGAGTTGAGTTGTGAAAAAATAAAGAAGGGGTAACAAATGGATCCACAAAAAAATCCTACATATAACTGGTTAAACACAATCTATGACTTGTAAATTGACACAAATTTTCATAAAGATGTGAAGATTTAAACTATTAATCCAAGGTTAAACACATACCATGAATATAATCTCATCTTAAAAAAATATGCACTAAACATAAATTGTAGAAAGGTAAAAACAACTCTTTTATTGCTCCAAGAGGTGGAATAATCATAAAGAATCACTCATAACCATTTCTTTCTCACCCAAAAACTGAAAATTCTCCCAAAACATGAATGAAGAGGAAAAAAGATAAATTTTTACAATGCAATATGGAGTTTTTATATAAAATATGAGAGAGAAGAAGTAAAATATCAAACATGCAACTATGACTTTGAAAAATATGAAAAACATGTGTGCCCTACACTTTTTACTCCAAAAATAGCCTCTGCATGTGAAAAGAGAACATCCTAATTTATTTGATCTTGAATAATAGTTTTCATGCTTTATTCTTATACAATCATGTGCCCAAAATAAAATATGAGCTCCAGAAATAGAAAAAACATCTTTTCTTCCATTCTTGCATGCTTTGTTCTATTATTAGAACTTCTAGATAATGAAACAATATTCCTTTGCATGTTTTCATCTATTTTTAACTTTTCATGCATCATTTTTAAAAAGTGTTCAAAAATAGCATTCCACATTTTGAAAAATAAAAACAAAGCATTTCATGGTTGGTTATGGGTCGAGTGAAGAATTATTTGATTTTCCTTTATAGCATGGCATTCCACTTGTGCCTTTATATTTATTCCCTTTTGCGTGGCTTCGTGACTTCTTCATGTAGACTTTAATCTTACATGTGTTCGTGGATTTTCTGTGTGGCGTAATGTTTGGGGGAAGACTTTTTTGTGTCACATGACTTTTTATGTGCTATCATGCATGTTTTTATTTTGTTATCCAATCTTGTTCTTTTATTTCCTTCATGGATTTGTATTTCTTCTTTGTTGCATCTATTTATGCATGGGTTCCTTTTCCTTTTTTACCTTCGTGGCTTTATACAAGTTGATTCCTCTATTCTATGGGATTATCATCCTCTATCGAGCACCTTTGCACGTGGACCATATGTGTCACACGGCTTTTCGTGGGGTTTTTCCTCTTTCATGCGAATTTGTGAGTGGATTTTGTGTATCTCATTTTTATCTCCACGTATTTTCACAGTTATTATCCTTTTTACTTTGTTGAAGTGTGTAGAATTTTTTACGTCCCCATTCTTTGTTCTGCTGAATTTGTGCATATTCTCGCGCGGGTTTTCTTTACTTATTACGTAGAATTTTACATGGATATTTTTTTGTTGCATGGCTCTATCCCCCTCCTCACATAAGAAGATTATTCCACATCATGATCTCAGATGATAATAGCACACCACATTAGATTTGCAAAATAGAAGAGGTAAAACACCATGTATGGAAATCCATCATAATCCATAATGCTCAATACATTACAATACAATGATGACTTGAATTGCTCAAAAGAAAGATGTACATATAGGAGGAGGGAAGTGCAACTACTACCTAAATCAATGGTGAAGAACTCTCACTAATCGATCTTTGGTAGTTAAGTTAACTCCATAAGACTAGTAAGCTAACTCCACACAACTAGTACACCTAGGAAAGATAGCCCAACAAGTGTAGGGATAACAAAAGTGTAAGAATTATTTTGATAAATAAATAAAAGGATAAATAATAATCTACACTAACAACCTCCCATAAGCATAGCTTAGGTGGGAGAAAAAATAAGGTAGGTCCTGCAACAAGGCCTAATGAGGTACCCACATACAATAACTAGGAAAATTATACACAAAGAAGGTACCTTAACTAGTAATAACAAAGTAGAGATAGAAAAATCCCCACTGTTAGATATCCTAAGAAGCTTAGCTCCAAAAAATCATACAATGCTAAAGAATTTTGGTGCGCACTATGGTCTAAATCCACTACTCGATCATAGAACTCAAAAACAACTGACTCTGGGCTTCATCAAAATAGCTCCATGCAAGGAGACTGTTAATGGAGTGATGTTGAAAGTGCAAAAAAACACCAAACATAATTTGATCAACTACTACAAATAGGTGTTACACAATCCAATAAAAACCAAGGAAACAAGGAAAGGACATGAGATCCAAATAAATAGGAGTGCCGCGATCCAAGAAAATCCAAGGTAACAAAACAAGGACACAAAATCCGAAGAAGCAAGATCAATCGATAAAAATAGGTGTGTCACAATCCAAGAAAAATAACAAGGAAACAAGGCAAGGACACGATGTTAGGAATTAGAGAACAAATATGCAAAAACAATTCCTCAAACCACAACAGAGAGGAAACTATGTAGAAAAATTATACTTGCAGAAATATAATAGTATAAATAAATAATGTTATGTTTGTGGAGCCTATTTTCATGTTAGAGCGTGGTACACCTTCATGTGTTACACTCGGGTATTTTTACGGTAGTCCCGCTCGTCGGTGAGTAGGTCGGGGGTTTGGGGGCGAAGCCCTCAAAGAAAATTTTCATGGGTGGTTTATTAACCCATGGGTAATGGGTAGCCGTTATGGGCTGTTTTTGGGCCCATGGTTTTTCGGTACCCATTGTTTTGTAAAACCACCTCTTCATCTACCCATAGGTTTATGGGATGGTTTTAGTTTTTTTCCCATTGTTTTGATACCCATGGTTTTGTATCAAACTAGTTAAGCAATTGTCTATTTATATGGTCTTATGCATATGATAGATGGACAAGAAAATGTATTGCAGATGTGTTTTGAATTCGGGTGTGAATTTAGAGTTTGTTGAGCATAGCTCCAAACAGATCTGGGTATTGTATTGAGAGAGTGGAGGCTTGTAATAAAATATGAGCAAGTGATTCTTGGTGAACGTAGCCCAAATTGGGTGAACAACGTTAAATCTTGTCTCTCTGTGTTGTGTTATTTATTCTACACTTTTATTTGAGATCTGTAATATTTTCTGCATATTAGTTTCTACTATTGTGATTCTATAAGGGATTATTCCACATATTTTATCTCTTATTTCCTAACAAATAATGCACAAAAGAAAACAAGACAAGATTTAACATGGTTCACCCAATGTGGGCTACATCCACTAAGAACTTGCTTAGATTTTATTATCAACAAGAGTAAAACAACTCTCACAATCTTCTCTTAGTTATGAACTCACAACAGAATTCCAAAGATGCTAAACCACATCTAAACCACAATTGACACCCAATTGCATAACCTTGATCACTCTTGATCATTAAGACTCAAGACCTCTTGAACACTCAAGATATCTTCAAGATACCCTAACACCTCTATTTATAGGATTACAATCCTTTTAAGAAGTCCTAAAGCTGACCCTAGAAGTTTGAAAGTCATGATCTTTCAACTTCCCACGGCTGGAAAAATAGTCCCGACGTTAACAACCAATTAACAACATGTTAACAAAGAATGTCACAATAATGGCACAACGATCGCAAAACAACGTCACGATGCATAATGACTACAGAATACTCTTGAAGTCTTCAAACTTAACCATTCGAGTTCTAGCACTTCAACATTGATTCAAGAAGACCAAAAATAGGCTCCACACCCCAACAATCTCCCACTTGGAGATTGTTTCCACTGAGCAAAGTTTTTAACCCTTCATTGTCAACCATGAAGGCCAATCAAAGTTGAACACAACTTCAACTTCTCCCTTGTGACCGCCTTAGTCATCATATCCGCAGGATTCTGACTAGTATGAATCTTTTCCAACTTCAACTTATCTTCTTCCAAAGTTGTCCTAATGAAATGATATCTCAGTTGAATGTGCTTCATCCTAGAGTGGAAAACGAGTTTTTCACCAAATGAATAACACTCTGACTATCATTGTGTAGTCTCCCAACTTCCTGCTTATGACCCAAATCATTAAGCAACTGTTGTAACCAAATCATCTCCTTGCTTGCCTCTGTGGCAGCAACATACTCAGCCTCTGTGGTTGACAAAGCCATAACCTTTTGTAACCGTGAAATCCAACTCATTGTTGTATCACCAACCATAAATACATAACCTATTGTGCTCCTCCTGCTGTCCAAATCTCCTGTCATGTCCAAATCTACATATCCATGTAATGTAGTGTCTGATCCACCGAAACACAATGTTGCTCCCATGGTCCCTCTCAAATATTGAAGGATCCACTTTACTACCTATCAAGTGCTCTCTACCTGGATCACTCATAAACCTACTCACTGCTCCCACTACATGGGAAATGTTAGGCCTAGTGCATACCATAACATACATCAAGCTACTAGCTCGCGATGAGTACATTTGGATTCCATCCTCCTCAGTCTTAGGACTCTACTCCTTTGATAATTTAAAGTGACCTGCCAAAGGAGTACCAACTGGTTTAGCATCCTGCATACTAAACCTCTCCAAGACCTTTATGTACTCTTCTTGAGATAATACCAGCTTCCTCTCCTTCATGTTCCAAGTTATTCTCATACCAAGGATTTTTTTTTCTGCCCCCAAATCCTTCATAGCAAAGGAGTCACCTAGTTGCTTCTTGAGTACCTTTATTTCTGCATGTTCTTCCCTGTAACAAGCATATCATCTACATACAGGCACAAAATAATATAACTACCATCAAGAAACTTCTTGATGTACACGCAATGGTTTGAGTGACACCTGGAGTAACCCTACTCTTGCATAAAACTATCAAACTTCATGTACTACTGCCATGGAGCTTGTTTCAGGCCATACAAGCTCTTCTTCAATTTACACACTAACCTCTCCATTCCTTTGACCTCATAACCCTGTGGCTACTCCATGTACAAATCCTCCTCCAACTCACCATGAAAGAATGTAGTCTTCACATCCAACTGTTCTAAGTGTAGGTCTTCTACTGCAACTAAACCAAGAACAGTCCTAATAGAAGTCATTTTAACAACTGGAGAATTTTTTTTATCAAAGTCTATACCTTTCTTCTGTGCAAATCCTTTGACCACCAACCAGACCTTGTATCATTTCATGCCTCCATCTTCCTCTTTGATTCTATACACCCACTTGTTCTGCAATGCTCTCTTTCCCTCGGGTAGCTCCACCAGATCCTAAGTTTGGTTTTCCATAAGAGATCTATGCTCTTCATCCATGGCCTGCTCCCACTTTATCCTAGTATCCACTTGCACTACTTCCTCAGAGCACTCTAGCTCTCCACTATCAATGAGCAATAAATAATTCAAAGATGGAGTAAATCATTTTGGTTCCCTTCTTACCCTAGAAGACCTTCTCACCTTAGGAGTTTGGCATTCCTAAAAGGCTATGTCCGAACTGTTGTACTGAACTAGCCCCTTGGACACCTTGTTATCCGCAATGTCCTCTAACACTGTGTATTCTTTCTTTGATTCCTCTTTCTGTTCATGCAATTGATCTTTATACATGAATTTTTCATTAAAGACAATATCTCTAGACTGAAATAAGTGCTTGTCTTTAAGACTCCAAACATGGAAACCAAAGTCATCTTCACCATATCCAACAAAGGTGCATTTCTCAGACTTAGCCTCTAACTTGGTCCTATCATCTTTATCAATGTGAACAAATACCTCACATCCAAATACTTTAAGAAATGAGTAATCCATTTTCTTACCAGACCAAGCCTCCTCAGGTATACCTCCATCCAAGGCTATAGAGGGTCCTATGTTAATCAGATAAATAGTTGTGCTTACGCTTCTACCCAAAACATGAGTGGCAGCCCCACATGTAACCTCATGCACCTAGCATGCTCCATGATTGTCTGTTCATTCTCTATGACACTCCATTTTCTTGTGGAGTATTTGGAACCATTCTTTGCTGCAGATCCCATTTACCGAACAAGTAATCAAGAAATTCATTGCTGCAATATTCCCCTCCATTATCCGACCTAAGACATTTCAACTTGAGACTTGTTTCATTCTCAACCAAGGCTTTCCATCTTTTGAAAGTTTCAAACACATCATATTTCTTTCTAATGCAATATACCCAAACTTTTCTAGTTACATCATTAATGAAAGTGATGTAATAACATGAACCACCAATAGAGTTTACCTTAGTTGGCCCCCATACATCTGTATGCACTAACTCCAACTTACCCTCCTTCCTGGTAGGTCCAACCTTAAGGAATCTCACCCACTGTTTCCCATAAACACAGTCCTCACAGAATTCCAAATCTAACTCCTTTAATCCAGTAACCTATCCTTTATAATCTACATGCCCTTATGACTCATATGATCGAGTCTCTGGTGCCACAAAGTTACATCTCCATCTGCAGCAACTAAATTGCAATAATCAGCACCACTAGTTAAATATAAAGTACCATTTTTCTTAACTCTTATAACCATAAGAGCTCCCTTGGTAACCTTCCAAGAATCCACTGTAAAACTAACCATACAACCATCACTACCCAGTTGTCCCACTGATATCAAGTTCCACCTCAACTTAGGCACATGCTTGATGTCCTTAAGTAGCCATGTGTTCTCATTCTGCATTTTCACCTAAACACAACCTTTCCCTACTATGCTACATGGTTCATCATCACCAAGATATACATGTCCAAAATCACCTTGAACAAAATCAGTAAAGTAATGTCTATGTGGGGTGGCATGGAAAGAAGCCCCTGAATCTAATACCCAAGATTCAACAATATTATCTAAAGAAAGAATTAAGGAATCTGACAAACATCACCTATTACCACATTTACCTCTTTAGTTTCCTCCTTGTTCTTCTTATCCCGAAGAGCCCAAAAATATTTCTTAGCATGACCAACCTTCCCACAGTGCCAACATTCTAACTTACTCTTGGACTTTGACCTTCCACAATCATTTGACTTCCCACGATTACCTTTCCCTCTGTTCTTTTGTCTCCCTCTGCTCTCCACCATCAAATAATTTCTAGAAGAAGAAGAATCTCTGGTGCTCTTCCTATAAATTTTCTCACTTAGGATCACGCCTATTACATCCTCAAACTTCATCTTTGAGTTATTAGAGACTGAATTACTTACAACCATAACCAAGCTGTCCCAACTATTTGGTAAGGAGCACAAAATCAACAAATCCCTGACCTCATCATCAAAGTCAATTTTTACCAAGTTTAACATACTCACAACTATATTAAATTCATTCAAATGATCAGTAACATAACCATTCTCATACATCTTCATATTAAATAACTTTTTCATCAAAAATATTTTATTAAAGGAAGAGGATTTTTCATATAACTTCCCCAACACACTCATGATACCTTCCATGGTCTTCTCCTGCGATATGTTGAAAGCAACCAAAGATGCAAGGCATAAACAAATTTCCCGAGCACCTTTCTATCTAGCAACTCCCAATCCTCATCCGACATGGCTGTAGGTTTCTTTACTTTTCTAGCCAAAGGAACATGGAGGTCCTTCTGATATAAGTAATCCTCCATTTGCATCTTCCACAAACCAAATTTTTTCCCATTGAACTTCTCAACCCTCGATCTGCCCTCATCTACCATAGCTCCCACTCAAGCTTAACTTTCCCTGTGATTTACAACTTCAGCAAAAAACCACCAAAGCTCTGATACCAATTATTAGGAATTAGAGAACAAATATGTGGAAACAATTCCTCAAACCACAGTAGTAGGAAACTATATAGCAGAATTATACTTGCAAAAATATAATGAAGATAAATAAATAATGCACAAAAGAAGACAAGACAAGATTTAACGTGGTTCACCCAATGTGGGCTACATCCACCAAGAACTTGCTCAGATTTTATCATCAACAAGAGTAAAACAACTCTCACAATCTTCTCTCAGTTATGAACTCACAACAGAATTTCAAAGATGCTAAACCACAATTGACACCCAATTGCATAACCTTGATCACTCTTGATCACCTCTTGATCATTAAGACTCAAGACCTCTTGAACACTCAAGATATCTTCAAGATACCCTAACACCTCTATTTATAGGATTACAATCCTTTTAAGAAGTCCTAAAGCCGACCCTAGAAGTTTGAAAGTCATGATCTTTAAACTTCCCACGGCTAGAAAAATAGTCCCGACGTTAACAGCCAATTAACAACATGTTAACAACAATGTCACAACAACAAGACACGGTGACTCCATAGCAACGTCACTGAAGAAATGACTATAGAATGCTCCTGAAGTCTCCAAACTTAACCGTTAGAGCTCCAGCACTTCAACATTGATTCAAGAAGACCAAAAACAAGCTCCACACCCCAACACACGAGATCCAAATAAATAGGAGTACCAAAATCTAATAAAATCTAAGGTAACAAGTCAAGGACATGAAACCCAAAGAATCAAAGTATCAACACCATACCCTCCCATACTATTAAATGGGTAGAGTGACACCACATATCTGTATGAGTTACCAAAATCAACTACTCGAACACTGAAAAACTAACATTGGGCTTCATCATAATAGATCCCCATAAGAGAGACTATCAATATGCCAAAAAAATGTCCAAAATACATA
Source organism: Taxus wallichiana var. yunnanensis (assembly GCA_018340775.1). Classification (NCBI taxonomy): domain Eukaryota; kingdom Viridiplantae; phylum Streptophyta; class Pinopsida; order Cupressales; family Taxaceae; genus Taxus; species Taxus wallichiana. Next base: position 441,279,966 of record CM031237.1, read on the forward strand.
TCCAAATAAACAGAGTGCCACAATCCAAAAAAGCCAAGGTAACAAGGCAAGGAAATGAAACTTGAAGAAAGCAAGATATCAAAACATAACAAGGTAAGGATATACAACCCAAATAATCAGTATCAACACCACACCCTCCCATATTGTTGAATGGGTAGAGTGACACCACAGATCTGTATGAGTTTCCAAAATCAACTACTCAAACATTGACAAACTAACACTAGGCTTCACTAGAATAGCTCCCCATAAGAGAGACTGTCAACATGCCAAAAAAGTGTCAAAAATACAGATCCAAAATATCTCAACAAACAAGAGAGATATAAATGTATACACCCATAGATACAAGAATGTAACACCCAAAATTTTAGGACGTCGGGCTCAACCGAAATTGCGTCCACAAGTGATTACAACACCCTCCCAAATTTGACACTTTATAATTGAGTGCATGTAAATATTACAATGAGTAAAAGTACCTTTTAAATTTGAAATATGTGTATAAAAATTTCACCAATGTGTAGATCTCAAAAAATACACAATTTCAAAACAATGATCACCTTAATCTGAGCTACGGATCAAAATTTATGAGCTCTAGAAGGTTTTGCTATTAAAATAATATTTTAATGTTGATGTTTTTTTTAAGGTACACGTGACACCCAAATGTCCAAAGGGTAAAATAGTGCATCCACATGTTAAAGACTTATAAACAAAGGATAAAAGCATGCGCCTAAAACCTAAATGTCTAGAGGGTAAATCATTGCATCTGAAGGTTACACATCTATATCCAATGGATAATAGAATACCCAGAGAGTATAGATACGTGTCTAGTTGATAAAATACTACATCAAAAATAGAAATATCCAGAGGGTAAAATAATGCATCCGGAAGGTATGCGCTTATATCAATGGATAAAATAATACACCAAGTGCAGATTTGCATCTAGTGGATAAAAGATTGCATCCAAAACAAAAAATATCTAGAGGGTAAAAGAATACATCCGGAAGGTACACGCTTATATCCAATGGATAAAAGAATGCACCGATAGGGTATAGATTTGGATCCAATGGATAAAAGACTACATCTAAAATAGAAATATCCGAGAGGAAAAAGAATGCATCACGGAAGGTACACGCTTATATCCAATGGATAAAAGAATACACCCAAAGGGTACATATCTACGTCCAAATTTGACTATCTCAAAACATGGTCAAGCTTATAGTCGATTCTAGGGTTTTGGAACCTTCCAAATCCAATGGCGCACTCTATTTTGCATAAAAATGCATGCTGCAGAAAACTGCTAGAAAATTCTAAATACATGAAAATAATAAACCCTTTCTTGTAAAGAATAACTTACATATGGATGTCTACATCATTTATTGCTTTGATACCATGAAAGGAATGATAAGAAGATTGTTCCAAGTCACAATCTCATATGATAATAGCACACCACATTAGATTTCTAAACCAGAAGAGCTAAAATACCATATATGGAAATCCATCATAATCCATAATGCTCATTACATTACAATACAATGACTTGAATTACTCAACAAGAAATATGTACATATAGGAGGAGGTAAGTGCAACTACTACCTAAATTAATGGTGAAGAAATCCCACTAAATGATACTTTGGTAGTTAAGTTAACTCTAAAAGACTAGTAAGCTAACTCCACATAAGCGAGAAGCTAACTTAAGCGCCTTATGGATAGATCAAATCACACCTAAAAAGGCAATTGGAAACTCACCTTTTATGCTAGTATATGGCATGGAGGCAAATCTTCCACTCTCCTTAGAATTACCTTCTTTGGAATTGGCTCATCAGCTCCAAGTTATAGAAAATGACTCCTTAACGGTGAGCTTTCTTGAACTCATGGAGTTGGAGGAAGTTTGAGACAAGGCTATGAAAACTTAAAGCCAACATCAGTCTCAAGTTAAGAAATCCTTTGCAAGAAAGCTTATGATAGGCATTTTCAAGAAGGAGATTTAAATCTCAAATGGGATGAAGATAGAGCCAAACCGAGAAAAGCATGCCAAGTTTGACACTCTCTGGAGTGGACCGTATGTTATCTCTAGTTGTAAAGAGGCAAATTCATCTTGTTTATCCGAGAATCAAAGGAGAAGAACTTCCCATTCATGTGAATGGGATACATCTCAAGGATTTATTTTGAGAATGTCTCACCCTTGTACAATGTTCATTTTATTTTCCTCTAAGTGTCTTGCACATTATTCTGTTTTGTTTTCTTTTTTTTTAGTTTTTGGGTGTCCTCTGAGTGCAGTTTCCTTCCAAGACTCTTTTTTCCCAATGGTTTGTATAAGGCTACTGATATAAAATCTTAGCAAGAAAGCATTCCCTAGAGGTTGCCAAAAATGTTACTAATTTAATCTACCTTGAGAAGAAAACTTTAAAATCGATCAGGAAATTTTTTTGAAAAAATCTTCGCACAGAAGATCTCTACATCTTAAAGTTGCTCCAAGTCCCGAAGTCTTAAAATTTGGATTTCAGAATTCAGGGATTTTCCTTTTAGGGTTTAATTAGCTTAGGTTGAAATTGTGTTTTTAAGTTTGAAGTTTGAAACCCAGAAAGTCTAAAATTTTGGACTTTCGGGCTTCAGTTTGGAACTAGTGGTCACATTTTTGTTTGAAAAAATCCTCTCGGACTTCTAAAGTGTGAAAGTCTGAAATTTCAAACTTTTGAGCTTTGAGTTTGGAACTCTCACGATTATTTATGAGTCATTTTATTTTGGACTTTTGGAACTTTTCAGATCCTTATCACGATTTTCATTAATTAATCTCAAGCCTAAAATCCCAAAATTCTAAATTTTAGAGTTTCAAGCTTTTAGATTTCAAAATTTGAGTTCTCTGTGCCTTTAATTCCCACCTACCTCCGTATGGATTGAATTTTCACCATTAATATCAGATTTTTCTATTTAAATTACATTTTTACATGTCATATTCACTGACACTTTTTATTGACAACCGATTTTTATTGTATTTCTTACTTTTCAACATCATCCTCAAGGTATTTTTATTATTTTTGGTCTTTTCTTTTGGTTTAAGATCTTTTGTTTGTTTCCTCCTTGTTTATTTTTCTTTGTTCTTCCTCTACATACCTTGGGAAATGAAAAATCTATTACCCACCATGATTCCATGATTTGAGTTTCTGTAGGCACTCACAGTTGCAGGGATCCTCTCGAGTTCTCTTATTTTCCCCCTTGGCACCTTCTATTTTTCAGATTTTGGAGATTCACATTTTTCAAAGTATTTGGAGCCTCAGATTGTTTGGCATTTCTTGTTTTGGGGATTGCACTATTCAGATTTTGGAATCCTCATTTTAGAGTTTTGAACCTCTTCATTTGAGGTTTGCACTTGATTTTGAGAGGTTTGCACTTCGGGTTTTCAAGACTTGTCACTTCATACTTCTCCACTTTGGGTTTCGGAGGTTGGAGATTTTGGGTTTCAAACTTCTCCTCTTTGGGTTTCTAATTTTTGAGTTTTCATAATACCTTCTTTGGCATTTTAGAACGCATAATTTTATGTCTAATTCCACTTCAAGGGTAAAGAAAAATGAAATACTCATTCCTTGAGGTTACCCCTCACTCTTGCTTATCTTCGACTGGGAACATGGGGACACCGACCTTGGACAAATTGACTTTCTAGACTTATTGGCAAGGGTGAAGGCCCTAAATAAGAAACCATGGATGCAGGATATATATGATAACAAGCTTACTCTTGCTACCAGTTTTCCCACATCCATGCATTGCCTAGAATTTGTTTTGGCTGTAGCATCCCACTATGATGAAGAATCTACTTGATTAAAGATGTAGATGGAAAATTCGTGATCTGCTTGGACCTAGATTTCTTCAAAGATTTGCTCAAACTCCCTAATGTTGAAGACTATGCAACCATTTTACCAAAATTAGCAGTTGAACATTGGGACAAGGAAGCGAGTTACGCATGAGGGTCAAGTTGAAAACTTATCGGCCAAGAGCTTCGCCAAATTACCAAAGACCATGCATCGGTCATATTTTATTCAGGAGGTCAGTGACCTTATTGTGCTACTAAGAAGAGTCTTAAGTCTTCCCTCTACGAAGGAATTTTAGGAGTGGATGTTCTTATATATCATGACCATCAAAAAGAATAAGGAATTTATTAGATGGGGGGAGCATATCAGTAGCTCCATTTGCTATCAGTTGAGTAGAGTGAATTCTTCCAAATGTTTCTATACGACATCTTTCTTAGTTTATACCACATGACTACCATGGGAATCTTCACTAGATTGAATACCAAGGGTATTCAAAGTACCTCCCAAATCTATGATTTCTATCCTCATCTCACACTAGAAGAAGGAAGAAAACATTTCCATAGGATCAATGATGTCTTCTTTGTTGTTATCCTCCACCATTTCGATAAGGAGAGCTGTATAATTGGAGGATTTTAGACAAAGCCTTCAAGGAATTATGTGAGTGGGGAGATATCTATATTTAGTTCTCCACATTTACTTACATTCAAATTCTCGGTTTGTGGGTGCTCCTAGCAAGTGCTTAGATGTCCCACTTGACAAGTGGGTCTTATTACAATTGGTTCGAGAAATTGCTTTGGATTACCACAAGATCTAAAATAAAAGACACAAAGTGGGAATGCATTTCCCTATCTCAATTGGTAGCTTTCCCAAATATTTACAAGGCAAAGAATGTAGATATAGAAATGATAGAGGTAACCTTGAGAAATTTACATCCACGGACCAATTTTTACTATTAGGGAAAATTTAGCGAGATAGGTTGGTCCAGTTCTCATGTTCCCTAGTTAGAATATATCTATATCCATTGTCGAGATGAATTTATCATCCGGTAGAGAGATTATGAATGACTAACTTTGGATGAAGTTTGGTAATTTGGAATAGACAACGTAGCAAAATATATGCGGGATAATGATGAAGTTTTGGATGAATTGTATAAAATTAATAATATTTGCAATCAACCATTGCCATGGATTCATTGGTATGTGGAATAATGTTGTAACACAAAGGAAAGGGCAGGACCCTTTTTCAAATAACTCACGGTTGGTTGTTTACCTTAGGAATCTCACCAAGGGTCGGAGAAACCTACAAATATAGGGGGCCCATCAACCATGAGCTAATCCACACCCATAAAGGGGAAAATTTTGACTCAAAAGACACATATGGTTCCAAAAAGATTACATTTGTTGTTGGGAGCTCATCTCTTTCCAAGGGTCTTGTTCCCAAAGTCATGCCTCCAACAAAGACTGTGACAAAAATAGTTGAAGTCGGTGATTCTCCTAGTGTCCCCAAGACCCATCATTTCCTTGTATCTTCCATTGTCCCTTCTTATATCAGTTCCTTCCACTTCTACCATCATTTCATCTTTCCCATCACCTTCCATGGCCTAAGTATTTGTATCCCTTCCAGTTCTCTCGGTTGGAGAAACTATTGGGTCACCCATTTCTACCTCACTTCCCCTAACACTTCCATTTTCCTATATGTCATCCCCTAATATTATTGTATCAACTCCTATGGCAGTCCTCACATCCACCCCACCCATCACTATCATTACCATTCAAATGCCAACTAATGTTACTAGTACTCTTATGTTGGCTAATGTTTTCAAATCTTGAGTCAACTATGTTATCTTCATCAACGTCAACCATTCCAAAGTGATTGTTCCAACAAAATCCAAAGCAAAAGAAGAAATTTCCCTAAGAGATGTAATATATCTAAGAATATTGGAATATATCCCAAAGAGATAAGCCAAGAGGCCAAATATTTTTTCAAGCCTGATGGTGAATGCATCTGGAGAACGAGTTATGGAGGTTATCACTCCTATTGAGGGAAAAACTAAAGAAACAATTACAACTGTAGATTATCAAATTTCTAGATTTTCATTGGGAAAAGCCACTCATGAAGGAGCAAAACAATATGTACACATTGCTCTTGGAAATCTACTAGAAAAATATGATAAGGATAAAGCTTCCAAAGATGAGCTCAAGGCCAAGGTCGAGCAACTCACTGCATTGCTACGGAAAGTAACAAAGCCAACTCCATCTACTGAAGTCTCAACTACTATGGCCATGATAGTTTCATCTACTATTGATGATATTTCTTGTCATGAGATCCAAAAGATAGGCTAGAAAGGGAGATCAGTAGATGGATGGATGGAACATATCTTTGCAGGATGCGACCCTTTAATTAAAGAAGCATTTGTTGAGATATACAATGATTTACAGGTTGGGAAAACTACCATTTGCAAAATGGATGAAGCCTTTAGAAGATAATAACAATCTAAATTTGAATTTGGAAACATGGAGTGAGATTAGAGAGGAAGATTCAGATATAACCCTGCTGGGAGGATGTAATCGATGATGTTGAAAATTTGTTCGAATATCTAAAGGCCATGGAATTTTGGTGTTAAGTGCTACAAGGTCTAATTAATAAGTTAGATGATAAATGAATGGAGATTACAAATGCTTTGAATGACATATCAGAATAATTTGACATTGTTAATTGTAAATTCTTCAATGGAAATATCGACTCTCTTCCAGAGGAGAAAATCAAGTAGAATTTTAAAGATTTGGTGAAATGTGATGATGAAGTTGCTAAAATGTTTGGCAACAAATCTATTGACAAGTTAGTTTTATGCCAAAATTTCACAAGAAGATTGAAGAAAGTTTTGAGTAAACTTAGAAGAGTCCCAGCTAAAATCACGAGAGAGATTGAGACAACATATGTGGTAAATCACTATGCATGTGGGCTCGGGGATGAAGAAATTCAACATCGAGTATAAACAATTGAATGGCTACATCGTAGGAAACATAGCAAAAACCTACGAGACGAGGAAGGATTCACGAGAACTAGGCCAAAGTTGAGTGGCCATGAAAGGATAGATCCAAGCTATGGATCGAGTCGGAGTTGTAGGGTTGGTGAGTCAAACCCTTGCAACAAATTTTCTATTTTTATGGGAGACTGTTCCTTGAATTAATGAAATTTCTATTATTAGTTAATGTTAGTTAAGGACCCATTTGTAATGGATTAGCTTAAAGAACTTATAAATAGTTAATTTTATGGAGTCATTAGGGGGATGCTATTTTTGTTGAAGTAGCTCATCAAGCTTGGAAGAGTGTTTAGAGATTTACTGAGAACCTTTTAACTATATTCAAAGATATATCTTGCCTTGAAAAAAACTGATTTATTGTGCTAAATGGTTGATTTATATATGCTTTGTGAATGTATAATTCCTTAGTATATATGGTTTTCTTTCCTTTATTTTATATTGTTTTGTTTCATGTTATGGAAAAGTGATATAACATCTTTTATGTCAGTTGTGGAGAAATTATTTTCCTTCTATCATTTAAATTTATATTATCATTAGCCATCATCGGTGAAATGAATGTTTGACATGTGCATGTGTTTTATCCTCATGGCTAGTTGATTGTGTGTCCAATCCAATTTGATATCTCTATTTTGCATGATTCAAGTTTTAACAAAGGAACACATGCTTGGGTTTGTGGTATTTTGTGCCCTTTCTAAGTTTGATAGGTGAAGGTGAATAACGATGTCTACATCCTACTCACATTAACCCTTCCTGCGATTCAACATATCCTTTATTTGGTGCATCACCATCCCTAGTATAGTTTCATTTTTGCAAATATCTTTCCCTAAAACCCATGAAAATATTAGCATAGGACTAGATAGCCATTTTATTACACTAGGAGTAGTACTTCACTTAGTTTAGGAAGAGGAAGGTGGACTTCTCCGGAGGTTCAACTTGAGCCCAAGTCCCACAACTTAAGAGGTGATCTCATGTGTCCCAATCACATCGATATCCTATTCATGTTACGGCCATTTGGAGGGTGTAGTGATTTGGTGACAACAATGTTTGGCACACTTGGTGGGACGAGAGTTGGTACTTCTCTTCTCATTTACACAAATATAAGTACCTGGTGAATCTATATCTACGGATTCCAAATCTCAATGCATTTACTTATGCGAAGAATTCGGACAAGATCTCCTTCAAATCATAAAATTTATCAAAGCATATAAAACTTTATGTGTCTCCTCCAAAGAGAAGAAGCGAATGTATTAACTCCACTAGTTGTAGCTTTATTTTGTATGGGTTATTCAACTCCTCCATATGGAAGGTTTCCTCCACCAAGGAATAATCAACCTCTTGCTTTTATGACACAGAACCAAGTTTTCCTCCTTTCAAAGCAATCGTCACCCGCTTCTTTTGGCTCAACGTGACCCTATACGTTGCGGCACTCAAAATTTTATCCTTTTACATAGGAGAAACTCATGTTACTTTAGTAGAACACATTCTTGATGTAGCCAACATCTGCGTTGTACATAACGTCACGGAGGATAATGTTATTGTCATACTTCTAGCCACTTCCTTCAAGAGAAAAACACTTCAATTATTTTGAGGGTTATGTGTTGGACATAACCACTTGGGACGAGTTAGGAGAGAAGCTCTGCAAATAGTTTGAAGACAAGAGTGATCACCTATCAATCTTAGAACAGATCACCACCATAAAGAGAGCTTCGCAGAGTACATGAGTGATTTCAACTTCCGATTTCACGGGACTTAGAATAGGATTGTGGCACTCGTTAAGCCTTCTCTAAATAATCTATTTTTATAATATTTGTAAGCTTTGAATAGTGATGTAGTAGTTGTGATTCAATCCATGGGGGCTAGCTACATTATCGAAGCTTATGACATAGCCATAAATGTGGAAAATTCTTTGATTCAAGCTGGAAAGATAACTCCTCGACCACCCATGCCATTTTCTCTAGATCTTACAAATAATCATCCTATCATTACGCCTATCCTAGTAGCCTCTAATCAGCTAGCTCAATCTACCTCAACCTCTTCAAATGATCTATTTGAAGTCAAATCATTGCTGCAGACATTCGAGAAATGAGCTTGTAGTAATGAAAAGGTAGCAGTCCCAATATGCTCAACCATTACAATCCCAATATCAAGCAAATCATCCTCCTTTTCAAGGAAATAATCGGACCAGAACCAGGTTACTGGCCAAGTAGCAAGTGTGAAGCCTTTGAACTTCCAGAACCCTTCTATTACCAGTTCATCCAAATCCATAATACCAATCCAAAATAACCTCATTTAAGATTATGAGTGGTGTTATCCTTGTTCTTAGCTTCACAACCAAAATCTTTGCCCAAATGGAGTTTTGAGTCAGACCCTTATGGTCCAAAGCATATTCACTCTACCTGAATCATCCACCGGACCATCCACTCATGAGATTCAAGACCAGCCTTCTAATGAAACTACACTCCTAAATTGGAAAACATAAGACTTTTGTGGTTTGAATACGATGCCTCCACCGTAACATCAAACACACATTCCAAGAAGAGGGTAATAGACCCACAATATTCCAAAATTGATCGGGAATCTATTTCACTGAGTCCCAAACTTGAATATCGGATGATAAAGACATGGGAAAGAAATCACGAAGTATCCACAAATTAGTTTACAAAGAAGGATGGAACTTCAAGTATCACAATGCCCAATAGGAATTTTCCAAAAGAAGACTCTAATGCCCCAAAAGGTATTAGAAAAGTTGGGGCAATTTTGTTCAGCATTGTGAAGCAAATGAAGAAGACCAATTTGAGCATCATGATGTGGGATGTGCTCTCAATTCCATCTCAGAGGAACTTGTTGCGGGAGGCTTTGAACAACTTTGGTATTACCAACAGATCATCAGGTCAAGAAGTAGCAGTGGCAACCAACTTGTGCCAACCTGAAACAAAAGTGTTTTCTAAGGCCATCAAGCCTCCACCATTCTATATCTCATTGATTATTGGGGATCATTTGGTGCACAATTGTATAATTGGTTCTGGAGCTAGTAGTTATGTAGTACCCAAGCACATTGCATATGTGTTACGAATTCCATATAATCCAATTTCAAGAGGAGTTGTCTAGTTAGATGGTACTGCAGTCTAAACTTTGGGGGTCATTAAGGGGATTCAGATTACTATCCATGCATGACCTAGCTTGACATTCATGCAAGACATATATGTTATTGATCTCCCTCCCCTTTTTCCATTTGCTTATCACGGGATTTCACTACCAAGATGGGTGGTTATTTGTCATCAAACTGGTTGCATATGATCCTTAGAACTTGGTATGGGATAAAGGTGACTATAAGAGCTAAAACTATTTGTCATAATCATGTGGAACCGTACACTACTAAACCCATAAATGGGAATTATGCCATTGGTGATTTAGATGAGGATGCGCAGATCACGAGCCAACCACTCTCAACAAATAAGTTCTCGACACGGTGCTTGATGAAGTAAGTATAAATCACCAATATGATCCCTATGTCGATTTATTAACGGATGAAGAATCTAGTTTTTGCTTCTAGCAAAAATAGAATTAGGGGCATACTACATTCATGAAGAAGATACAATCATACAAAAATTTGTTAAAGCATCAAGCGATATAAAAGGATTGTGGAAAATGTTCTTCGGTGGCTCAAGAAGTAAAAATGGATCAGTGCGGGGTTATGTTGATTTCTTTGGAAGGAGATAAATATTTCTCTTCCTTTTGGTTGTAGTTTAGCTATATTAATAGTGTTTCCAAATATGAGGCTCTCATACTGAGGAATTCAAATTGGCCCAAAAAGAGGAATCAAACCTTGACTTTCTTTGGTGATAGTGAATTGGTCATGCAACAAGTAACAACTTGTAGTGCATAAAAAAATGATCTATTGAGATCATATAAAAATTGGGTTTGGGACCTGATAGAAGATTTCTAAGCTTTTGGAATTCATGCAATTTCTAGAAATCAAAACCAAGATGTTGACAAGATGGCTACTATTGGCTCAAGTATAATATACCTACGGACATCATGAAAGAAGAGTAACGGATGGTCAAAATGGTGGCCCATCCCACAATACCAGATAATGTAAGCAGTTGGAAGGTGTTTGATAGTGATCAATAGATTGTCCTCTTCCTATAGCAAGAAGCGAGTTCATTGCCAAACATCGAGGATAAAATTCAAAACTCTTATGGTGATCAAATTATACAGTTGAAAGGAAACAAGCTGCCAAAAGGCCTAGTTACATTGGAATCTATCTTCCTTTCGGATGATCAAGCCAAATGATATAGCACTAATATGGTGGTCAAAGAAGAGGATTTTGAAGAGGTTAAGGTGGCAAGTGAAAAAAATTTAAAAATTGGTAAGGCATGCACTGCTCAAGAAAATAAAGCTTTCATTGAACTATGTCGAGAATATCACGATATTTTCACATGGAGTTATAAAGATCTGCGTGGTTTCAATCTTGGATTAGCTCAACACACCATTGAATTGGATCCAAATGCTAAGTCGGTTCATCAAAAATAGAGGCCAATTAATCCTAAAATTGAGCCACTAACGAGGAAAGAGATAACCAATCTTATTGAGGCCTATATAATTTTCCCCATCAAGCATTCCTCGTGGGTAGCCAACCTAGTGCCCGTGAGGAAGAAGAACGGAGAAATTTGGTGTGCGTGAACTTTAGAGATTTTAATCATGCCTCATTAAAATACCACTACCCTCTTCCATCAATGGAGCAAATCCTCCAAACTATGGTAGGGGCTCAAAGGTTTTCTTTGCTTGATGGATATTTAGGATACAATCAGATCGTGGTCCAATAATCTAATCAATTCAAAATGGATTTCACTACCAAGTGGGGAACGTATGCTTAAAAAAATTCCATTTGGCTTTTCCAATATAGGGGCTACTTTCCAAAAAGCCATGGACATGGCATTCAAATGACTCATTAATGATATCATCTTAGTTTACCTTGATGATATAACCGTGTATTCCAAACACATTGAAGACCATATCACACATCTACAAAAAGTTTTCCGAAGGTGTAGAGAATTTGGGGTCTCACTAAATCCTAAGAAGTGTATCTTTGCAATTCAAGAAGGAAATTTTTAGGACATGTTGCCTCCATGGAAGGAATGTCTTTGATCCATCAAAATTCACTCAATAATGTCCTTATCTCTTCCAAATCACAAGAAAGGTCTCAGAACTTCCTAGGAACCATAAATTTTGTGTGGATATTCCTTCCTCAATTTACAACATTGGCTAAACCACTCACAGCCATGTTGAAAAAGAAAATTCCATTCTCATGGAAAAAAGATGAGAGGGAGAGTTTCAAGGCTATCAAAATGGCCATTTCCCAAGCCCCCACACTAGTAAACCCCAGGTTTGACAAATATTTCATTCTCTATGCTTTCATGGGTCAAGAAAGTATTTAAGAGAATCTCACCCAACAAAATGACAATCTGATGGAATAACCAATTTCCTTCTTCAGTCAGTCTCTCAAAGAATACAAGCTCAAGTATTCCTTCATTGAGAAATAGGTCTTTATAGTCATTCAAGCTCTGAATAAGTTTAGGCACATGTTGTCCAATAACAAAGTACACTTGATGGTTTGTTATCCTGGCCATTTATTACACTAGGAGTAGTACAACACTTAGTTTAAGAAGAGGAAGTCGGCCTTCTCTAGAGGTTCACATCGAGCCCAAGTCCCACAACTTGAGAGGTGATCCCATATTTCCCAATCATGCCAAACATCATATTCACATTCGGCCATTCGGAGGGTGTAGTGATTTGGTTACAACACCCCCATTCTTTGTTCTATGGAATTTTTGCATCTTCTCGTGCATGTTTTTCTTTACTTATTACGCAAAATTTTACATGGATATTTTTTTGTTGAGTGGCTCTATCTCCTCCACACATAATTTTGTGTGGCCTTCCACTAAGGTTTTTACCTTTTTGAAGCATGCCAAACAATTTTTCTTCTTAATTTCTATCTTTTTCCACCAGTCCAAAATCATTTAAGCATGAAATTTGAGTAATTGATTTGAATAAGCATAGGAGCTTATTTGGAGAATAGTGATGTTTCCACTTAGCTAGTTAGTAGGATATATATATATATATATATATATATATATATATATATATATATATATATATATGGAAAGTCCTCCTTCTTCCGGATGCAGCTTTAGAAACTTACATGATGCCACAAAATTGAGTGAGGACGGAAATTTGTAGGATGTCGGAAAGTAACATCACCAATCGTAAAATTTGATAGTTGTTTCATAGATTTGGCTAAACAATATTTGTAGAACATCTTGTGTTCAAGAATCACTAAAAATGTGAATGTTTTCACTTTTGGTTGTGGTTAATCCATCCTCCTCCTTTTTCAAGGTTGAGGGATATGGCATAGACATTAAAGTCATAGCCAAAAATTTAATTAATTAAAATCTCAATCAAATATTATTTTGTGATTTCTTAAAGTTGTAATTATTAATGTGAGGGTATTGTAGTCACTCTTTTTGTCCAAGATCGCTTCAATTTTTTTGTATTAATCACATAGATTCTTTTGGGGAAAATAATGGGTATGCTTTTATCACATTTATGGAAGTTTTTTTATATTTTGTTCATGTTTTAAGTTCTATTTTAATTTTTGTGTAGCAAATACAAATTTCATTCGTGATAAGAGAGTGGATTTTTACCCTAATAAAATTTGTACTTGGAAATATAGTTCAACAGTAGTTTAAGATAAGTAAAAGAATTTAAATGGGGTTCATATGTAGTAGGAAAAAATTACGAGTGCATCCTTCAACCATCTCGCTTTACATAATACTATGATATTGAGATTGGAAATGGATGTCATTGGAATTGGCGTATATGATTATAATATAGCATTGGATATGTGCATTTTTATTCAATCTAGTTCTATCATGCATACTCATGGCCTATGGAAAAATAAGAGCTTTGGAACATGGTATATACATCCATCAAATCCTAATAGAATATGGTTTTTTGCTATATGTTATAGCTGCAAGTTCCCGATTGATAGGTACGTAAAGTGTAGAAATTTACACAAGAAATGTCAATTTTTTGATAAAATACCTCTAACGTATGTCATATCTTGGAATGAAATGATTTCAGGATATTCATAAAACATAGTTGTTGAAAAGGCCTTGGAAATTTTTATGCAAATGCATTTGATAAGTGTAAAGCCAAACTCTCAACCTTTTCTATCAAAGAATTATGGAAAAGCTATTTTTGATAAGTTTTGCATTTAGGAATTCCCTAGTAAATATGTATGAAAACTATGGAAGCATACATAAGGAATAAGAATTTTTTGGAAAAACACCTCAAAGAAATGCGAGTCACATGGACTCGCTATAATGGTAGGATATAAAAATGGGTCTATTAAACGAGTCCTTGGAAATGTTTAAGAAAATTAATTTAGAAGGTATAAATTCAAACTCCAAAACCTTTGCAAGAATACTCCCATCATGTGCCAAAAAGATTGGTGGGAATTTTTGGTGGTTTGTAGAGGCCATAAAAAACTATGGGAAGAGTCCAAAGTTGTAACCACTATTTTCAAGTAGAATAATGTGTCTAATCTAGCGTTAGGGTTCTATTAACTACAACATTTGGTGAAAATACCCTTTCCATTATATTACCCCCTTGTTATAATTTGATGGAGGCATTAGGGAGTGTGGAAAGAATGGATTCGAAAAGCATTGGACATACAAAATAAATGTCGCAATCGAACATAGTTTCATAGTAAACCCAATATAAGGAACTATTCGACTACTATAATTTGGTCAATTAAATTATAGGGAAAAATTCCTAGATAAATTTCCCCTTCCCATATCCTCCCTACCTATTTTGCAATAGGATCTTCGGAAGAGGGTGTGGAAAAATTCCTCAAAAATATGTGTTCTCATGTATTGCGATGATTACAAGATATGCAATGCATGGTTATGGAAATAATGATCTCAAACACTTCAAACTAATGGAGCACTATGGTGCATACCCGACCATGTAAGCATCATTTATGTAATTTTTGTAGGAAAATGTTTAGGTTTAGCGAGATGGTGACTATTAATGCTTTAATGGAATGAGAAAGTTTTATTACATTGTACCTATAATGAATCATTATGTATGTGCATGGTTGACCTTATTGGCCATATTGGCTATCTAGAGGAAACTCTAGAACAAATCATCAAAATTCCAATCAAACATGTGGTGGTTTTATGGATTTATTCATTTGGTACTTGTATATCACATAGTAATGTAGGGATAGGATTATTTGAAACAACTCTTTTGTTTGAACCGAATCTTGAAAAAAATTGCACGTTAAATTTATTTTGTTAGGCATTAATGCAAAATTCAGAATGTGGGGTTCTATATAAAAGGTAAGGAGATCAATAAAAAATAAAGGAATGAGAAAAATTCTAGGAATTAGTTTTATTAAATTCCACTAAATCGTACATACATTTTGTAGGGGATGTATCACACCCACAACATGGGATAGAAATGAATAGTTATAAACATTTTCTAGGGAGATCAAGGTAGCATGGGTGATTTTCATATTTAAGACATGTACGGTTGAATGATGTGGAAGAGGAGAAAGACACATTCCTTTGCCACCATAGTGATAAGTTGACCACGAATATTGCAAGAAACATTGTTGTGGGTAATGTAAATTGGATCCATCATTTTAAATAGAGGAAATGTTCATGTGGAGATTATTGTTGTTGCTTTAAATGAAGTAAGTTGTAAGCAATGTGTTGTATATTTTCTATGAGATACCCCCTTTTAGATTATATAGCCATGAATTAAGTACACCCATGACTAAGTGCATATTTATTGAAAAAACATTTATGGTCCCCTTTATATAATGTTGGGCTGTATAGGTGGTTTAACCTATGTTATTATATGGGTTGTTAGATAACTCATGTTTATTGGGAACAATTATGGGTTATATTCTTGGCTCATGGTTTTGGTACCCTTTGTATTGTAATACCACCATGAGAGTTACTTAGTTATGTGCTTATGTATAACTAGACATGAAGTATGATAGAGTAGAACTAGGAAGTATCTTATTGTATGGTAAAACAATTAAGTTAATCGAATAAAGAAGATAAGTCACTACATTGGGTTTTTTTTTCTAAAATGGTTTCCCATGATAAATATTGTATATGTCATTTCTCCTATTTTTGTGTATTTAAAGGATTATTTTATGTATTTCTTCTATCACATATATTTAATTAGATAGAATTATCTTCATTTAGTATCAAAACTAGGTATTAAATTTTTGTGAAGGGTTGGAGTTTCGGACCATGTTGATGAGACTTTGTTTGAGTGGGAGTTTCACATGTAATAATATTTTTGAGTGGATGAAAATGACTGGAAGAGTAAGGATTGAGATAAAAAAATTAATGGCCAACATTATGATTTATGGAAGCTCAATATGAAATATCTTCTTGTGGATAGAGATTAATGGATTGGTTTGTTTAGAATCATGCATGTGGGTATGAAGGTAGAGGATTGGGAAAATATTAATAGGAAGGAAAAACATTCAATAAAATTTTGTCTATCAGTTTCATTTTTGTTGAATGTATCAACATAGAAAACTAGTCACATGTTATGTGATGAGGTTTGAAAATCCTCTCCATTAATAATGTCAATCTAGGGCTGGTGTTTGATGGTTGTATGCATTAAGAGAAAAAAAGATCTTTGGAAAACAACTCCTTTAAACACAATCCAAACTTACATAAAATAAATCACACATGCAAAAATGAAGCTTGCATGAAAGAAATCACACTTGCATAAATGAAATTGCTGAATTAAAAATAAAGGAAAGATAAATAAGACACCTGCAGGTTCACAAAAGAAATTGTACGAAAAGAAGGATTACATAACATAAAATCAGAAATCACAACAAAAGGAAAATGACAAAAATAAAGAAATGAACATAACACATTGATCCATCTTCCTTGGAATGAGTGGCCAGCTCATTCCTTGGAAGAGGACTTAATTCATACTTTTAATTCAAAATTTGCAAAACAATTTCACTCAGAAGATTGATGAGGAAGAACTAGATATATTATTCTTGGTAGGGAAAAATTACATATAAGAGTGTGGGAGGTTGCATTTATAATTCATGCATCCAACCAACTCCTTATTTTGGGGAATACAATATGATCTTATCTTTATTCCAATCCTAACAACTAAGATCTCCATCTCCACAAAATATGGAGAGAGATATATTATTGGAGTCAAAGTCTTATCTCGCTATTTTAGGAATATTTGCTCCCAAATCTTCTCCTTGTTTTTGGTAACAAGAATCAAAATGATTTTATTCTCCTACTTTATTGGAAGGAGGTTTTTCCTCAAAAATTACTTTGACCAAATACCTCTCCTGGATTTTCCATTTGACTTTTCTGTTTCTAATTGTGGAACTTTTGGTGCTCATCTGATACACTTTTTCCTTGGACTGTAGCTCACTAAAAGTTAGATTTATCTTTATTGGTAAAACCTATAGAAAATCTGAATGATTTTTTTGTTAAACACATTGATATGAACAAAAACCTCTCTCATATTTTCCATTTGACTTTTCTGTTTCTTTTTATGGAACTTTTGGTGCTCGTCTGATACACTTTTTTCCTTGGACTAAAGTTCATTGAAAGTTATATTTCTCTTTATTGGTAAAATCTGTAGCAAATCTAAATGAGGTTTTTGTTAAACACATTGATATGAATAAAAACCTCTCTCATATTTCCCATTGGATTATCTTATTATTCAAAATTCCTCATTTTATGCAAGTTTTAAAACTAAAAATATCATTCTGTTGATGCAAGTTCGAAACTAAAATTTTCATTTCGTATCTTGTTTCGAAATTAGAACTACAAGTTCCAAAACTAAAATTTTCATTCCATAGATAACTCTAATTATTCTAGAGCTAACTAAAAATAGCTATAACTTTTACACACAATCTCGGATTGAGATGATTCTTTTTTTGAACTTGCATAATTTTTCGAGAGGAATCTAGATATGAAATCATATTTGAGTTTAGATATACTATTCATGATCAATTCCACTTTTCCCAAAACTAGCATTATCTTTCCTTTATGGCCTGCATACACAAGACTTTGTATCTTTCCTAAATAATCAATAGGATTAGTCAACAAAATAGATAACAAAAGACTTATAAAGAATGAACAAGATATATATCCTATATTTTATCTCAAGAAAACTATAAGTTCCAAGATTACATTTAAATCCACTTTCAAAGATAACTTTGGAAGGACAAAATAATGGTAATTTATGGCCTCATCATTATGGGAGAAGTTGGGGAATTTGTATCAAACAAAGTCCTCGGTGAAAAACTATTTCTCTTGAAGAATCTATATTCATTAAGAATGAATTACGGTGACCCCATCACAAAATATTTGAACCTATTTAATATTTTGGTGATTCAATTAATTTTTTTATTAAATGGAAGAAGAGGATAAATATATTGCTATGTTGTGTTCTTTACGTAAATTTTGGTATAATCTAGCTATGAACATTACTAGTACTATCACAAAATTATTATTTAGGATGTACTTACATCTTTATTTTCAAATTAAATGAGGAAGAATCCATTGAATATTATCAATCCAAGGATTCCATTTTTCAGAAGCCATGCCCAAGAGAAAAGTAAGAGAAATAGAGGATCGTAAAATTCTAGAAGTATATCGATGACTATAGAACAAGATAAGATGAACTATTGGAACTATGGTAATATAGGGCATTTTCAAGAAATATTATAGATCTAAAAATGTGGGAAAGGTAAATTCATCTAAAAATGTTAGATATTCATATATGAAACCCTCTAGTGAAGACTCAAGATATTGTTTTGGTGGTCTCTTGCTCGCATGCATGTGATGATTCATGGTTGATTGAATCGGGTGTCTCTTTTCTTATGACTCCTCGTTGGGAGTGAATTTTTGAATATGAAAATATCAATGGAATTGAAGTATTATTGGGTGAAAAATAGACCTAAAATATCATAAGTCATGGGAGACTCATGTTAAGGTTCAAATATGGGAAGATTTAAACCATTTTTGGTGTTCTACACATTCCGGGGTTCACAAAAAAACTATTATTTATAATTAAGATGAATGAAGTAGGTGTGAAAGTATTATTTTCTAATTATAGTTAAAATATGGTTCAAGAGAAATGATACTAGCAAAGGGAGTCCATACAAGAAAAATTTTCAAGTTTGAGGCAAGAGTTTGAGTGATAAGTGCAATAGCTATGTAGTTTCAAAGGATATGATGTGAAATATGACTCCTACGTCTCCTATAAAGAAGATGATGTGACATCAAAGGATTGACATATTAGAGAGAAATACCTTTATGCATTAAAAACCAAAGGTATTATTGAAGGAAGTTTTTATTTTCCTTTATATTATGGTTTTTTAAGCATGATTTGTTTGGAAAGAAAGCTAGGGTAAAGTTTCTAGCAGTGCTGCAAGATTAGAATGAATTATATGCTTAATACATAGTGATGTGTTTAGACTTATGAAATTTCCATCAGAAGGAAAATCTCTATATGATGTCAAATTTATACATGATTTCTAAAGGAATACTGGGTATATTTTACTCATAATAAGTATGAGTTTTTCAATAAGTCTAAAGAGTGTAAATCTCTTATGGAAATAAGATAATGGTTTTGAGAAGTGATAAAGGTGGGGAATATTGATCTAATTCCTTTGAGAAATTATATAAATATTTTGGAAGAAAAAAGTAGAAGACAAATCTATATACATCACAAAAAAGTGGAGTTGTAGAAAGAATAAACATAACTCTGTTGGATAAGGGTATAAGTATGCTTGGTGGTGTAGGTTTGTATGCTCGGTGGTGTAGGTTTGGATAGGAATTTTTGTAAATAAAAATGAAAACTACTTAATTATTGACCAATAGATCACCGACATTTTCCCTTGAAGATAAAATTCCACAAGAAGCACAAATGGTAATAAACCAACCATTCAAAATTTAAGGGTATTAGGTTGTATTTATTATATGTATATTACGAAAGAGAAAGGGACAAACTTAGATTAAAATACTACTAAGTTGATGGAAAAGATACCTCTCTCTATTTCTTCTTTGCTACACGGTGACACGCAACGGGCTATAAAATTAGTGAAGACTTTCATTTATAAAAACAAGAAATACAACATCTACAATTTCCCTCAAGGGGATTTACGGAATGTGTGTTCCACCTAGGGCAAACCTGATCTATTTATCTCTCTAACTTTCTCCTTCATCTCTATGTACAATATCGACCTCTTCTCTCAGCCTCGATTCTAAACCACCACCACCACCATTGTGTCTCTAACACTTTCTTCCACCTTTAATAAATAATTTGGTGTTCTCCTTCACTTTTTATAGCCACACACCCAAACTTTTCAACTTATATCTCCTCCTGTATTGGCTTCCCAACCCCTCAAACTTCATATTTAAATTGGGATCATTTAATTCCCTTATCCATGTGATCTAATATTAACCAATCCGGTTGTCACACATCACCCGGCTATTGGAAATTCCTTATTATCTACTCCATCATCAAGTCATTTTCACCCACATGACCATGCAGATCCATATTAAACATACTTTCTTTATCGGTTATCACCTTGGGCCTTATCTTCTAAGGCCCCATCGTTTGTTCTTTTCATTCCACCCTCACCTTAGTTCGAACCCTTTTAAAATCATCAAACACTTATTTTATCTCTATGCACCTCCTTTCCCTTTTTTTGGGCTTTGTCTTCTTCATGCCTCATTGCTTCCTTGTTTTCGCTCAAAACTTCTCGCATACTCCTCTTTATATTTATTGTTCCTTCTCTTATCATTTCTCATTTGTGCATCCATGCCTCTTGTGCCTATGGGCTTCCTTTTTTATTCATTCCTTGTCATTTTTTTGTGCACTCTTCTATTCTCTTTGCCCACATCATTATTTTTACACCCTTTCTCCTCTACCTACTTCTCATAGCCTTCTTTCATTTCTCGATGTAATACCCCTCATGCACCATTATTTACCTCATTTTCATTTATTTTTGCATGCCTCTTTTCTAGTGGCTTCAGGCCACTTCTTCTGTCTTTGTCACTTTCTCTTGTGACCTTATTCTTCTTTTGACAGTCTTCCTTATTCTTTTACACATCTTCCTTACACTCTCCTTTCCTTTCTCCTGCGCATCTCCCAATTTCATGGACACCTTCCATCTTTAGTGTAGCTTTTTTAATTCCCTAGATTCCTTGCATCAAACACATGAGGTAATTTAATCTTGAGGTCCTCCTCAAGTGGATGTGAGCGATAGAATCACCCGTATGAAAACTAGTGCTGAATCCTTCATCCAATAAACCATCCTCATTTTCTCATGCTTCCTACGGTCCTTAGCCACTCCTTGGTGAATTTCCTTCACTACTATTTTTCACAAGTTTCTACTTCTAGAACCTCTTTTCTCCGGGAAGATCCTCCTTCCCGATCCTTAGCATGTTTATTCTCACTCTTCTCTTGTGTAATTCTTCACTTTCTCTACCTCATCTTCTTAAGGATTCTCATCCCAACCTCCTAATTTTTTATTCTCCTCTCACCTCTATCTATTATTTATATGAGTTTTTCCTTTCCATTTTCCTCCTCTGCGATCCTCATTTCCATTGTACTTCTCCTCTCTTCTCGTATTCTCTTCATGTGCACTTATTTCTTTGTCTTCTTCTCTTTTTCTTCATGGCTTTGCTTCTATATTCTCCTCCTTCATTTGTTACCTTCTGTCATGACTTTTCCTCTCACAATTCTCGTAGTCACAAAATCATGCACTTTATACCTACATCGGTGCCTCTAAGTATTTCATTATATACATGATTCCTAAGAAAGAAGACTAGACATTAACAACACTTATTTTACTCTTTCATTGATTTTATCTTTCCCACACTCTTATTATTTTCTTTTTCTGGAATGAAAACTTTACTTTTAGACACTAGATGACATGCAACCCATCTTCATATTGAATTTTATATCTTTCAAGAATCACGTACACTACCACCCATTAGGGATAGGAATGCCTCATGCACTACTTTCCCTTTGGGTGTTTTGTCACTTACCCTCATTTTCTTGATTTTGGATTGCCACATCATTTGGTATCTTTTCTAAAGTGTCTTGTTCAATTTGGGTCATCCTTTTCAGTTGTTATTAATGAAATTAAAACAAGGGAATCATATATATATATATATATATATATATACATGACTTACTCACTACTATTGGGGTTAGACAACTTTGGGATAATACTTACTATATACTACTTGGGCAAGGAGAAACATTCAAGGAATACATTTGGGCTACATTATTCACTACAGAGGAAGGGATATTTCTAAAATCCATCTCACACATCTATCTTGTGGTAAAATTACTTATATCCCACTATCTTTGTGTGACTCGGAACAAGGGAAACCTAGCTTCAAGGGACTATATTCAATCACAAACACACAAACACACATATGCACACACATGCACACATCTCGCACACACATGTACACATATGCACACACATGTACATACACATATGCACTCACATACACACACACATGCACACACACACACACACACACACACACACACACACACACACACACACACACACACACACACTCACTCACTCACTCACTCACTCACATACTATAATGACATAGAGTATGAAACGTAATACAACACTAATTAACAATCACATTGGAGTGGCACGAGGTTAGTACAAGTCAAGAATATACATTATTTATTCCATATAATTATTATTTTAGCTTTATGTAGGTATTTAGGGTTTGTTTTTAAAATAACATGTGTGACATAGGAACCCTACAATAGAGTTGATGGGAAAAACAACAAAATAAAAAGACATTGACAGACCTTGAAAAGATTAGAAGCATAGCACTTACCAGGATATTATCACAAAGTTAAAATACTAGTTCTCGGGTGGTCCTATCCACATCTAATAGCTCTCATCTAAAGAGGTTTTATATCCCAATTACTGAGATATATCTTACATGGATCAGATCCAACCTTTCTAGAAAATATTAATCCATATCTATCGATACAATCTAAGTCACTCTTATCTTATATCTTGCACACTTGTTTTTACTTTACATGCTATACCTTGTCTATTACTCATATATATTTTTAATCTCATTCCTTTGATAAAAGATTTAAATTTCATTAAATCATTTGGTGAACCTAAACTGTGAGCATGCACCAGATCCCTTTCATTTCTTATTCCTCTCCTAATGTTATGGCTTATTCTTTCCCTTTCATTCCTACTCATGTCTATTCCCAAGAGGCCCTCTAGGCTGAGTGTATTCCTATCATTACTCATCATCCTCCTCATTTCACGACTACCTTTGTAAACCACTTTGTTAATGTTGTCTCCACTTGTTGGAATAATAAAACTTTACTGACTTCCTACTTCTCTTCCTCCTCCTCTTTGCACACAACTTCCTCAACCTACTCCTTTATCCAAATACTATAATAAAATATAGAAATTAAAGAATAACCTAACTAATATTATCTCTTTGATCTCTTTCATAAGGCTTTTGATTTTCTTTTTACTCTAGAAACCATATTGTGAGTTGTTCAAAATTTCCATTCTCATGGAATATTTTAAGCATATTAGCAATTTTATTACATTTTTAATGAAGACATTTCACATGATTCATTTACTAAGTCTCCTCCTCTCCTTATCATGGCTCAAATTCAGGGTTTCCAAATTAAGCATGTACTTGTTAGTAATGGTTTTGTATTGAATATTTTCCTCTATCCTTACTAGTTCAACTCAATATTCCTCAAATTTCTATTGAACAATTTACTCTTATTGTCTGCGTGGTTATGACACTACCACTCGTGCATGTATGGGCATTATCAAATTAAAATTACAAGTATGACCCCACAAGCTTATTACTCCTTTCTATGTCATGGATTCCCCATTATAATTTAATCTCCTCCTTGGTTGACCTTGGATCCATGACATGTGAGCTATCCCTTCTACAATCCATCATTGTGTCAAGTTTATATTTGATGGATATGAACATATTGTTATTGTTGACCCTAAACCATTTAAATATGGTTGCATGGATTCTTCCACCTCCATGGTTATCCCCAGTCTTATCCAATCCCCTCACATTATCTTGATACATATGATATTAGGGATCCCATCAAATCCAATCCTACATCACCGTTTCACGTCGCTTCCTTCATTCATACTCACACTACTAATCTCATCTCTCTTGTCATATCCTCCCATACACCCTCCACATCTATTTCCAAACCCCTAGAAAATTCTAAACAATAATTCCATGTTGAGACTAATGATTATGATGATGGTGTTTTTGATACCATTGAGCTTACGGTGATGACAATCTTTGTGTTTTGGAGTTTACCCCATAGAATTTGATGAATCCTTATTTCATATCTACTATGTTGCTACATGTTCTAGTAAATACTAGGTTAAATCTCCAAATCCACCATCTACTACTACTACTTTGATTCCTTATCATAATACCATGCACACCCTTGAACCCATTCTATCTCCTATTCACAGTTCTTCTTCTAGGCCACCCTCCTCTTTTGATCAATTTACTTGCACATTATATATTAATTAGGAATATTGGAAGCATGTACCTTATGATCCTCATTGCTCTAAAACTTTATGTACCTATGAGGCTCTAACCCACTTAGGCCTCACTCCTACTAATATCATACCTTTTCTCACACCACATAGTGAATATCATGGTTATATATTTCTCCCATATAGGTTTGGACCTTTCATTTGAACACCGAACTTTTCTACTTAACTTGGGAAATCTTTGTTGGATTACATTAGTGGTACTATTGATATGCATAATACTATTCTAACTTATCATATGGCCTCTAAGACCATCATTATTTGTAATGATTCATTTATTGATTACACTCCTAATTTTTCACGATGGAATGCACATAAGCAGTATGATACACCTTTTACTAATGAATAATATGTCATGGGCATGTATGACTTGTGAATCATGGGTTTCTTCAAAAATAGGGAAAATCCTTTACATACTATGTCTCTAATCCAAATCAGTTGCATATATCTTAGATTTAGATGACTCTCTCAATTGTATCACTTAGATCACCATGGCATTAACATTTGGGGGCATATTAATTCCCCCTCACTACCCGATTGCACACTCTTTTCTAGGTTCAAACATTACTATTGAGGGTGCACTTACCTACATGGACCTCACTTTGCACACATACGCTTGGGGATGTTGCACCCTATTGCATTGGTGTTTTTGTCATTGATGTAAAAGGAAGAGTGGAAGATAATATAGGTTAGGTGGTGTTTAATGGTCCTTAGTGGAACAAATTGATTTCGGGAAGTTTCGGACATGATTCAAGTTGGTTTCAAGGTGTTACAATCTCAAATTGTGAGGTGGATCATCACTAAAGTTAGATTATAGGTTGGATTTCTAGTTTCATATGGTCTATAGGTCAGTTATGATGTTTCAAGCATGGGAAAGAGCTCTCACAGGGTGTATCAAGTCATCTAGTGGAAGTTCAGTGAATTGAAAATGGCTCGTTTAGGCCTGTTTTTGGAGCATGATGAGGTGTGAGAGGTTAGTACAAGTCATGGAAAGGTAAAATAAACATGGTATAAGACTAGGAAATTTTTCTAGGGCACGTGTGAGCAAAGAACTGGGATCTTAGTATAGCTCTTGGAGGTAGAATTCAAATGTTCATCGAAGTTGCATTTTAGAACTCATATTGTTGTTGCTAAGGAAATTAAGACGTGACTGAGTTGTATAGGATAACATATGGCTAACCAAAATATTGATTGTTTAGAGGGATGTCTTATATTTCTTCATGTCAAATTTCATCAAATTTTGAAATGGTAATTTAAATTTATTCAAGTTTTTCTAACATTGCCCTTTTGAAAAATACATTTTTAGGCCTCTGTCTTATTAGCACCCTAAAAATAATATGAAGAATACTTAGGATAAATCATAGAAACATTTTTTGAATATAACTATGAGCATGAAGTGTTGCAAAAATTTTCAGTAAATTTGGACAAGTATCAAAGAAGATATGATCACTTTTCCGACACTGTTATTCTCACTTCCAAGAACCTCCTGGAACCAATAAAGGAAAAAGTGGTTTGTTTTGCTTCAATTCCTATGTTTGAGATATTATATTATTTTTAAGAGATATTTAATGTTTACACCATGGTTCATATTCCTTAAATGCATTTCAAATAATGATTTCTCTCTTCAAGCTCTTGGAGCAAGAAAAAGTTTGCACTCCTTAGACACAAAGTATGACAAGTAAAGACATGGAGGTCATAATTGCATCAAAGGTTGAAGTTGAAATGAAATATTGTCCCTTTATATTATTTCATGCCAATCGGTTTGATATCATAGTGGTCACAATATCAAAATGGTTGAATAATTCTTCCCGCCGCAATTTTCTCTTTTTATTCTGTCACTCACACGATGTAGCCTAAGTGGGTAAATTTATTTTTCAAAGGCTTTCTTGATTTTTCTCAAAGAATATGAAAAGAGGTGGTGTATCTCATGTTCTCTTTCATGTCCTCGAGATGGGATGATAATTATAGAGGTACATATGAATTTGGTAAAACTCTTTGTTGATATTGTGTGAATTATAGGTTGTCTGGAAAACCTGGTTGGGCTCTAGAATGTGATTGTTTAAAGTAGGTGGTGTACATCTAAGCACTGAGAGAAGGATTACATTGGTTAATTATTCCCCTAAAATCATCTATAAATTTCTTCCTAAATCAAAAATATAAATTTTCTTGACACATACAACACAAGATTGGCTTGATTAACATTATGCTCGTTTCTTGCAAGATCTAGATGCAAATTGGAAGAATTCAAACAAGATATTTGATTGTAAAAAGTGGAGAACTATCTCATGAATACTCAACAACTTAAATTTCTAATTTCCATTCAAATTTGAGAGAGATATGAATTTTTAAAGGGTATCAAGTCATCATGTGGTTCAAACCCTGTTCCTAGGGTTTCAAAGACATTTTTGATTAAATCTCAAAAATATCCAACCAAATTTCCCATTTTTTTGTAGAAATTTATTTATGCTAGATACGATCAATTTTAAAAAGTAAGTATTTGATTTTATCAAGTAACATTTAAGTTTTATTTGATAGTTTTGTGAATACTCAATGAA
The DNA here is from genome assembly GCA_018340775.1 of Taxus wallichiana var. yunnanensis. Classification (NCBI taxonomy): domain Eukaryota; kingdom Viridiplantae; phylum Streptophyta; class Pinopsida; order Cupressales; family Taxaceae; genus Taxus; species Taxus wallichiana. The sequence continues at coordinate 441,307,068 of CM031237.1, forward strand.
AATAGTGTCAGGTCATGTTTGTAAGTTTAAATGCAAATTTCTCTATCAAATCCTCATAGAAACGTCTACAACTCCTTTAGAAGCCAATAATGTTTTTAATCCTTCAAATGATGTCTAGAATTCATGTTGAAAGGGTTAGAATTATTGAAATATATTTTGAGGTAATCCTTCTAAACTATGCAGTATATGTAAGCCTTATCGATGTAAATCTCTTCATTAAAGAACTAATCAAATCACTCGAAAACCTATTAAGGGTTGGGAAATAGCTCAAGGAATATTTAGGAGTGGATTTTCATCTTTGAAGTCTTTAAAAAGCATGACACTATAAGTTTTGATCATTAGGATGTTGAGTCACTGTCTCGGGTAATAGTATAGGTGAAATTGTCTCAAATAAATTGCTTTAATACCATAGTAGGCTCCAATGGACATAAAAGAAGGATTAACATCAATAATGTAACTTGTAAAAATACTATCAATTTTATATTCCCTCAAAGGCTTAGCATTATTGAGCACTCAAAAAATTGGAATGGTTGAAAGCGAGATCTCGAAGACATCAAAACTTGACATGTAGGTTCTTGGTCAAAGGAAGTAGAAGACAAAAATTTCTTGACATTTTCAACAATTGAAGACTCCTCATCTAGCTCGAACATCTCTTGAGAGAAGAAGACAAGAAGGTGAATATGAAGATTCAAAGGGAACTCAAATAGTTTAAAATTATTCAAAAGGCATGAATGCAAATATATAGAAGGTGAAATGACAGTGTAGGGGTTTTAAGCTCAAAGTAGGGGTGTTTCATAGTGTGTGATTTTTTTGAAGAAAAATCCTTATGTATTGAACAAAAAATCATACTATGAATTTGAAAAGATGTGAAAAGAGATAATGCTTGAGGATATATGCATACTATGAAGAGGTAGAAAAGTTGTGATATAGAGAAGAGATTTTGGAGATATAAATAAATACCTCAAATGTAAGTGTGAGTGTTCATGATATTTCTTCCGGATAAATATAATTGTTATGAGAAATATGGATATGCTTAAGTGTTTTAGTATGAATGACTCGAGACTAAGGTGATGCATGAATAATGATAATGAAACCTGTGAGACACTTTCATAAAGAGAGATACAAGTTTATTGATAACAAAGGAAAAGGAGTTCAGGTGATATAACATAAATAAAGAGTAGTGTAAAAGATCGGGGAAAAGTGTAAATGTGTGTGCAAAATCTTGATGATTGGGACAAACCTAAAAATAGAAAAGTGTTGGTTTATATGCAAAAGTTAATAGACTGAGATAAACAAGAAAACCATAGAATGGATATTTGAGAAATAAGGTGATGAATAGTTATGGACAAGTTTTGGTTTTCGAAGTGAAGATTAAGGTGAATTGAGAACAATTCTTGCATTGAAAGCTATTGATGAATCAAGGAAAGACAAGAAGCACTCTTGACTGAAACACTACAATTATGAGCATCAGGATTTTGTGTCAAGCATTCTAGATGAATGAGAAGTAATGAGTAATAAGATAAAGTGGGTGATTGGATGAGTGATCAAAGGAGTGAAAACATGAGATACAAATGCTTTGGTGAAATGAGTTTTGTATGGCAGAAACTAGGAAAAAAATGAAGAAGTAGAATTGTGAAGTAGAAAAGGAGTAGGAAAGTGTACTAATCTAGTGTCAATATCAGTTGTATAAGACAACATTTTTGTGTGACAAAATACTATTGAAAAATTCTAAGTAACAACTTAACATTTGAGGAGTTGTAGCTTCCCTATGAGTTAAAGCTCACTAAATATCAGTAGATGTTGGTTGAATTGTAAGGGGTTGAAGCCTCCGGAATGAGTAACACCTTGGTCAAAATTAGGAGTTGTAGCTCCAAATTGAGTTGAATCTCAATCATGAAACTAATTTAACATAAATAGGACAAGTTATTCCTAAGCATAGTTCATAGTTTCAGTGGGTTTTTTCCTAGCTTGGGTTTCCCACATTAAATTTGTCTCAGTGTGTGATTTATTTTTGCTTCTTGTGATTGCTAATTTAGAATTGATGATGAAAGTTGAATGAATCAATTTATGAGGTAAAAATATGAATAGACAATGATTGAAAAATATGTCCAGATGAGGATGATATATCAAAGAAACAAAGGTAAATTCTTAAAACTGATATAAACTAAATTATGAAAAAGAAACAAAGGTCATAGTCCTGAAGACTAGGATGTAAACCATATTTCGTTAATATGGACATTTTACTAAGAATCTAGATTTATAGTATTATCATTTCTGGTTTTATAATTGTTGAAATTGGATTCCTAAATTTCCATTATTGGTTTTTATCTAGTGTGATATTGGATTCCAATATGTTTATTATTGAATTTAAGTAGTGTAATATCAGATTCCAATATTTACATTGTTCCATACAAGTATGTTCCTAATTCTATATTGAGTTTATGAGAATGGGAATATGCCCATTCTCAACACACTCATAAGTACAACTATGTTCCTAATTCTTTTTATGTGTTTCTGCTTTATCTCATTTTTTCTATGATTCCTATATGAGGCATTTTGATCCCTTTTGAAAATTAAAACAATGTGATATGGGTACATGTTGTATGAAATAAGAAGAAACTATTGAGTCTATGAGAATGGACATATGCCCATTCTCATCACACTCATGGTACAAGTATGTTCCTAATTCTTCTTATGTCTATCAAATTTATATCTATTCTTCTTCTATAATTCATATATGAGGGATTTTGACCTCTTTTGAAAATTTATATCTTGGCAGATAATAGGTTAAGTCATGGTGCATTTCCAGACACTCTTGTTGAGAGCATTAAATAATATATATTGGCACTCCCAATACTATAGTTTTGCATTCAAGAATTAGGGGATTCTAGGCATATAATTTAGTATGTACACTTTCATAAAGGTTTGCATTTTATAAAGTTTTAGAACAATTAAACAATAAGTTATCTAGACTTATGCACATAGCTTTAGGAAAAGACCATATAATTTTGTGGTTGTAATGAATGCATAAATCAAGACTAATTCCTAGAAAAATCCAAAGCATTAATCTTTTGAAATGAATTCCTTGTAAATCACATCCAATTCCCTTTAAATCACAAGATCTAGCTCCCTGTAAACTTACTTAGAGCATAATTAAGGATTTTTTTTTCAAATTAAATTAATTGCATGGTGGAAATCATATTATTAATAATACATTAATAAGATTCAAGAGTTCCATAAGAAACACAATGTTTTATAGAATTATATTATGGAAAAATATTCCAAAGTAATATAATACTCAGTATTTCATTTAATTATCAAATAATAGTACAACTGTAAAGTTTTATAGGACCAAGGTTTGGAATATTTTTTTAAAAACCCACATCTTGGGCCAAGATGATTTCACATACAAATTTATGAACTTCAATAGTTTCTCCAAGTCAACATTCCTTATCCTGTTCAAGTAGTTCAAGGTATGATTTAATGGCCACATGTCCTTTATTGGGTATCTTTATGGATCCACTTTTCCAATTTTTGTTTGGTGTCCATGCCTAGATGATGTTATCCACATCGATATCTGCTTTAGGTTCATTTGAGATGGTCCAAGTTTTATTTGGCTTTAAACAATCTCGATACAATGTTGTACCTTCTCCTCTCCTACTAGGTTTCCAATATTGAACTCTCAGATTTTTAATTACATCATTTCCTTCATGTTGAAGGAAAATATCCCCATATGCTCTCTCCCCATCCATATCTTTTCATTATCATTTCTTGGCCGTATAAGTAGCATTTGTCCCTTGAACACATCCTTCAATGGATTGAATTCTTGGTTAGATCTTCCAAAAATAGAGCCCAACGTAAATATCATTATTACTTGGGATATGTTGACTAATGTAGTATTCTTTGTGAATATGTGTGGCTCCTATTATTTGGTCATATATGTCTTTCTCTGTACTATTTTTGGCCAAAAACAAACATCTGACCTCCTACTACAATTTACAAATGGTCTATCAAAGCATGTAAAACATTTTCCCAATACGTGATCTTTGGAAGCCAATAGTCACTACCTTACCTTCTCTCTGTTGCACTTTTCCCCAATGCTCAATATATTTTTATTCCCTTTTTAGATCTTCCATTTCTTTGAGTTCTTGAAAGGTGCCAAAGGAGGTTTCCCTTCATGGAAAGCTTGGTTCACCATTATCCTTTATACGCCATATATGGATAGAATGAGACCATTGTTGATCCTTTAATGTTGCTTTGTACTCCATCACTAGTATGCCATCCACAACATGGAATTGAACAACTTTGGTTTTGTTGATACCCACTATCTTATGGTTTCCATCCAACAAGAATGGCTCCACAAATTCCTTGAAGTTGTACACTTCCTCAATAAGATAAGGAGTGAATGTACTTGACCCTTGTTGGCATGTTCTGTAAGATTCCATGATATGTGGAAAAGAAAATGTGTCTACTTTATGTAATGATGTTGCTAATCTTCCAAAAGTCCCATCTATATCCTCATGGGTGTGTCCCACTGGAAGGAAGCTTACATACACAATGTTGAATACCCTTTTTTTTGTCAACATTGATACAAATGCAAATAATGTGATTATTGTTATCACTTGAAGCATTATCCAATTACAAGTAGAGGATTAGTGGTTGCTTTATGAAAGAAGTATTTGCACTAGCAACACTAACTGATTTTGAATGGTCAAATATTTCCTTGTACCTTTTACATTTTTCATGCACATCATTTTGTAATAATGCATCATGCAATGGTTATTTGGATGATCCACAATGATACAAAAATCTCCATACTCATCAATTACAGGTTCTTCAAGCTTCCTGAGACACAAAGCTAATGATGTGATTGTATAGTTTGCTCCACATTCAACAAATGGTAGGCCAAAATGGCTGAAACCCCCGTCTTGTGTCCATGTGTGAGCATACCAGTCAAAGTAACTGGTAGGTTCATAACATTACTTATTGAATTTTCTTTTTACCCATCCTTGGTATGGAAGTTTTCATTTTATCCATTTTATCATGCACAATGCTCAAGAATCCATGAGGTTGTTCTTCTGACTACAATCTATGGGAATAGTAAGTTACATGAAAACTTTGAATATATTCATTGTGCCATGTTTGTTCCTCCTCAATATTTGTGAGTGCTTTTGGGCATGTGGTGGCTCTACGTTTGTTGAAAAAATATGTGCACTCATCACACTTGGAAAAGAAATTATTTTTTTCAATGGAAACATGTGGAAAAAAATTCATTATGTTGTTGAAGCTTGACTATGACACCTGAGGAAGTTTCAAGAATTCAAGCTCCTCATTGACATTTTTTGTAGTATATTTTGGGTATAGAATGAAGGAAGAAACCTTTGGGGAAATTTTACTCCATCTTTCCTATAGACTGAAGTCAGATGTGGAGAGATATCTGAATTTATCTCAAAAATTCTTGATATGCAAGCAATTATTACTTTGTAGTGTTTGACCTTTGTTTCTCTTTTCCAGTGTTTTCATTCACTGCAAGCCTATTTCCACTTATCCATTCAGATTTATGTTTATAGAAGGAACTCCTTGGGTACCCATATAATTTGTGTCATGCATTATGAAAAACATCCATCCCATCAAATCTCATTTTATGTATCTCCATAGTTTTCTTACCAACATTGAAGATGGCATTTGTTGTTAATGCATCAAACACAATTTTTTTTCATCAACTTCATTCAAGGCTCTAGTTGTGTGGTGCACAAATTTTGAATTCTAACTGAAGAAAGAGGTAATTTTTGGAGACAATTAGATTTACAATAACTAAACTCCACATTTTCCACTTCTTCTAAAAATATTGACCATTTTCTATCCTCATCAGAATTTTGATTTGATGGATTGGCTTGAGGGGTATCCAACTTCAAACATTTTTGTAGCATTATAAGATCTTTTTATCACTCTATTGGATTGATTGTGATTAGTGGCATCATATGAAATTGGATAAAAAACTGATGTTTCACTCTTCTAATGCATCCCACATGATGACCTCAACCTCCTTTGGGACTTCTTTGAATCTAATATCCATCTGAGAACCATTTATGTCAGCCAATTTCTACAAGCCATTGTATGAGAGATCCTTCAAATAGATATGCAACATCCTTTACAAGGAGGGTTGAATACTCTATCAATATGCACACCAAAATATTGAAATCAATCTATTAAAATGTACCATGTCTCCTTCAACTACAGTTTGTAATTGTTCCCTCTGCTACAAATTTACACTCAATCGAGCAGTAATGGATTAATTTTGTAACAACTCCCTTGAACTTCAAATTGTGTTGATCACTGTGTACAAGGTGTAGACCAATATTTGAGCACTCCTTGCTTAATCATAAGGGAAATTCTTGTTTCATTTAAAATCAAATGTTTTATTGGCCAAACAATTGATTTATTAGGTTCTAGCAAGTTTGAGCATTCTGAACACATATTTACCACATTCTCTATGCATACACCAAAATTCAAAGGACCCAACCTCTCTCCATCAATTTCATGAACTTATAGCACATGAGTTATATAACCCATGGCTATGTCATCATCTCTGCTACAAGATTTTTGTTTGAGAATGAATTGTCTCATGAAAAATATTTTCTATCTTTAGGACCTGTATTGATGGTGCTTTCACTATCATCACTACAATCTTTGTCATCATCTTGCATTGTAATCCTGAACCACTACAAATGTTTTCACTTCCCAAATTGGGGGAATGGATGAATTTGCATGCTTTGACAATTCACTCTCTTCCCAAGCAATGAAGTATCCTTTATTCGACATCTACCAAGGTTTCAAATTCATCAACTGAGAAAGGAAATTTTATTGTCCCATCCAATATTGTGTTAACACTGACAACAACAAATCCTCTTCCCACATCTTTGCAATGTAGTGTCTTCCTACTTGGATATACTCTTCCCTCTAAAATTTGGTTCCTTTTGAAAACAAGTCCACATGATCATCCTCTACAAATGCAAAATCCCCTGCTATTGTAACAACATAAAATACAAATTTTATGAGATGATGGAAAATATATTAAACCATTGCATAAAATAAATTAAAAATTATCATGTATGTACAACTATAAGTATATTGAATACACATAGCACATGAGCTGTGAACTTCTATAATTCAGTAAGGTTTGGAAATACTTCAAAATTATACATATAATTAAAATTGACATGAATATATTTATAACATGATTTCCAAACTATGATTGAACTTGACTCATTTGAATTTAATTGATGAGAAATAAATAGATGAGGTTGAATTTAAATGATGAGAAATAAATAAATAGAGGTTAAATAGAAGTTAATTAGAAACTTGATTGCTAACCACTTCATCCAAATATCTTCATCATATTAACATAACATATATTACTTTTACAAGAATTCCTCATACTTCCCATATTCACTGACTATGAGAATGGGCATAGGAGAATTTGTCTTTCTTTCTATATTTAGTTTATGAGAATGGGCATATGCCCATTCTCATCACAATGATAAAAATATTTGTTTGTATGAGAAATGACATATCCCCATTCTCATCACAATGATAAAAATATTTGTTTGTATGAGAAATGGCATATCCCCATTCTCATCACAATAATAAAATTCTTTGTTTGTATGAGAATGGGCATATGCCTATTCTAACCCTTCTAACTTATTGAAGCAATATTGAACTTAATCATTTTAATATCACTATAAAGGATGTGAGAATGGGAAATTGTCCATTCCAGAACAAATTAAATATTACCTCTATTTTTTCTATGATTCTTATATGAGAATGGGCATATGCCCATTCAATACAACATAAAAATGTTTGTTTGTATGAGAATAGACATATGCCCATTTCTGTCTATGTGTATTGCCTCAAGATAATACCTCTATTTTTCTTCTATGATTCTTATATGAGAATGGGCATATGCCCATTCAATATAAGATAAAAATGTTTGTTTGTATGAGAATGGACATATGCCCATTCTTTCTATGTGTATTGCCTCAAGATAATAATATTTTTTTTTCTCAAAAAGGAATAAAAACTAATTCCTCTAAATGTTCTTCCAAGGTACTATCTCATTATTTAGAACATCTAATATTAACCTTTGATGTGATTACTATAAGTTATATAGTTTTTATCAATTTCACAACCATATTATAGTATCAGTGATTTTAACACAAACACGTATGGGAGATGTAATTATTTTCAAGTACATTCAAGATATTTATAATGAAACTTGATAAATATCGAAGATACCTATCAAAATATATTAAAAATACAACTCAAGGTTAAATGTGATGAAAAATCCAAATAAGAAAAAAACTTAGATATCATAAAATATGGTATTAATACCAAATAATAGGATTGTCCTTTGTAATCAATGAAGAAATAATAATATATGTTTTGGATTGATCCTATCCCATCCCCTCTTTCTATTTAAGTTGACATTCCCATCTAGAGTTTAGGGAGTGGTTGAAGCAAGTAAACAATTCAACATTTGAGTGATTTCATGAAAACCATGTGTCATATATAGTTGCCCTAACTATCCCCTCTCTAGTACAAATTAGTATCAATTAATTTCAAATGCAAAAATAACCTAAAACATGGCTATGATAATGTTTAAAAATTATATTTTATTTTAAATGTAAATAACCTAAATCATGACTATGATAAAGTTTAAAATTTATATTTTTTTATATGCAATAAACCTAAAACATGGCTATGAATTTTTTTGAAAATTTAAATTTTATTTTAAGTGCAATTATTAAACCTAAATCATGGCTACCATATTTTTTAATATTTATATTTTTTTTGACCATGGAATAGCGAGACCATTAATTTGCAAATAAATTGTTTTCCACCGTTAATTTTTATTAATTGAAAGTACTTGTTTTTTATTAATTGAAGGTACTTGTTTTCAAACACGTCTTTGACCACCCGTTGGAGGGAAATTGGAAAATTAATGGAAATTAATTCACACCACTCCGTGGCACTGTAGAGAGAATGATGGCGGTTATTATTTTTTGATGATGGGATAGGTCTTGGGAATTGCAAGGTTTACCCCGCAGTAAAAGCTATCTCTTTCTTGTTCATCCTTTCCACTTTCTTTTTCATCTAGTTTCTACTTTTTTGTTTCTTCCTTCCACTTTGGGCTGCCCATTTCATTAGAAATGTTTTTCCTTGTGAAGCAGAAGATTTGAAGAATGTTTCTAAGATATTGTTTGTCCTCTCCACTAAAAATTGTTTACCCTTACCGCTTTGGGCTCCCTTAGTTTCTTAAGACCATTTTGGCATGTGACACACAAGATTTGAAGAAAATTTGAGGCATGAATTATTCTAACTCTTCTCTGTTGAATTATTATGAGATGAAGAGTATCATTTGGTTTTATTTCCCTTATATTCCATTTTGGGTTTAAAGATAATGCCCTTTTTGATCTTTTGTATTTTTTGATCTAGGTATTAAGAATATCACTTCAATGTTTTGAAAGACATGCATAGTTGTTAACCAAATTGTAGTTGCTAATATGGGGAGTTATCTATGTTATGATTTTACCAAACTACCGAGTGGTCTTACCACATGGGTGACATTGATTTTTTGCCGAGATGTGTGGGCGAGTTCCACAGGCCGAGAATGATTCATTATTAGAAGAAGAAGAAATTAATTTTTTTATAGTGAAGAAAAATTTTACTTCTTTTTTAAATTGAAGATAAGTTTCAGAGATACTTCTAACTCTTATTTATTTGATTTATTATGAGATGAAGAATATCATCCTACTTTCTTTCTCTTGTATTCTAATTTGGGTATAAAGATAATGACATATTTTTTATCTTTTGTATTATTGATATGTGTTTTAAGAATATCACTTCAATATTTTGAAAGACTTGCATAGTATTATCCTCCATAGTTATAAAAGGATGCCTCTAAATATATGATTGTTTTCTCTTGCATTCCCTTGTCATTAAAAAACCACTTCAATCCTTCATGCTAAGACGAGGAGTTAACTATTTTTTTATTACCAAAGTATAGTGTGGGGTTACCACCTAGGTAGCATTACTTATTTTCGAGATGGGTTCCTATCTATTTGCATGAAGATGGTGTGCGAGCTACGTATGCTAAGATGAGATGAGAGCCGAGCCACATGAGAGTTCGGCGGGTGAGCTAACTCACCGATCTCGGTGGTGTGAGCTTAAATGCCGAGATCGGCAAGGTGGTGAAGATCGGCGAAAGTGAGTTGACATCCAAGCTCGGTGGGTGAGATGATCTAAGCTGAGATGATGGTTAATCGAGTTGGCTAGTGGTTAGTTAGTCTATTAGAGATGGGTGGGAGAGTTGGCTGATCGAGATGGGAAGGCGAGATGGACAGAGGTGGTGGGTGGGTGACCTGACCTTTGAGTAAGTTTGTGTGAGTTGAATTCTGAGATGGGCTTGGAGGATGACCTACTGCATTGGTGGGTTAGTTGACCTACCAACTAGACAAAGGCAAGGTTGACCTGCCAAGGTGGGTAGACGAGGTTGACCTATCATTGGGTGGGTGAGCTCACTGCCGAGATAAGAAATATTAAACTTAATCATTGTCATATGAATTAAAATTATTAAGTTAATGATGTATCTAATGAGAAAATTCCATTCTCAAAATTGGAAATCATAAAAGAAGAACAAAGATAAAATCTAGCTTGTTTTATAATGGACAGTTGCCCATTCTCATAGCCTTCATAGAGTTATTGAAAAAATTAAGTTCAATATTGCTTGTATTACAATGATTAGAATGGGCATATTCCCATTCTCATACAAACAAACATTTTTATCTTGAATAGGAAGATGCCCAATCTCTTATAGGAATCATTGAAGAAGAATAGAGATTAAATTTAATTTGTTTTTGAATGGGAAATTTCCTATTCTCATATTTGAATCATATATTAGGAAAAATAGAGAAAATTTACTTTATTTTAGAATGGGTAGCTCTTCATTATCACTATCTTCATAGTTATTAAATTAATTAATAAGTTCAATCATGTATTGAACGAGAAAATGTGAGTTCTCATATAGGATTCATAAAATAAGAATAGAGATAGAATTGAATTATATTTAGAATGGCGAGCTACCCATTCTCACAGCCTTCAAAGAGTTATTAAAATGATTAAGTTCACTATTGCTTGTATTAAAATAAAAATAATGGGATAATGTCATGGAAACATCCTTTAACTAATTTCCTATAATCATGTCTACAGGAAGGGAACAAGGATATTTTTACCTTACAAACAGAGGTTAAAGAGGTTTAACTTTCTATGTCATTATAATGATTGAAAAAATTTCTCTGTCAGTATTAGGTATGAAGGAAGAGTAAGAAGTAATGAGGAGACATGTTAGAGGTTGGATGATATAAGTGCTTGCATTGGGTTTAGAAAGGACATTTGGTTTAGACAAGGGCTTGATAAAGTATGATCATTGGTTTTAGAGGGACATTTAGTCTAGACAAGAGCTTGATAAAGTATGATCATTGGTTTTAGAATGACAACAATAAGGTTTTGAATTGGGTTGGTTTTATTTCCATTTTAATAGAGAAATAAAAAAATGGGTGGTGAATTGGTTCATCTAGAACCTAATTCAACCAATGGGATTAGTAGAAGATTTTGGATGATGCTAGAAAAGGTAGGTATGTCATCTCTATTTCAAAGTTTTAAAGGCCATGAAGAAGCCCTAAGAAAATATTTTTCTACTCATTAGAAGGATGGTCGGACTAATACCACGGGGTTTTTTTTTAAAAATTATATGGATTTTATTACTATAGTGGTTGGGATGAACAACGAGGGAAGGAGATTTACAAACTAGAGAAAAATGTGATGAGGAGATGGGAAAAATTTTTGTGGGTAAAGAGAAACTAAGACATCATTGTGCTAGGTTTTGAGAGAGATTCTTTACCGATCCTTTCAATGAAATTTCCCTACACTTGATGCAATTTATCACCTTGGAGGGTAGGTACAAGGTATTTTATGCCCACCATTTCCCTATGTTAAGTCATATCCGCCATGATGGTATGCATTATAATTTCCCATTCTTTCTTAGTTGTTCCCTACACAAATCAATTGAGAATTTCCAAAAGGAAATTTGAAAACACCTCTTCATCAAGGATTGATGATGGCCTTATTATGTTTGGGTTCTATAGATTTCACTAAATTTGAGAAGTTTAGGGGCTTGTTGAATGATGATGTAAAGCATGTTGAGGATGAGAAGTATATGGAGCAAGAGGATTATGAGGATTCCTCCTCTTCGGGCTCAGATGACATAAAAGAGTATTTTATGCCATTGATAAACACTATAGATGTTGTTGGTAATATGGAGAGGGAGGATTTGGAGGACCTAGATGACTTTTGTACTCTGGATGAATGAATGAATAAATTGAGGAAGATGAAGGGTATTGATATTGCTGGTTGGTGTTTCTATGTCTGATATCAAAGGGGAACCTTCCAAAGGAAAAGAAAATTTGGAGTCTGATTGGAGTATGGCATTGGAAAAAATTTCCCTCAGGGTTCTGTAGCTGGAAAAGAATGTTGATTCCCTCGATGAGTCTGGGGCGGCCATGGTATGTACTTGTATGAAGTATATTGAGGCCTCGAAGAAAATTTTTACTTATCAAAATTCCATTAGAGAGGAATTTTTTGGGCTTAAAAATATGGTTATGGATATTCAGAGGAGGCTAGATCAACTGGAGAAGGGAAGAAAAAGTGCAGGCTTAAGCTTTACCTCAACAACTCAGAGGAGGACGAGATGGTGAAGGATGATATGAGGGATGTTATTGGCAAGGAAGAAAAAATTGTGGAATAAGAAATTTATATGAAAATTATAATTTAGAAACTACATTCTTATGCACAAAAGTCAAGACTCTTATAAAATGATAATATTGAAGTAGTGTTGTTGAGTCTTATGGGTGTCCTTTAAGTTGCAATATAAGTGAAAATTGATAATAATGTAAGACCTAGGTTATTCAAGTAGTAGTATAGTATGAGTGAATATGAGATTAAAAAAATTATAATAATGAAGTAGCATTGTTGATGGTTTTGGGTGTCCATCATGTAGCAATCCGATTGAATAGATGTTACATTTGCATTTGGTATTGAAAAGACGTTACATTTATTTTTGTATTGAATAGATGTTATATTTGTATTTTGTATAGAATGGGAGTATGTCCTTTCTCATACAAAAATATGGAGGAAGAAGATGTTGCTTAATATATGAAAATGATTTAAAAAATTCTATTATAAAATGGTTGTAATGAGAAGAGGCCCAGTCTCATATAGGAAACGTAGAATAAGACTAGATGTTTAGAAGAGGCATATGCCCATTCTCATATAAGAATCATATAAGGATAATAAAGACACAATTTAATTTATTTTAGAATGAAAATATGTGCATTCTCACAACCCTTATAGATAGAAAATATTACTAGTGAAAGAAGCTTTACAATGGGCAAAAGGCCATTCTCATACAAACATACAATTTTTTGTTTTTATTTTATTAATAATTGTATTATACTAGTTGGACTATCCTTGATAGAGCCAAGTGATGCACTACATACCCTTGAGAGGGATCAAAGCTTATGTAGTTCTCATCATACAATATATTTATATGATTGTAAAAATTTTTAGAATGGGTTGTGAGAATGGGAAGTGTGTTTGTAAAGGCAATATTGAATGTAAGCATGTTAACTGTCATCAATCTCTCTACGGTGCCACGGAGTGGCATGAATTAATTACCATTAATTTTGCCAATTTTCCTCCAACGGGTAGTCGAAGACATGCTTGAAAAACAAGTACCTTCAATTAATAAAAGGTGGTAAACAATTTATTTGCAAATTAATGGTCTCACTATGCCATGGTCAAAAACAAATATAAATATTAAACAATATCGTAGCCATGTTTTAGGTATATGATTCCTATATGACAATTGGCATCTGCCCATTCAATACAAGCAATATTAAACTTAAACATTTTAATACCTCTATAGAAATGGATACCTAACCATTCAATGGAAGATAAAAAGTTTGTTTGTATGAGAATGGGTGTATGTCAATTCTAATCATTGTAATACAAAACAATATTGAACTTATTCTTTTCAATAACTCTATGAAGGATGTGATAATGGGAACATGTCCATTATAAAACAAGCTACATTTTATCTATGATCTTCTTTTATGATTCCTATATAAGAACGGGAATTTTCTCATTTCAATAGATTGTTTCGTTTTGTGAAGTACAATACTTGAAGAAAAATTTTGATATATTATTTGATCTCTACACTTTTTGGTGAACTTCTTTTTCGCATTGGGCTCTTTTATGTCGTTAGATTGCTTCCTTGCATGTGAGCTATTTTATTGTGTATTGTTTATACTTTTTCTTTTGGGTTCTCTCTTTTGTTGGACTATTTTAGCTTGTGAAGCAAAATTTATCAAGTAAATTTCTAAGAAACGCCAATCCGTTCATAGGCATGAATTTGTATAACTCTTCTCTATTAATTTATTCTTAGATGAAAAATATCATATGGTTTTCTTTCCTTGCATGGTGGATAATTTCCCATTGTGAAAAACTTTATTGGACAAAAATGGGGTCATTGTGGACGTCATATTACAAAAAAACAGTGAAATCTCAACTTGTAGGGATTATTAGCAATACATGCATTCAAAATTAGAAAAAAAAATATAAATATGAATCGTAGCATGAATCTAGTTTCTAAAATACTATTTTTTTAAAAAAATGGACAAGTTTAGCTATATTAAACACTTAAAATTATATGACTTGGTTTTTTTTTTGAAAAAACTTATAAGATTGTAGTTCGTTTTCCCACGATTTGGATGACGAAATCTTGTTATTTTTTTTTCATTTGGTGAAAAGTTAGATGTAGTTGTCTATCTTGGGATGGATTTTATTTTGTATTTTTTGAGCATATTTTTTTAATGATTTTTTCCGTGAAAGTGGTCTGAAAATATTTAGAAAACGGAGCACTTTTCATTTGCCGCCATAACTATATCAAAAAATATTGAAATAATTTTTTTTAACGTGTATAGAATTTGTCCATGCTTGGGATGGTATAAGTTTTATCACATTTTGATAAGCGAAACAAAAGTTATAGTCTTAAACGTAGACATGAACATTCACGGGAAAATATGTCTTAAAAACCTATTGTTAATAAAAAATTATAAAATGATATTTATCTTATTCTATTCACTTTAAAATCAATATTTCTACAAAGCTAACAGTCTCCCCTATGCGATGGCACCATTTTTGTGAAATGTTTTTCATTTTTAGCATGGTTCAAGTCTTTGGAAGAGAAAATTTGAGGTTTTTTGACCTTTTACACTTCATAATGACCTTCCATAGCTTTGGTTGGGGAAAAACAAAGATTTCTCGAGGCTTAGGTTCGGCAGATAGATCCACGATTGTGGTTTATAAAGCACGATCATGGTTTTTTAACACAAACCATGAGCGTGCTTTAGAAACCATGATCACATGGTTTATAAAGCGCGCTCACTGGTTCATAAATCATATTTACACACATCCCAATGTCTGAATTACCATGTGATTTTTACTCTCTGACCTTACCATATGAATTACTATGAAATTATGTCTTTTTCTGCACGTTTTTCTTATCACCGGAAGCAAAACATCATGGGAGACAAGAAACAAAGTCAAAAAAGGAAGTCATTAAGAAAAAAACACCAAACGAATTAGAGGCCAACAAAATTCAAAATGTTGAGCGAATGCGGAATCTTCGTGAATCAAGAAGAGGTTCATCTTCAACCCCAACTATTGTAAGCAATGAAGAACTAGGTAATGTTTCTACTATCAATGTTGAAGTTGAATTAAATACTCGTGATGAAGATGTTTTTATTATCAATGTTGAAGAAGAATTAAATACTCATGATGTAGCAAATGTTGAAATTGAAGGAGACAATGAAAATGTGAATAAGGAAATTCATGTTGAAACTGTAGACATGAAAAATTTGACAAAAACACCTCCTAGGATTTTACGTAAGAAACCTAATTTTTATTGAAATTGATGAAAACATTTTGAAACCAATGTCTGACAAACTTTCTAAATGACAAATCAGAAGAAAAGCCACTGAAATTTGGGATAATCATTTTGAAATTTTAAATGATTCCCAAAGATGTCAGTTGTTGGTTAGTTTGATGAAATTGATTAAAATGAGACCTACATTAAACACCTTAGGATTGACAACATCTAATATATGTGGTCAAACCTCTATAATTGTTGAAAACCTTCATGATGCATATCACATTGTTGGTGTCAAGAGATGCACTAGGGATAGTAATATTGTGTGTTGTGTACTTGCTACTAGTGTTGTAAGTGAATCAATAAAAAAACAATGTTTGATTACGCAAACAAGTCGAATGTTGCAAGTTAATCGAAAAACTCTAATGAAAGCAATTGAAAGACGTAATATCCTTCAATCACTCAATAATGCCGATTTTTGGGCATTTTCTACTAGAGCACCGCGTAAGGACAAAAATAATTTGATCTTTATAAGAGAAGTTGTTATTCAATTTTGGCATGATAACACTAGAGTTTCACCTAATATAAGAGATGTTATAAAACGGAGAGTTGGTTCTACTAATCGTGAACCACATCCAAAGCATTTCTTAGATATGACTCAAACTCAATTTTTCGTAAGTTTGAACAAGAGAATCTAGAAATTAAAATTAGTCAACATTTTTTTGAAATGTTGAAACCATTCTATGTGAAAATCAACCACGCTCACACCACTTGTTGTTGTAGGCAACATGTTGAATTTGCGATGCATTATGCTAAATTTTTACGTATTCATTCTATTTTCATTCTGAAACTATGTTATCAGAATGTGGTGTTCAAGTTCCAATATCTTCCAAGGATTTCATTCCTACTATATTTTGTGAAAAAGAAGTTGGACAATTTTTTTATAGTCAGGATTGTTTAGATGGAAGTTGTAGTACATGCGGTGGATTACCTAAATTGGAAAGTTACATCCATGAGAAAATTGAAGGTACAATAGGACATAATTTAGTTGAGTTTGATAAATATAAATTAGTTGCATACCTAGTTGAAAGATGGAAAAGAGTCTAAATGGTGTGAGCTAGTTATAGAACAAATGCCTGTTTTCTAATTTTTGAGAAAATTTAAGGATGAAATTGTTTATGAGTATGTTAGGCATACACATAGAGCTTGATGGTTGGATGAATAGTTCAAGATATGCAAGGACACATTTCCTATTGGTACTATTGTTTTAGTGGTGATTTTGCAGAGAATTACACATTACAACCACAAATGGAGGTTCAATCACAATATTACAACTTAGTACAAGTTTCCATTTTTGTGCATATAGCATTTCTACATTCTCTGATAGTATAGAGAATGATCAAAAATTATTTAAAAGTACCACTTTTATATCAGTGATGATCGTACTCATTCTACTGAATTTGTGCAAGGGTGTTTCTAGTTATTTTATGGAAACTTGTCTGATAGGGACATCCACTTCAAACAACATTATATATGGTCAGATAATTACATGTCTCAGTTTAAGAATACATGAATGTTTTATTGGATGAGTAAAATGCATGTCAAGATGGGTGTGTGAAACATATTTGGAGTTTCACTGAGGCTGGACATGGAAAAGGAGAGCATGACGGTGTAGGGGCATGTGTGAAAAGAGCTCTTGCAAGAGAAGAGTTGAAGTACAAAGATGGTGCTAAATTAAAAGATGCAAAGAGCATAGTGGAATGGTGTATTGACAACATGGCCCGAGGTTCTCAAGAAAATTCCACAGTTCACAGATATTTTTGGTTGATAGAGGAACAACAAATTGCTAACTACGAGGATTATATGACACTCATTGGGTCAGTGATATGCACTCATTTTGTAGCTCAAACGCTACTTCATGGGCCATATGGACAAGAAATTTGACATGTTTTTGTGCATCTTGTATCGAATTTGTCACTGTTGAGTGTGATTCACAAGAATGGGTGGATGGATGGATTTGTAGGCCTCTAACTCCACTTCCTAGTTATCAACCTCCACAAGCATTACGACTTGTTTCTGCAGATGAAGTTGCAACATCCAAGGACTTTGATGAAATTTTGATTTTGGTGTGACAAGGTATTTATGGTTATTTATTTAATTTTTGTATTGAGTTATGTCCATTGAAATTTTAATATGTAATTTAAATTTGAGTTGTTCAACCTTTGTTTTTGTAGGACATGTGTTTGCAGTTATTGTAATAAAGAAGACAATGAAGAAGGAACAGACTATTTCTTATGTCGTTGCATCGAGGAAAGAAAGAAGTTGACTTCTCCTATTATAGATGGCAAAGATATTGAGTATCCTACAGGGTCAGTGGTAGTTACTGGAACTTGGCTTGATGGTATCCATTAAAAAACTCCTCTGTTTGGGTGTTTGAAGACTTTGAGACACATAGGAAAATACTCTTATATTCGCATCTAGTTCTAGTGACAAATATTCAGTTGTATAGATATCGAGGAAGGCCTAATAACAAGATTCTTTGGAAGGTTCGAGAGTCAGATCATGAAGCAATCTTGTCCGCTATTCAGAGTAGATCCGATCATGATGGTTCATTGGAATGAATTTACAATGCTCATGTCTAGTATATATAATTTCTTTGATATATATAAATTTGTTAGTTAGATAGATTTAAGTTCATATATTTTATTTTAAATTTGTGTATTTTGTATATATCTAGTATGGTTTTGATTTGAAACTTAAATTTCTTTGACTAACACTTTTATGTTCAGGTTAGTGGTGCCAGAAAAGCTTCCACCTTCACATGGTTAGCACTATTAGTAGAGAATTTTAAATTCTCGAAGCTAAGAGAAGCTTTCATTGTTTTACAAGAAAAGAGAAGCAATTAACAACGATTTATGTACCCGTGGAGGGGGTTCTTAGCTCTAGAGGAGGTAGCCCAGAAGCACTTGGTGCTTAGAGAACCAAAACAACTCCTCCCCAAGTGTTTACAAGACCATACCTACACGTGTGCATAATCGGTTTGGTGCCATGACCCACTATTTGCAAAATATAGTGTTTGACAACCTTACATTGGCTCAAACTGCACTATTTCACACGCGTTTGCAAACAATAGGGCAGCGAGAGCACCGATTTGGGAAGGAAAAAAGCTGAGAGAGACTATTAGAGGGTCCCTACGTCGAGGTGTCGGATCAGATGAGACGTCTCTAGGTGCCACGGAGTCTGAGTAGTCACCCATCGAAGTTGAACGATATTTTGGTCAGGGCTCTTAAGGGACTACGCCCGAACAAAGTATCCTAGAAGCAATGACCTTGTCGCAAACCAAAACAACACCTCCTCTAGTGTTCACCTGGCCACCTAGATGTGTCGGCACATTCATTTTTTGGTGCCACGACCCACCGTTTGCAAAATATAGTGTTTGACAACCTTACACTGGCTCAACTACACTATTTCACGCATTTGCAAACAATAGGGCAGTGAGAGCACCGATTTGGGAAGGAAAAAACTGAGAGAGGCTATTATAGAGGGTCCATATGCCAAGGTGTTGGATCAGACGAGACATCTCTAGGTGCCACGAAGTCTGAGTAGTCACCCGTCGAAGTTGAACGATATTTTGGTCTCAGGGCTCTTAAGGGACTAGCCCGAATGGAAGTAGCCGGAAGAAATGACCTTGTCACACACCAAAAAACAACACCTCCTCTAGTGTTCACCTAGCCACCTGGACATGTCGGCACATTCGGTTTGGTGCCACGACCCACCGTTTGCAAAATATAGCATTTGACAACCTTACACTGGCTCAAACTACACTATTTTGCTCATTTGCAAACAATAGGGCAGCGAGAGCACCGATCGGGAAGGAAAAAATTGAGAGAGGGTATTGTAGAGGGTCCCTACATTGAGGTTTTAGATTAGACAGAGACGTCTCTAGGTGCCACGGAGTTCAAGTAGTCACCGTCGAAGTTGAATGATATTTTGGTCTCAGGGCTCTTAAGGGACTACGCCCGAACGAAGTAGCCCGGAAGCAATGACCTTGTCACGCACCAAAAACACCACCTCCTCTAGCATTCACCTAGCCCAGAATGTGTTGCATAGTGCATTTGGTTTGGTGCCACGACCCACCGTTTGCAAAATATAGCGTTTGTGACCTTTGCTTTGGCTTAAACTCACTATCGTGCGTTTGCAAACAATAGGGTAGTGAGAGCACACCGATCTGGGAAGAAAAAACCTGAGAGAGGAATATTGTAGAGGGTCCCTATGCTGAGGTTTAGATCAGACAAGACGTCTCTAGGTGCCACAGAGTTTGAGTAGTCACCCGTCGAAGTTGAACAATATTTTGGTCTCAGGGCTCTTAAGGGACTACGCCCGAACAAAGTAGCCCGAAAGCAATGACCTTGTCGCACACCAAAACAACACCTATTCTATTGTTCACTAGCCACCTGAATGTGTCGACACATTCGGTTCAATGCCACGACCCACCGTTTGCAAAATATAGTGTTTGACAACCTTACACTGGCTCAAACTACACTATTTCATGTGTTTGCAAACAATAGGGCAGCAAGAGCACCGATTTAGGAAGGAAAAAATTGAGAGGATATTGTAGAGGGTCCCTACATTAAGGTTTGGATTAGACAAGATGTCTCTAGGTGCCACGGAGTCGAGTAGTCACCCGTCGAAGTTGAATGAATATTTTGGTCTTAGGGCTCTTAAGGGACTATGCCCGAACGAAGTAGCCCGGAAGCAACGACCTTGTCACGCACCAAAAACCACCTCCTCTAGCATTCACCTAGCCACTCAGACATGTTGACACGGTGTAGTCGGTTTGGTGCCATGACCCACCATTTGTAAAATATAGCGTTTGTGACCTTACATTGGCTGTTGCACTATTTCACGTTTGCAAACAATAGGGTAGAAAGAGCACCGATCTAGGAAGGAAAAAACCGAGAGAGGCTATTGTAGAGGGTCCCTATGCTGAGGTTTTGGATTAGATGAGACATCTCTAGGTGCCATAGAGTCGAGTAGTCACCCATCAAAGTTGAACGATATTTTGGTCTCAGGGCTCTTAAGGGACTACGCCCGAACGAAGTAGCCCAGAGCAACAACCCTGTCACGCACCAAAACAACACCTCATCTAGCATTCTCTAGCCACCTAGAAACATGTCGACACATTGGTTTGGTGCCATGACCCACCGTTTGCAAAATATAGCGTTTGACAACCTTACATTGGCTCAAACTGCACTATTTCACGCGTTTGCAAACAATAGGGCAGCGAGAGCACCGATATGAGAAGGAAAAAACCAAGAGAGGCTATTGTAGAGGGTCCCTACATTGAGGTTTTGGATCAGATGAGACATCTCTAGGTGCCACGGAGTCTGAGTAGTCACCCGTCGAAGTTGAACGATATTTTGGTCTCAGGGCTCTTAAGGGACTATGCCGAACAAGAAGTAGCCGGAAGCAACGACCTTGTCGCGCACCGAAACACCACCTCCTCTAGCATTCACCTAGCCACCCAGACATGTCAACACATTTGGTTTGGTGCCATGACCCACCGTTTGTAAAATATAGCATTTGATAACCTTACACTGGCTCAAACTGCACTATTTCGTGCGTTTACAAACAATAGGGCAGCGAGAGCACCGATCTGAGAAGGAAAAAACTAAGAGAGTATATTATAGAGGGTCCCTACACTGAGGTGTTGGATCAGACGAGATGTCTCTAGGTTCCACAAAGTCGAGTAGTCACCTGTCAAAGTTGAACGATATTTTGGTCTCAGGGCTCTTAAGGGACTACGCCGAACAAAGTAGCCGGAAGCAACGACCTTGTCGCGCACTGAAACACCACCTCCTCTAGCATTCACCTAGCCACCCGGATGTTTCAGCATAGTCGGTTTAGTGCCATGACGTCTGAGGCATGACTTCTCACTCCTCACCTCTGTTCATTTCCTAGGACTCAAAACATTCAATGTCACTTGTTTACCTTCCATCTCTCTTGTTCTCTTTGGACTTGCCTCTGTCCTCTTAGGTGCTTCATCATTGTCCTTTCTTTTCTCTCTTGAGCTATGTTGTTGTGGTGATCTCTCTCCATCCTCTGCTGCCCCAACTATGTGCTTACATGCTCATTATGTTTGCATTGTAATATGGTCATGCTCTTGGCTACCTTGAAACTTTTTACATACTTTTCATCCCTTAATGGGTATCTAATACCCTAATTATCATGCTTTGAAGATTCACAAGAATAAATCATTCCCTTTTTATTCTAATAGTGGATTAAGTATTTGAATATAGGTCAAGAATACTAAATGGAGTTGAAATTAAATGAGCCATAATTGCTAGTGAAGCAAGAACTAGTGAAAAGTGGTGAGTAAAGGTAAGTCATGTTAAAGGAATGAAATGCATTTATTCATTGTTTCTAATAGTATGGTGAGAATGTGAACATATGAATAAGATTATCAATAAAATGCTAAGGCAAGTAGCTTCAAGTTTGCATATTTGGATGGAATTCAAGAAGGAGAGTGAAGTGGCCAATCAAGTCACTTATGAAGCATGCTAAAAGAAGTGAAGGAAACAAATAAGTGAGAGCCTATGAAGGAATAAGAGGAAAATAGTTTCCATGCATGAGAAACATGAAGAAGAGAAAATAATTCTCATAATGGAGAACATAGCACGAAAGAAGAATAATGGAGGAGAAAGGAAGTGCAAAATGAAATGCTTAGAGAATAAATAGGTACTCATTCAATATGAAATGGGAAACAAGAGGAAAGTGGCGAGAAAAGGTCAAATTTCAGTTTGAGGCAAGCATGTAATGGTTGTGATCAATAAATGAAGAAAGTGAAGGAGAGAGTGAATACTTGTTGTACATGAGGAAATACAAAGGCTTGAGGAGATATTTATGACAGGATATTCAAAGCAACAAGAGACAAGTCAAGAGAAAAAAGAGTGAACAATGGAAAAATAAGAAGGAGAAAGAAAGAAGTCTTGAATACATACAATAAAATAAAAGGAAAGAGAGGATGGTAAGTCCAAGAAGAAAGAGACAAACAATGAAAATGAAAGAGATAAGTGAATCTACTTTAAATGATAATCAAATTGAATGTTTAACTTCTTAGTTGATTGGCATATAGCACCAAATTATAAAGAGATAAGGTGTGTACATCTATTGATTCCCTTAATTTCTCTAAAACAATGTAAATGCTTCCCTTAATTTCTTAACAATTGTACCATGCAATGTTGCACCATAAGTAACGTTATATTCATATAGTTCAAGATGAACTCTACCTCACTTATTTTATCAATGTTCGCATTAGTTGATATGCTGACAGATGAGTGTTAGCTTTAAAATAAAAAAAAGTAATTACGTATTGCCCTTTTGTAGTTCACCTAGCATGGTTTTGCTTAATGGAATAGGTTTGCTTAACAATTGTACCATGTAGTGCTCGGGACATGGTTTTTTAATTTTAAATCAAACATACATATCTAGAACTAATAAATGGTTATGAAAACATACATAGAAGGATATCATACATGCAATGAAATCGAATCAAACATATAGAAGTAATATCGTTATGAAAACCAACACACATGGATATATAAGAATCAAACAAAGTGTGCTCCAGACGCACGTCTCTGAAAATATGTAAGTTCATAACATGTGTACATCTCGAACTAAGTGTGTCATAATGTATATAGGACCACATGCGGTCATAAAAGGCTATATATATACAATGGACTATATGAAGAAACATGTTCACTAGGACCAGATGGCCATATATATATATCTATGTACATCCATGTGGACTATGAATCTACTCATGAAACATCTTCCCTCTCTTCGCCTGCTTTAGAAGTAGCATGTCCATGACCTAGGGATGTAGTGGAGGAGATGCCACTATGGATTTCATCCGTGTGGTCTAGGCGTCTCTAAGTAGAGTCTGCATGACCTAACTACACATTCATAAACAACAAGTTTTTAACACCCAAAATTTTAAAATACATTCAAAATTTAGAAACTTGTACAATTTAGTTAAAATGCATGTGAAATCTTTGCAATGTCATGATCCCTATAATTTGTCGTTGATGCATCGCAGGGACAACAATAGACTCATGAGGGTAAGCTACATATAAATAATTAATTTTCAAATTAAATATTTCACATACATACAAAATTTGATATTGTAGATTTTAAGTAATAAGAAATAATGAACCTCAAAATTTAACAAATTTGAAAAATTGTACCTCGGTTAGTGGATGCGAGATCTTATGGCGTATCTCTGATGAGCCCTCCATGATCTGCATATATGGAGGAGTCTCTGGCGAGTCATAAGCTATACAAAAAACATGTACAAATCAATATTAAAATCTACATGATTGCACCACATAATAGAGGTCCAAAGCATGTAATCCACGTGAACTTCCACAATTAGAAACAAAGTGTAAAGAGAAACTAACCTATGTAAAACTCATGTGAGGCATGCCAGTAGCCTTAGTTCCCAGAGCAAGATGATGACCCGTCCAGGCTCTGTGTATAAAAGACAAACATATTAATATGTACAACATACACGTGAAACATTATAATAATAATCTAGTGCAATCAAATGAAATTAAAAATGTAAGTTTGTACAACTTGAAACTTACGTTTGAAACATGCCCAATTACAGTAGCTAGCATGTCAACGCCGGATGTTTCCTTCACCGGCTCTTGCTATTTAAAATAAAATAAAAAATTAGTTTTTACATGTATGTACATGACGTACAATCAAATACATATATATTAAAATCTCAAACATGTGAATTAAACTATTATATATATATATATATATATATATATAATTTATATTTATTTGAAATTTACCTGTGAAAGACCAATATCAGTGGCACCAGTTCCAAAAACATCCCCCAACATCTCATCTATAGAAAAGAAATCATGTGAACCAGCAAATGATGTCTCGCCCACAGTGCATACGGCACCACATGATCCACAGTGGTGTGGTGCGCTAGAACTGGCACCTCCACCAACATCACCAGATGTAATCTGGTCACTATGTTGGGTCAGAGTGTCAGTGAGCTCCCTTAATGCATGCAGTGTGTCAATCTCCACAACCTCCTTCACTGTAGGAGGGATAACTGAAGGCAGTGGGGGTTTTGGGGCATGGGGGATCCTTGGTTGACCTATGCGTGCATCAGGTCTACTCATGTGCAGAGCCACCTCCTCGACCAAAAAAACTCAGAAAAGTCAAAATAATTTGGGACCTCATTAAGCACGAACTCATGCAATATAATTTCTTCAAAAAATAGAGAGGAACCTCATTGTTGTTGCATGGTGGATAATCAAAAACCATCCACCATCGGTCCCAAAAATTGTTTTTGATTTGGTCATCATGGCACTAATGGATTGGGAACCATTTGCAAGTAGCTGTGGGGGCATTGGTTCTCGGGTCAGTAAATAATGCACAAATGAGGTCTTTTCCAATTTTTTTGTCTTTTACGGCCGCATGGGATAATTTATCCGCATACCACCACCTAAAATCACCTCTAAAGGTATTCCATCTATGTATTTGGTTGGTTGTGGAGTCGACTTCACCAATCAATGTTTGCAATGTGTTGGCTAAAGTCATGCGGGATGGATTTGTGGCATGATTTTGTCTTATAGTCTGAATAAGGTTCTCAATGACAATTTTATTTTCTCATATTCTTCCAATGATATTATCTTGTGTTCTGTTGGTTTAGTGGGGACAGAAGGAGCCACGAGGAGCGGATCTATGTTTGGAGGAGGGTTTTGAGGAATGTTCGGAGGGTTTTGAGGAATGTTCGGAGGGTTTTGAGGAATGTTTTGATGGTTTGCATGATTTTGAGCTTGCCGACCAACTGACAAAACAAGAAAATTGTATACATAAACAAACATTTCAAAAAACATGAAAATTAAAAAAAAAACCCAATAAAAATGATTAAAATAAAAAAAAAAACCTAAAATGTCTAGGATAAATCGTGGTTTGAAAAAAATGAAAATTAAAATACTTTTTTTTGTCTCGAGGGGCTTACCTCCTCGTCTTGGTGGCATGGTTGAATCTTATCTTATATGATTGATCATATAGGAAGTGAAGATGAGTTAATTTTGAGGTGGTATTCAAAAAAAAGCTCTCTATTAATTCAAAATGTCTTTAGGATGTAAAATATTGGTTTGAAATGAAAATTTGTAGTTGTCTATATGATTATAAAATTAGGTAGTAAATGTTTTTTCCAACAAATATTGCATTATTACCTTGTTCATTGATATTATGTACTATGTAGATAAAAAGGATAGTTAACCATTTTGTAATCTTCATTTACTAATAATTCAACATGATTACGAGTTGAAAATTCATGCCAGTTCATTGAACTAAAATGTGTACAATTTATTATTTTCATGTGGTATGCAGGAATTAGAGTAATCATTACGAAGTGATATGTTGTATTTTTATAATAGGTAAAACAAGGTTGAGGGGACCCTACCCCTTACAATTCAAAGCTCCAAAATGAGCAGATAAGACATTACAAAGCATACAAAAATATACATATAGAACGACTATTACATCCGAGCTCCTCCATGAGCATATAAACCAGTTCAAAACACAACAAAAAAGAGTAATAACAACACCTATTGAACCAAAGTCTTACTAACAACAAAGTAAAATAACAACAAAGTATATAAACAACCACCCAGACAAACATCACTTTTTGGATTTTTCCAAACCATCTAAAACTTTTTCCCATTCCTTTGATAGAGACTCAATGTTGGCACCCAACAAAGCTAGGTCACATTCAGCAACTTCCCCTTTCCTTTTCTCTGATTTTCATGCTCATCCACTTGCCTATAAGCATTAGCCAACTGACCAAGGGTTTGAAGATGTTGCAGAGTGGATTTCACAGTAACAACACTCCATTCCATATAACTGTGTAATATAGCTCTAATGTGATCCACCTCATTGGAAAGGTTGTTATAGTTAGCTTTCATAATTTCAAGACCACCCCCACTAGTGATTTTCACCACATCTTCAACCTGCATTTTCATAGTATACTAGTCATTAAAGAGGAACTAAATAGAACTCTTTGTTAGCCTCATGTCTCCTTTTAGTTCTTCAATATCCATCACCATTTTGGCAAGATGATTATCTCCTTTCTTAGGTCCTAATTAACCTAAGACTTCAATCTGTTACTCCAATTAGGCATTCACAGGAACCTGATTCCCTTGCATGCTTGACTCCCCTTTGTTTTAACATATAAACTAGGAACATTATTTGACTTAATCTCACTAAGATTTTGAGTGGCATCAATTTCCACCTCATCCTTTTCATCCCCTGAGGCATCACCTTCAGGAGACTATGATTTTTCACTAGGATCCTCCTCCTTTGAGTCTGAGTCATCTTCATCATCATAATCCTCAAGAGCCTTAGTAAGAGAACCATTTTTATCAATGTTTATAATAGCTATTTTGACCAAGGCAAGAATAAAACCTTGGTGAAGAAGGACATCGATTTTGTTGTTTTTAAACTGGGCAATCAAAGCACAGAGAGAGCGAAATAGAAAATATGGAAAGCTAAAACTATGGCCATGTCTAAGATAATTAAGCATAGGAAAATGGTAAGAATAGATACACTTGTGATGAACTTCTAGGGTAAGAAACTGAATAAGGGTTAAGGCCACTTCATCAAAAGGTGAGGTAAGGTTGAGTGAAGAAAGCTAGCAAAATGAGTGGTAAATTTTTCATTACCTTACAAGAACAACTTCAATTCATCTGTAGCCTCATTTTTTGGCTTGTATACCTCCCTTCCTTTAGTTGGTAAGCCTGTGACCTTAGTATTAGACTCCACAATAATCTTAATTTGTACACCTTTCAGGTCCACAAATCCTACTTTTTGGTCGACTTCCAAGCTCGAAAAAGTCTTTACTTAGATTTTTGTAATGACCCTCAAAGATTTTGAGAAAAGGAGAAAAACCCATTCTCTCGAACACTTCCATGGCCTCAGGCTTAAGTCCATCTAGGTCATACGGTTAAGTTCTCACAAGATCACCCGCCATCTGATTATACAAGCACCAATTCATAGAAATTCCCAAATTTAGGTTAACCAAATTGTTATGAGCAATCCCAAGTAATGTCGATATTACAAGCAAAGGAGGAAATAATGCCGAGGTAGCAATAGCGGACCCAGTCCCAAAGCTTCGCATAACCCCAACTTATATTCACACATGTCTTACAACTCTTATTCATCAATGCCTTATTATACCATGACCTGTAATAATTATCCAGTGGTGATGTGTCCATGTTGTTCATTTTAGAGGTGTGCTCACACCTTAGTATCTATAACTTCCTCATTACTAATTAGTTTCATACCATGACATATAACTCCCTTATTGATAAAATAATTAGATTTACTATTTTCCTCTCCATAAATATTCTTAAAGGTTATTTCTTCAAAGTTAGACATTCCTTTTATACTAGTTATAGAGTTTTGAATAGAAGTAGAAGTAGTACCTTTTCTAGTAATGTTGTTAATAATGTTTAGCGAATATCCTTCCACTTCCAATCTAAAAAAATTGTGTTGAAAAGATATAGATACATCACAATATGCAACAACCACTTCAAAGCAACTGATTCAATTGAATCCCAAGGTTACAATGATACCCAAGAATAAATTTTCCTTGATAATCATAGAAGACCCCTCCACAACCAGCTTTTCTAGGGTTTCCTTTGGAAGTACCATCAAAATTTAGCTTTATCTAGTATTTTTAGGTTTCACCCAACCTTGAAGCCTAGGATTATGTATTGGAAGGTTTGTTTGATTAGGACTTAAACCCCAATTCTTAGATAAGTTACTCTCAATTTGAAGAATTGTTTTCTTATGTGGGGCTATGGTAGAAAATTTTTCATTGATAGCGTTAAAAAAATAGCCCCAACTCTCTTTTTCGATTCCTTCTTCCCTTTAAAAATTCACCTATTTCTCTCTTTCCAAATTTCCCATGCCAAGTGCATAATAGTAAGGGTCCAAAGATGTTTGAGTCCTTGACTCTTGAAAGGACTAAACCATTGGGACCAAAGTTGCTTAATGGAGCATGGGAAAATCCACTTAATCTCAAATAGATTAAGAAGGGTGTTTGAACCGATACCAAAAAGGGGAAATGGAGGAATAGGTGTAAAGATTCTTCAATATCTTTTCACAAAGAACACACCTATTCACCATATGAAAATTCCTCTTATTAAGATTTCCCATAGTAAGGATTTTATCATGGAGGACCAACCACCAGAACATGTTGACCTTGGGAGTAACTTCTTTGACCCACACACTTTCCCATTTAAAGCTGTCAGGATCAACTTCCTCTAAGAAAAAATCATTGTAGGCACTTTTAACCGAGAAGATTCCACTTTCCTCCCTAGACCAATATAAGCTATCATCCTCTAAACTCTTTTTATTAACAATAAATCCACTTAATTTGTTGTTAATATAATTGATCTCATTTTTGTTATGTCCAACCAAATCTATTATTTTCCATTGACACAAGGGGTCCTCAAGATTGAAGTAATCTCTAACCTTTGTACCATATTTAACCACAACATCCTTATAGAGATTAGGATAGGTTACCTTAAGAGGTTTTTCACCTAACCATTTGTCCTCCCAGAAATTAACCAATCTCCCATTGCCTATCATCCATTTTCTTCCCTCAGAAACAATGTGTTTAGCCCAATTTATAGATTTCCAGAAGGTTGATCCATTAAAGTCAAAGCATTGCTAAAGCACCATTCATTAGCTTGAAGATTTATCTAGTACTTATGTCTTATGATAGAATTCCATACATTGTCTTCCTTAACCAATCTCCAAATCATTTTTGACAACATAACTTTATTCATTTTAGCCCAATCTCTAATACCAAGACCCCAGTCTCTTAGGCTTACAAACCTTCTCCCAAGCAAGGAGTGGAATTTTGTCTTTTTGTTCTGAGCCACTCCAAAGAAATATTTTTGGATACTCTCCAATTTATTAGCAATTATGGAAGGTAATCTATAAATAGACATAGAATACACTAGTAAATTTTGAATTGAGCATTTGAGAAGGATAGCTTTACCTGTTTGGGATAAAAGTGAACCTTTCCACCCTTCCAATTTCTTGAGGAATCTGTCTATCAAAAATTCCATTCAAGTAATCTTTGGCTTTTCAGTTCCAATAATCATTCCCAGATACCTAGTAGGAAAATTTTTAATCTCACAGCCAAGAATACCACTATCTTGACACATCTTCTTTTAGGAGTATTGATAAAAAAGACCAAGCTTTTACCAAAATTGATCATTTGGTCAGAAGCTTCCTCATAATCAACCACCATCTATTTAAACTCTATAGCCTCAAGAATTGTATCCTCTCCAACCATCATTGTGTCATCAACAAAATGTTGGTGGACAACATTGTCACTATTAACAACAGGTGAGATGCCTTTAATTATTCCTTCAATATTAGCCTTATTGAGAGCTATGTTGAGTGTTTTCTTGCCATAATAATAAATAGAAAAGGAGAAATAGGGTCTCCTTTTCTTAATCCTCTAGAAATGTTGAAAAACCATAGGGACTCTATACGTACCCAAAATTCAGAGGGTACTACACCACCGAAAGATGTTACACATGCCCCAATGATTATACAAGTCTCCTTGCAAGGTTCGGGAACCAGAAAAACTCGCCAAGTATATGTTTGTATTATGCCTCACCCAACCTTTGTGTGCTTTGTTCTACTCTCTACCCCCTCTTTCCTTTCATTTTGGTCTTTAGTGATGAGACTACCTGCACTGGCGGCGGTCCCATGCTTTGCACAATCGCATCAAACATAAATTTTCAATTTCTATCCACATTTTCAGCTACTTTGCTTTGCATTATGTTTCCTTTCATTTTGGTCTTTAGTGATGGACCGCACCTGTGAATAGTGTTTTCACTTTGTTTAATGGTAAAAGAGTTCACATTCCAAGTTACCTTCTATGAATGCACTTTTTGCATTTATAAATAGGGCACCTTCTGTGAACTTGTTTTCAAACAAATGGCCCCTCTCCTTCTCTATTTAATCATTGCTATAAATTTGAGCTTTTTTCAAATTGCTTAGAATTCCAATAGTCTTTTCATGTTTTTGCATCCATTGTTGGTCTTCCTTTGTTGTTTAGAGGTCATTCAATCTTCTTGTTTCATTCTTGCTTCATTGGTGTTCCATACAAGTCAGTTTAGAATAAGATAGTTTCATTCTTAGATTAGAATTCATTTAGAGTTCGCAGGTTTTGTTTAATCAAAAGGATAGTTTCTAAAATTCTTGGTGCATTTGTGTTGTATTCCCGCAATAAATCCTGCTAGGAATTACATAGTCAAGCTCGTTCACTTGCACTATCTCTCTCTTACTCATATTATATTCGGTCTATATCTAAAGCTGTCATTATTTGAGTGCCTTATTCTCGCTGATCGATACTATCATATACACACTTTTCTATATTCAAGAGAACATGAAGGAACGAGGAGATCACACTAAGGGGAAAATTTCACACAACTGGATTTACCATTGTTCTATAAAATGTCAAGTTTGAGCTATCAAAGTTCTAGTTACAACGTATCAAATAGAGTAGTAAATTATTTTATTTCAGTCAAATCTCACTCTCGATATCACCAGGGAAGCTGTGGGGATTGATATTTTCTAAGAAACTATGATTCATTCCTCACTTCTGAGGTAGGATCGAGAGTCTTTCAATTTAAAACAATTAGTTGCTTAGATATTTAGGATAAATTCACAACTGCATAGGAAAATAGCCACACCGGGCTACTTTGTTTGTTTTAATTTTGTTACTAGATTAGTTATCCATTTTCTAAATATATTAGAATAGTTGCTATTTTAATTTCATTAAAATACTTCATCGAAATACAAAAATAAAAGAATACATGCATAGTGTAGATACATCTTTCATAATTAGTTTATTAGTTTTAGTTAAAAGTTGAATCATTTTGCATGACAATCACAGGACCTAGAGAGCCCAAAGAATACATATTTGAACCAATAGTGCCTCAACCAAATCTACCCACAACACTAGCTGATATAGATCAAGACCTTAGGATACATGTCTTTCGAGCAATGGCAAACCTATGAGCAATTAGTGAACAATTGAGAGAGTTAAATATTGAAGATGACAAGGCATACACATTTTGGTCAAATCATCCTAACTATAGATTGCCTTGATAGGATATCCATATGACTGTACAAGGACTCGAAAGAGAACAAGTATTTGGTTGTGATCCTTTAGTTCCACAACCTAATGCAGGAGACCTCCTCATTGACATAGATACTAGCTTACGCATTCAAGTTGCTAGAACACCTGTAAGGTATTCTGAGAAAATTACACAACTTCTAGTTCTAAACATAGAGGTTGAAAAGGCATATGATTATTGGATAATCGGAAGGAGGGATTAACTCTTCACATGACCATAGGAGGTCCGACACAACCATGAACTTATGGTTGTGATCCACAGGTCCCACAACCCAACGGGCCTACTAATCAATCAGACATTGATGTTGGTTTACGAACACTAGTATTTAGGTCCTCACCACTTCCACCAGACATTATTACACAATTCTCCTTACTAAACACAACAGCCAATCAAGCTAAGGATTTCTGGACTAGACCAGAGAATCATCCATAAAACCCCAGAGAATCCACTACACCTCCCATCACCATTTTCATGACCTTGTCTGGAAATATACATGAAGCTCCCATAGGTCACTTCCCACGTATCCAATAGCTAATAAATAGGATCTTGGCAGAGCTCGACATTGATTAGAGCCTCCGAACAACTATTATATCTGAATGATCCATTACACCAATTCAGGTTAGGAGGGCCTTCTTTCCTTAGATTCACAAATTCCATTATTGTGTATTGAGGATATAAGATTACCTAACTAGTTTGTCTGTATCCATATATATTCCACATTCACCAGCCATCTTGGCACGACCTCGAGAGGTCGGGTACGAGGAAGAGTTACTTGTAGATTCCCATGCTCGCATGTCACTTTTCCATTGTACAAAACTGGTGAACCCAACGTGAAACAAACAATTATTCCCCTTTTATTTTCATTTCTTTCATCCACCTTCACTCTTTCCCATTATTTTATGGGTATTCATATACCCCCGAATATGTCAGGATATGATGCATATGGTAGACCTCTCTCAGGTCTTGAAGCAAGTTATAGTCAAACAAATAGACAACCATCACCCTCACTTTCCGCATGGGCTGATAACTATTCAAGTAATTACTTGTCATCTCAAACTCCCCCAAAGAACTAGTTCTAGTTCTTCATTTCAAATTGAGGAGTTAGATCAGCTTGCATAAACACAACAACCAGATCCCTCAGGCTCTAACAATATGATGTTTACTAGAGAATCCATTTCATCTCCTCGGGTCTTGTTCAGACCATAAATTAGTAGACAATCAGATCCACTCCCATTTTTGGATGAGGAGTACTTAACACGCTATGCTAGAAGCAAACAACACTTCCAAAACATGTACCCACCTATAGGGAGTTTACAAATACAATCTGATACCCTATTCCAAGAAAACACCCCCATTCCTCCACCTATGGGAAATACCCTCGGTGAAGCTTGGTAGGGTAATGATCAATTCATAGCAGGGTATCATACCCCTTTACAACCTCAAGGTATACAACAAACACCATTAAGGAAAAACACTATGTCTTCACCAATAGAGGTCATTTCAGCCTTAGTTGAGAAGGTTAGAGGACTAGAACTTGCTCAAGAAAACCAAAATTCATATTTTGGGAAAACAGGAATCCCCAACCCTCCGCATCACCCCAGTCAAGTTGACCTCCTTATAGGAACAGGCACATTAGGCATGCCTCCTCAACATCCGTATAATTACCCACAACAAACACCAACTAGGACCGTGTTTTCAAACACCGCTCCAGTTGAAAATATGATACCTCCCGGCTTGGCACCAAACAACCCATACCAAAACAATGCTCCTCCCTACTTAAACATTTATTCAAAATCACCACAAGGAGACATGTTCTCTTCTCTCTGGGATGTTCGTTCAACCACATGGATTCCCTTATGTCCCTGCAAATACATATGCTATGCCATATCAACAACCCATTCCACCTCCACCCCCTCAGCAAGCACCATCGATGGTCGAGGCCTATGCGGTAGGGACTTATTCAAAATATTTAAAAGAGCCCTAGACTTCACCATATGAAGTGTTATGCTTCCAAGACCTCTTCCTAATTTACCCAAATATAAAGGGGAAGGAGATCCAAATGCACACATTAAGGCCTATGCCACAACCATATGGGAATTACTCCCTTGGGATGGGGTTGTTGCTAAGATATTCCCTAAGACCTTAGAGGGTATTGCCCTTGATTGGTATTACAGAATACCTAAAGCCTCGATACACTCATTTAAACAACTCGTGTTAGAGTTCATCAAAGATTTTGATATGAACAAATTGTTAAGAACAGAATCGGGAATTCTTGCATATTAAACAAGAACATAATGAATCCGCTGCTCATTTTATTCAAAGATGGCGTATGGTTCTCTACTCATCAGCAAGTTCTCCAAACATGGATCAAATGGAACTATGTGATTTATTCCTTCATTCTCTCAATAGAGAGATAAAGGAAGAAGTCTAAAAGTTCCCACTAAGAACTTATGATGAAGTACTCGAGAGTGCTCTCCAAATGACCAAGCAAGTGATAGATAGTGGTCATAAGACATATGGGACAAATGGGAAATTAACCACTCCCAATCAAAACACCACGGCCTATCCTAACACCGGGAACGCTAATCAAGGACCTAAGATCCTTAAAGAAACCATGGAGTTACAACAGATGGAGTAACTGACCAAACTAAAAGAGAAAATGTTGTAAACATTTCACCACCTATTAATAATCAATGAAATAACAATTTTACTCCAACAATCAACGCGGTGGATTTTAATCATCCACCATGATCACAACAACAACAATGATGATGATGAAAAAATCCAAACACAAGGTCCAAATCGAAACCTAACTAGATATTAGAGTCAAAACCAAAGGCAACAACCTCAAAATTTTAACTCTAACAACCAACAACCTTATTAGAATTTTGGGCCACAACAAGATTTAAATCAACAACCTCAAAATTATAATCCCAATTTGTATTGTGGCTTCCACAAAATTCAAGGCCACGATACTAGGACTTGTCATGACTACAATAAATTCATGCAGCATTTTCACTTGAAGATAAAAACAACTCTTTATAGATATGTTTTTAGCAAATTCTGTAGTACCCATATAAACACTTATACAGGGGTAGTTTCCCCTCAAAATGCACCCCTCAAGATCTTTAATGATCCACTCCCAAACCATTCTAACAATAACAGGCTAGATCCTAATGGAACAAACAAGGGTGTTATAATAGGAAACAATGATCATGAAGCCTCAACTTCATTAAATCCACCAGTCGCACCCCAACTAGGAACTCGACCCCAAACTAAAATAGTTGGTCTGGTGGAGTTAGACACCGAGCTACCCATAGAAACCATAACAAGAACACGGGATTATTCTTCTCAACCAACTCCAAGTTATCCATTGGAACTAGACAACATTCAACAAATGTTGGTAAAACCCATAGGTGCCTATGATTTAATTAATGACTTAACTAAAACCTTCTCTCACATCTCCTTTTTGGATTTGTTAAAGAACTCTCCCACCCATAGGGCTGCCCTCTTAGAAGCATTAGGCCTTGGTCATTTAATCAACATCACTCCTCCTCCGGAAATGCAAGTAAACCATGTAGACTTTGACATCTACCCTCCAGGGAAGCCAGATAGGGATACTGAGTTTATATTTGATATAAGCAAAATGCCAACAGACGCTGAGATTGCATGAAGAGGTGACCCAACTTTACATTTACAAGTATGGGTTTACAATAATTATGTTAAACATGCAATGATTGATGATGGGGCAGCAAGTTAACATAGTCCCCTTCACTTTTCTTCAAAATTTAGGATATGGAGAGACAAATTGTTCCACAACATGAAATACGCTAAGAGGTTATGATAGCCTCAAGGCCACTTCAATTGGAACCATAGTTTTACTAGTCACTTTAGGACCCAAGATGGTCCTCACCAAATTTTATATTATAGATCAGAAACCAACTATAATATGATCCTTGGTCAGCCATGGATACACCGCATGAAGGCAATCCCTTCCACATTATTCCAAGAAATAAGATTTCTACACTTAGGAAAATATTTGTGGCACAAGGTGACCCAAAACCCTTCGATATACACCTAGCTGATTTGAAGAAAAGACCAGGTGTTCACTCCGAGTTTGAACTCCCAACAAATCAACTTATCAAACCAATTAATTCAAAACCAAAAGAGAAGTTGATACCCACCACAAAATTGGAAATTACAAATCTAGCCGAGGACATTCCAACACTCAAAAATGAGACCAACGTCATAGAAATAGTGTCACTAGGGACTACCACAAAAATTTTCAAGTTGCTAGAGAAAGACTTACCTATTCTCCTACCATTTGATTCTATGGGTATGGGATGCACCCTGGGAATTGCTTCTCTTCCATCAGATGAAGTTTTTATGGTAGAAGTAACCGAAGCAAAAGAAATAGATACGAAAAATACCCCAACATCCATTTTTCCAAGAAAATATTGGACTCTCCACTTCGATGGAGCTAGATGTCACTTTGGAGTTGGGGCAGGAGTGATCTTTACTTCACTTGAGGGAAAGATCCTACCTTTCACCTTTAAATTAAACTTTGAATGTACAAACAATGGGGCTGAGTACGAAGCTCTCCTCCTTGGCCTCATCCTAGCCAAAAGAATGGGTGTCGATAACATTAGAGTGCTAGGAGACTCGCAACTAGTTGCAAACCAAGTCTCTGAGGTATATGAAACTAGGGCTGAACATTTACAACTCTACAAAACAGCGGTGTTAGATCTAAGCAAGGGATTTAACTTCATATCAATTGAAGCAATCCCACAAGAGTAGAACCTTCTCGCAGACTCAATAGCAACCTCAACTTCCCGTTTCACTCCAAATAGTGAGTTGGAAGATACAAATTTCACAAGTATCACTTCATACCGAACCATTAGTGCGTAAAATACCAACAAAACCACTCCTGACTCATGGAGAAGCTGAGGATGATTTTTCTATCATGGATCACTTTGAAAATGATGGAGTCACTCTCGAATATCTAAACACCTATGCGGAGCTACACCTTACTTACCGCATAGTGGATCTTTCCCTAATACCACATTCCTCTTCCTATTTTAGAAATCCCATGGTAGAGTCTCCTCCACAAAAGGATCTTGATATCTATGAGATAGAAGATGGAGAAAGCTTGGAACTACCTCCAGCCCCACCTGAATTTGAAGAAGGTAACGCTTCTTTAATAGAAGAAACCATTGATATAAACATTGGAACGGAGGAAGAACCAAAAATTTTGAAGTTGGGATCCTCGTTAACTCCAGAGGAGATAGAAATACACACCCAAATCCTCAAAGAACATCAAAAGGCCTTCACATTTAACTATAAAGAAATGACGGGCATCGCACCACACATCACGGTACATAATCTTGTCACTAAACTAGATGCAAGACCAATTAAACAAAAATCAAGACCAATGAAGCCAAAAGTGGCTCTCATGGTAAAAGAGGAAGTAATAAAACTTCTCCAAGTGGGATTCATCAAACCCATTGACTATTCACAATGGGTATCCAATATTGTCCCTGTTCTCAAAAAGAATGGGAAGATACACATTTGCATAGATTTTTAGGATATTAACAAAGCTTTTCCCAAGGAAGACTTCCCATTACCATCCATTGACGTTATCTTTGATGCAACAGCTGGATTTGAACCGTTTTCCCTCATGGATGGGTTCTCAGGGTATAATCAAATTAAAATATCTAAATAGGATCAAGCCAAAACTACATTCATAACTCCCTAGGAACTTATTGCTACGTTGTCATGCCATTCATCCTTAAGAACGTCGGTGCTATGTATCAATGGGCAATGACATACATATTCCATGATCTTATCCATAAAATTGTGGAATCCTATGTGGATGACTTATTAGCCAAGGCCAATAAGCGTTGTGATCATCCAGAAGTACTCCGTATCATCCTCTCATGATTAATTAAATATGGCATCACATTAAACCCAGAGAAGTGTGTGTTTGGTGTGATAGGAGGCAAAATTCTGGGCTACATTATATCTTCACGAGGGATCGATGTTGATCCAACCAAAATACGGGCTGTTCTTGAAATGATTCCACCATCGGACGAGTCTGGAATCAAGTCATTTCTTAGGAAACTGGTGCAATCGAAGGTTCATCCCAGATTTAGGTTTTTCCATTCATCCAATCAATAATCTATTAAAGAAATATTATAGCATTAATTGGACTAAAGAATGCAACGAGGCCTTCGAAGCAGTTAAATGCTTCTTGTTGTCTCCACCCACGTTAATGCCTCCCAAACAGACCACCCTTTGATCCTATACTCATGGGCCACTGATGTCTCATTAGCCTACATGCTAGCTCAAGAAGACAATGATAAACAAGAATGTGCAGTCTATTTCATTAGCCAAACATTGCTCGATTATGAAACATGTTATACACAGGCAGAGAGAGAATGCCTTGCCATAGTCTTTACAACAAAACATTTAAGACATTACATGTTAAACTAAGAAACAAGGGTCATTGTAAAGATAGATCATTTACAAACATTCCTCATGCAAGGGTCTTTATCTAAAAAGGCTGGGCATTTCATAACCTTAATGGGAAAATTTGAGTTAACATTTGTAAACAAAAACGTTAAGGGAAAATCATCATAGATTGGTTAGCTAACAATCCACTAGATGGAGGAAATCGGTAAATCTAGACTTTCCTAATGAGTGTATATTTTGTCAAAAACCAAGCCCCCATCTCTACATGTCCCTGGTACACTGATATCATCAATTTTATCATGGACCACACATACCCGAAAAGTGCCACATCACAACAAAGAAGGTGGTTACGCATTATCACCACTAAATATGTTGTTTTAGAATAAGTACTCTATCATAAAGCCTTCGACGGCATGCTTCTAAGATGCGTCGACATAGAAGAATCTAAGAATATTCTTTATGAATCCCATAGTGGGATATGTGGAGGCCACTTCGGTGGTCACACCACTACTCGCAAAATACATCGGATGGGCTATTTTTGGCCCACTCTCGAACATGACACAGTGGAATTTATACGTAAGTGCCACAAATGCCAAGAATTCTCTCATGATATTCACATGCCAAAGACAATCCTCGCAACCAATAAAGAACCTTGTGGCCCTTCTCCACGTGGGGTCTAGACTTGATAGGGAAATTATCTCCCTCATCAACCGATGGCCATAATTTTATAATTACAACCACAAAATATTTTACCAAATGGGTAGAGGCCATGCCTCTCACCACCGTACCAAGTTCGGTAATTGCCAAATTCATTCTGAACCAAATCATTTGCAGGTATGGTGTCCCACAAGTCATTATCTCAGATAATGGCACATCCTTTAAAAACAATGAGGTCCATGAATTATGTAGCAAATTAAAAATAAACCATCACATGCCTCTCTTTACTACCCTCAAGCCAATAGGTAAGCTGAAGCAATAAACAAAACATTAAAGGTTATTCTCCTCAAAATAGTCAAGGAGAACAAGTGATATTGGCATTTAAAACTATATCCGGCCTTGTGGGCCCATCGAACCTCAATAAAAACACCGACAAGAGCAACCCCTTTCTCATTGGTATTTGGGGCAGAAGCAGTTCTCCCACTTGAGGTTGAAATACCCAGTCTCTGCATCTCATTACAAGGGATTTTGGATGAAGAATCTCACAGGAAGGCATGCCTCTCTCGACTGGAAAGCCTTGATGAGGCTAGGCTAAATGTTGAACAAAGACACAGAGCCTATGCTAACTGGATGTGTTGACAATATAACAAAAAAATTCTATGAGTGAAAAATATATGAGGGAGATCTAGTTCTAAGACTAGACGGCCGGATTGATAAGAAAACCGGTGAATGAAGGAAGTTTCGACCCAAATGGATGGGCCCATACCGAGTCATGAAAGAAAATGGAAACAGTGCATATCTCTTATATACACTACAAGGTGAGGAATTCAATGAAATTGTCAATTCCTTACATCTTAAACGGTTTTACGCATGAGACATCGGAATCACCACTTGTACATTATAGCTACCTACATTGCATTAGTCATCATGTTGTTTCATTTTTTCCACTAATTTCATAAAAATGTAGTCAAGGAACTTACTCTTAAGCAATATTTTACAAATTTTTGAAAATGTTGGCAAAAGCATTCAAATCACATCTCTTCAAACATCATCAAGTAATTTCAAATCTTCTCATCAATTTTGACAGACAAGTATTGACGAAAACCATGTCAAGGCTTGCATACTTGGTTTTACTCTTTCTTTCCACTAGGTGAAGTTGTCCTTACGTACGGTCTGTTCTAGAAGCTTCTTGGTGTCACATCTATCCCTCTAAAATCTCTTTGAAAGAAAGGATATCCCAAAGTCAAATAAAATCAAAAGTGCCAAGCAAACAGAATATTTTATTTTACACACTTCTTTGCCCCACCAACCTTCGGTGATAAGCCCACATCTCTTACCGGTGGTGTGAGGTTGGGAAAGGAAAGAAGTGCCCTTACTCACCTATATCATGCCTTTAGTGACAAACCCATGCTTCTTACTAGTGACATGAGGCAGGGTGGGGGTCCATTCACATAATTTAACAAATCTTGGTATTCTAGAAATACAAATCAAATTATATTAAGAGAAAACAAATTTCCAAATTCTAAAGAGATCAAATCCTCAAAACCAGATTTTTCAACTCTGGATGCCATTTATAAATCTAAGTCTAGATAAACTAGAAAGTAAGTGGCTTGCCGAGCTTGGTGGTAGTTCTGAGTAGGGTAGGTGTGTAGGTCTAAATTTTAGTTTCTGATATTGATTTGTGTATCTCTCATCATTCCATTCAGTCAACTCATACAATTTGTGCCCTTCCCAACTCTTGGTGTAGAGCCCTCGCATCTTACTAGTTGCATGGAGTTGGGAATGGGGAAAGTTCATCTCTTTATCACTATATATTCATCACGTTTTGCCAACATAAGAAGAAATCATAGACATTGCCCAAAGAGGTCAAAAGTTCAAATACTACAATGTGTTCGTCATCGCATATCAGCATTACAAAAACATACAAAGTAAAACATTTTGTTTACTATCATTTGTCATCCATCACATACATTCTGAAAAGCATGAAAACAAATACTCTAAAAACATCTAGTATACATATGGAAACGAGTCACAAAATTCTAGGCACCAAGAGTCTAGATCCAAAAAATATATATATATATATATATCAAGTTTTATATACAATGCCATCATGCACTAGGCATGGTCAAAATGCTCAATGAGCCTGAAAAGTATAAAAACACTCATATGAATATCCGACAAAACACTACAAAAATGGCCTCTCAACCCCTATGGGATCCCTTAGAGGGTGCACAACCACGCCTAGAACTCGACTATGTCAAGCACTCCACGAATGTACTGAGGGCTCATGGTCATGACCAGTAGCTACCGTCTCACTATGAGAATGACTCCTCCTCATCAAGTGCTCGGCGTCCTATATCTAGCTACCTTAGCACAGAGAGAAGTCATGATCCTTGCCACCTACCAGACAGGGGAAAAAACATCGGTATGCCTACCAGCTGTTGAAGGATCTCCCACATCCTCAGAAAGCTTAGCATGAGTCTTCTCCAAGGGGAGCAACAAGGTATCTACACATACTCGGTGAATCAAGTCTCGCCACTCATCAGTCAGTCAGTTGTAAATAAAGGAGAAAACAAGTTAGAAAACTATCAAAAATAAAACCAAGAATAAACGAAACAACAAAAGGAAATAACAACTAAACAATTCTAACTAAAGCAAAATCAAGAGAAGAGTGGTAACTCACTCGGATCTCCAGGCCTCCAGGAAGGGTCTCTAGGATCCGCGCCTACCACTGATGTTGCCATTGACTGTCATCCCTCTCCCACATCTAGAGCAATGTGACGACTGTGATGGACTCGCCATCTCCCCCTAAATCCTGAGAGGGAAACTCCTCTGAAATCAAGTCACCCTCTCTACGCTCCGCTCCGCCCTCTCGGCCTACAAAATATCCTGAGTGTCATGCCACTCAAAATCACTGTCATCCTCCCCACCTGTCCCTCCGGTCTCTGTATCCTCTGTCTCCTCCTCTATCTCTCCCCAGTGAACTCCTCAGACTCAGAGTCCACATCAATAGGCTCATCTCTGCTATGGGTAGGACTAGTGGCAATCTGAAGTAAAGGTGCCCGAGGAGCACTAGTTACCCCTTGAGCACGAACCACCCTCCTAGCTGCGATGGGAACACCAAGAGTAACAATAGTCCAACCCCGGCCTCTAGGACCTCCCGAGCCTCATGAACAGATCTATACACTGGCCCCACTAGAGGAAACATGTCAATGTATGGGAGGCCGAACTGCTATGGTACTCTATCAAAGGGGTGGATCTCCAACTTCCCATCTTATCTACCAGATGACTGGTAGTGTGGCAAGTAATCAATGTAACAGTCTCCTCTCCCCATAACCCTGCCATGGCTTGATAAGGAGTAGCCTCCATGTCTGTAGTGGTCAAAGAGGCCACTGGCTGGTGAGGCACTCTAAGAATAGTCATCCCTATCCACCTCGCTGCCCTGATGGCCCTAGGATCCTCTGCCTCTACACCTCTCCCATACGGAGTGATGTGCTCATACACCCAACTCATGACAAGAGTGGGGTGGCTCAATGACTGTCCCTGTAGTCTGACCACCCTATATAAATCATGGTAGGTGGTCCCGAGGATGTCTACTCCCCAAGTGTAAACATGTCCATGGCCCTCAATCTGTGTAATGATGGGAGCCCAACAATATAAGAGAGTGTCCCCTCCCTTGTCCCCAATCAATCTTGAAGCAAGGATGCCCATGATAGCCTTGTGGAGCATAGGAATATCTGACTCTATAATGGAGTATACCTTCACCCCCTTCTTCGACCCCATGGAAACAATGGCATCCCCCATATAAGTGGCCCATTGAAC
The DNA here is from genome assembly GCA_018340775.1 of Taxus wallichiana var. yunnanensis. Lineage (NCBI taxonomy): Eukaryota > Viridiplantae > Streptophyta > Pinopsida > Cupressales > Taxaceae > Taxus > Taxus wallichiana. The sequence continues at coordinate 441,350,325 of CM031237.1, forward strand.
CACCTGAGATCTTGACAATGTTGTCTTGCGATGAGACAGCCACCTCCCAAGAATTAGGACCTCAATATGTGATAAACATCCTCCAGGGTGATGGTCCACTCACCCCTAACTCTCAAAAATGTTCTAAAAAACATCCCAATATGAAAACACGTAACATAATATGTGACTAGTAGGTGCAACGTGAGGGACCTGTGTAATCCTCCAAATGCTAGCCCTCTCGAAGAGTATCTCACTTTGCCTGAGTGAGTTCCTCTAACACTACTGGGAGCCAATCACACTCGCTCTCTCAGCTCCATCTCGATGTACTCCTCCTTCTTCGCATACACCTAAAATGTTAGGAAATAAGAGATAAAATATGCGAAATAATCCCTTACAGAATCGCAACAAAGAGAAACTAATATGCGAGATAATATTACAGATCTCAAATAAAAGTGTAGAATAAAAAACACAAAAAAGAGAGAAAAGATTTAACGTAGTTCACCCAATTTGGGCTACGTCCACCAAGAATCACTTGCTTAGATTTTATTACAAGCCTCCACTCTCTCAATACAATACCAGATCCATTTGGAGCTATGCTAAAAAAACTCTCTGAATTCACACCCGAATTCAAAACACATCTCGCAATACATTTACTTGTCTATCTATCATATGCATAAGACCATATAAATAGACAATCGCTAAGTCGTTTTACAAAATCAGGTATCAAAACCATGGGAAAAAACCAAAACCGTCCCATAAACCTATGGGTAGCCGAAGAGGCGGTTTTACAAAACAATGGGTACCAAAACCATGGGCCCAAAAACAGCCCATAACGGTTACCCATTACCCATGGGTTAATAAACCACCCATGATTATGGTTACCCATAGCGGGACCACCATAAAAATACCCGAGTGTAACACATAGAAGGTGTACCACACTCTAACATGAAAATAGGCTCCACAAACATAACAATTTCCCACTGAGACCGATTTCCACTGACCAAGCTTCTCAACCCTTCACTGTCATCCACAAAGGCCAACCAAAGCTGAACATAGCTTTAGTTTATCCTCTTGTGACCACCTTGGTCATCATGTCGCAAGATTTCGATGGTATGAATCTTCTCCAACTTCAACTTATCTTCCTCTAAAGCTGTCCGATGAAGTGATATCTCAACTGTATATGCTTCATCCTGGAGTGGAAAGCAGAGTTCTTAGCTAGGTGTATAGCACTCTGACTATCACTATGTAGCTTACATTCCTCCTGCTTATGCCCCAACTCCTCAAGCAATTGTTGTAACCAAATCATCTCTTTGTTTGCCTCTCGTGGGCGAAACATACTCATCCTCCATGGTTGATAAAGCCACCAGCTTCTGTAGTCATGAAATCCATCTCATTGTTATCCCACCTATAGTGTAAATATACCCGATCATGCTCCTCCCGCTATCTACATCTCCACCATGTCTAAATCTACATAACCACGTAAAGTGGTGTCTAATCCACTATAGCACAAAAGCTGTCCCCATGGTCCTCTCAAAACATGAAGGATCCACTTTCTTGCTTGCACAATGCTCTTTACCTGGATCACTCATAAATCTACTCACATGCTCCCCTCCCACCGCATGGGCAATATCAGGCCTAGTGCACACCATAGCATACATCAAATCGCCAACCGCTGATGAGTAAGGTACCTCGGACATCCGGTTTCTTTCCGCTCTATCTTGGGACACTTTGCTCCTTTGATAACTTAAAATGGCCTCGCAAAGGAGTCCCAACCGGTTTAGCATCCCGCATGTTAAACCTATGCAATACCTTCTTAATGTACTCTTTCGAGATAAAGTCAGCTTCCGTTCCTTCCTATCCCGAGTTATCCTCATACCAAGGATTTTTCTAGCTGCCCCCAAATCCTTCATATCAAAGGATTCACTTAGTTGTTTCTTAAGTACTTTTATTTCTTGCATGTTTTTACCTGCAACCAAAATTTCATCTACATACAAACATAGGATAATATAACTTCCATCCTCAAATTTCTTTGTATACACGCAATGGTCAGAATGACATCTAATATAACCTTGCTCCACCATGAAGCTATCAAACTTCTTATACCATTGACGTGGAGCTTGTTTCGTGCCATACAAGCTCTTCTTCGATTTGCACACCATCTCCTCTTTACCTTTGACTTCATATCCTCTGGGCTGCTACATATATAGTTCCTCCTCCAAATCACCATGGAAAATGCAGTCTTTACATCTAACTGTTCTAAGTGCAAGTCTTTCGCGCCACTATTCCAAGAACAGATTCTGATAGAAGTTTTTTTACAGGAGAAAAATCTCATCAAAATTTATACCTTGTTTCGTGCAAACCCCTGACCACCAACAGGCCTTATATCTTTTCTTTCCTCCTTCATCTTTAACTCAGACACCCACTTGTTTCGCAATGCTCTTTTGCCTTCCAAAGAGCTTCACCAAATCCCAAGTCCGGTTCTCCATGAGAGACTTATGCTCCACATCCATGGCTTACTCCCACTTCTTACTAGCATCTATCCGCATTGTTCATCAAAGCTCTCTCGGCTCTCCACTATCAGTGAGTAATAAATAATAAAGAGAAGGAGAAAAACGTTTAGGTTCTTTTCTTACCCTAGAAGACCTTCTCACTGTAGGAGTTTGGGGTTCCTGTTGAGTAGGTTCCTGAACTGATTCATGGGTCACTTTCCCATTCGGAAGATCCTCTACCACTGCATATTCTTTCTTGGATTCTTCCCTATTTTCCTACAATTGTTGCTTATACATGACTTTCTCATTAAAGACCACATCCCTAGATTGAATGATTTTCTTGTCCTTAATACTCCAACATTTAAATCCAAAGTCATCACCACCATAACCAATGAAAGTACATTTTTTTGATTTAGCCTCTAGATTGGTCCTATCATCCTTGTATATATGAACAAACACCTCACATCCAAAGACTCTAAGAAATGAATAATTAACTTTCTTACCATACCATGCCTCCTCGGGTATGCCTCCATCTAAGGCACTTGAGGGTCCTTTATTTATCAAGTACACATTTGTGCTCACCGCTTCGCCCAAAGAGAAAGAGGCGATCCGCATGTAACCTCATGCTCCTAGTACGTTCCATTATTGTTCTATTCATCCTTTCCGATACCTCATTCTGCTGCAGAGTTCCTAGAACCGTCTTTTTCCTATGGATTCCATTCTTAGAACAATAATCATTAAATTCATTACTGCAATACTCCCCTCCATTATTTGACCTGAGAAATTTTAGCTTAAGACTGTTTCATTCTCTACCAAGGCTTTCCATTTAACAAAAGTGTCAAATACATCATATTTGTTTCTAATACAATAAACCCAAACTTTCCTTGTTGCATCATCAATAAAAGTAACATAATAACTTGAACCCCAAGAGATGATACCTGAGCCGGCCCCCACACATCAGAATGTACCAGCTCTAACTTACTCTCTTTCTTCGTAGGTCCAACCTTGAGAAACCTTACTCGCTTCTGTTTCCCATATATGCAGTTCTCATAGAAATCCAAACCTATTTCTGTATATCTAGGCAAATTCTTCTTTATGATGTTCATGCCCTTATGGCTCATATGACCGAGCCTATAGTGCCATAATGTTGTATCTGCATCTGAAGCCACAAGATTACAATCATTAGTACTATCAGTGGTTAAATACAAGGTTCCAACCTTCTTACCTCTTGCCACCACAAGAGCACCCTTGGTAACCTTCCAAGAGTTAGCTGTAAATATCACAGTACAACCATCACTTCCCAATTGCCCACCGATATCAAATTTCTCCTTAATGTAGGCACATGTTTGACATCCTTCAATAGCCATGTATTCCCATTCTGCATCTTAACCTGAATAGAACCTTTTCCAACTATACTGCAAGGCTCATCATCACCAAGAAAAACATGCCCAAAATCCCCTTGAACATAATAAAAATAATAATGCTTATGTGGAGTAGCATGAAAAGAAGCCCCCGAATCTAAAACCCAAGATTCAATAATATTATGCAAAGAAAGAATCAAAGCATCCTAACATACATTACCCGATGCCACATTTGCCTCCTTGTTTTCTTCCTATTGTTTCTTCTTGTCTCGAAGCTCCCAACAATCCTTCTTTGCATGCCCAGACTTTCCACAGTTCCAACATACAATCTTGCTCTTGGATTTTGACCTTGCCCGATCTTTCGATTTTCCACGGTTTCCTCTATTCTTATGTCTCCCTCTAGTTTCCACTGTCAAAGCATTCCCTGAAGTAGAAGATTCCTAGAGATTTTTCTTCTCATTTCCTCACTTAGAATCACCCCTACAACATCCTCAAACTTCAACTTCGATTTAGCTGGAACTAAGTTGATTACCGCCATTACTGTGCTATTCCAACTTTCGTGTAAAGAGCACAAAATTAATAAAGCCCTAACTTCTTCATCAAATTCTATTATAACTAAAGCTAGCATATTCACAACCATATTGAAATCATTTAAATGATCTCACATCGAACTATTCTCGACATCTTCATATTAAATAAATTTTTCATTAAAAATATCTTATTAGAGGAGAGGGTTTTTCATACAACTTCCTAATGCATCTATTAGATCTTTTGTAGTCTTTTCCTTTCAAACATTAAATAATACCGAAGATGCAAGACACAGCTGGATTGTCCCAAGTGCCTTCCTATCCAAGAAATCCCATTCCGCATCTCTGTCATGCTCGAGGGTTTTTTCACCTTCTCGCATAATGGAGTATAAAGATCCTTTCGATAAAGTTAATCTTCCATCTACATCTTCCAAAGACTCGAAATTCTACCCATTGAATTTATCAACCCTAGATCTTCCATCATCTCGCCATAGCTCCCACTCAAGCTAAAAATTTCCCGTGATTCAACACTTCAAAGCAAACCAAACCGAGGCTCGATACCAATTGTTAGGAAATAAGAGATAAAATATGCCGAATAATCCCTTACAGTAATCGCGCAATAAAGAGAAACTAATATGCGAAAATATTACAGATCTCAAATAAAACCGTAGAATAAATAACACAACACAGAGAGACAAGATTTAATGTGGTTCACCCAATTTGGGCTATGTCCACCAAGAATCACTTACTTATATTTTATTACAAGCCTCCACTCTCTCAATACAATACCAGTCCGTTTGGAGCTATGCTCAAAAAACTCTATAGAATTCACACCCAAATTCAAAACACATCTCGCAAAGACATTTACTTGTCTATCTATCATATGCATAAGACCATATAAATAGACAATCGCTTAAGTAGTTTTACAAACTCGTGGGTATCAAAACTATGGGCAAAAATGAAAACCGTCCCATAAACCTATGGGTAGCCAAGAGGCGGTTTTACAAAATAATGGGTACCGAAAACCATGGGCCAAAAACAGCCCATAATGGTTACCCATTACCCATGGGTTAATAAACCACCCATGATTACGGTTACCCATATAGCGGGACAATCGTAAAAATACCCGAGTGTAACACATAGAAGGTGTACCACACTCTAACATGAAAATAGACTCCACAAACATAACATAAAAACATGGAAAAAGAGTAAGTTAGTGCAATTTGACTGGAAAAGCTATCAAAAACATGTAAAAATGTTAAAAATACAAAAACAAGTAAGTAAAGCATCTTTTTTTGCATTATGTTGTGAACCACCACACTTTGTTGAGAGCGGAGGTTCCATAACCCCGCTTTATAGGTTGGTGGTCCCGTGCAACCGCCACCCCCGTGCGGGCGGCAGCCCTGTCTTAAACCCGCGAACAGCTCGGAAGCCCTAAATTGCCTAAAAATAAGCAAAATACACTATTTTAACTAAAATAAAGACCTACCCTGTGGGCACCCCCTAGAGACTCATTTAAAACTAGTATTTTCAAAAATACCCCCAAGACAAAGATTTTATCATTTTTACATTTTAGGTCCAAAAACAATAAATTGAGAAGAACTAACCTGAGACTTCACGGGTTGATGTTCTACTCTCGGAGGCATGATCACTATCTCACCACAAACATTTTAACTATACTCTCGTTGAAAACCGTCACCGTGGGTCCTAGAGCTCAAAAACTATCAAATCAATCCACACAAATGAATAGTAAAATGAGTTCGTTTTATACATATAACTTTCTAAAATTAATTTTGAATGTCTTTCACATGGTTGGAGCGTCAACGGAGGTAATTTCTAAATCCCACATAGATGATAGTAGGATTTTGGATGGCGACTTTTGAACACACGGGCGTGTCGGTATAACCCCTAACTCCCCATTTCAGACTCTGTCATACTCGGACCCACTGCTTTACGCCTCTTCATGGCTAAGACACTTCTCCGAGGGGGCAATATTTACGTACCCAAAATTTTAGGGTATTGTACCACTAGAAAGATGTTACACATGCCCCAATGATGATACAAGTCTCCTCGCAAGGTGTTCGGGATCTAGAAAAGCTTGCCAAGTATACGTTTGTATCCCATATGCCTCACCGGCCTCCGCGTGCTTTGTTCTACCCTCCGCCACCCTCTTTTCTTATATTTTGGACTTTAGTGACGAGATCACCACCTTGCCTAGGTGGCAGTCCCATGACCAATGCCCGTGATAGGGCGGCGGTCCCAGAATTCACCACCGCACAGGCAGGCGGCGGTCATGTTCGTGTTTTCCAAAAAGTTCCGACAATCACATCAAACTTAAATTTTCAATTTCTATCTGCACTTTTCAACTAATTTTCTTTGCATTTATGTTTTAGCCACACCTTTGTGAATAGTGTTTTCACTTTGTTTGATGGTAAAAGAGTTCCATTCCAAGTTACCTTCTAGTGAATGCATTTGCTATAAATAGTAAACTTATTTTCAAACAAATGGCCCCTCTCTTTCTCTATTTAATCATTCAGTCTTTTGAGTTTCTTGCTTAGAATTCCAATAGTTTCATGTTTTGCATCCATTGTTGGTCTTCCTTTGTTGTTTAGAGGTCATTCAATCTTCTTGTTTCATTCTTGCTTCATTGTTGTTCCATACAAGTCAGTTTAGAATAAGATAGTTTCATTCTTAGATTGGAATCCATTTAGAGTTGCAGGTTTTGTTTAATCAAAAGGATAGTTTCTAAAATTCTCGGTGCATTTGTGTTGTATTCCCGCAATAAATCCCGCTAGGAATTGCATAGTCAAGCTCTGTTCACTTGCACTATCTCTCTCTTACTCGCATTGTATTCGGTCTATATCTAAAGATGTCATTATTCAAGTGCCTTATTCTGTTGATACTATCATATACACACTTTTATGGATTCAAGAGAACATGAAGGAATGAGGAGATCACACTGAGGGGACAAAGTCACACACAACTGGATTTACCACTATTCTGTAAAATGCCAAGTTTGAGCTATCAAAGTTCTAGTTACAACGTATCAAATAGAGTAGTAAATTATTTTATTTCAATTAAAGCTCACTCTTGATATCACCAGGGAAGCTATGGGGATTGATAGTTTCTAAGAAACCGTGATTCATTCCTCACTTCTGAGGTAGGATCGAGAGTTTTTCAATTTAAAACAATTAGTTGCTTAGATATTTAGGATAAATTCACAACTGCACAAGCAAATAGCCACACCAAGCTACTTTGTTTGTTTTAATTTTGTTACTAGATTAGTTGTCCATTTTCTAAATATATTAGAATAGCTGCTCTTTTAATTTCATTAAAATACTTCATCGAAAATACAAAAATAAAAGAATACATGCATAGTGTAGATACATATTTCATAATTAGTTTATTAATTTTAGTTAAAAGTTGAATCATTTTGCATGACAATCACAAGACCTAGAGAGCCTAGAGAATACATATTTGAACCAATAGTGCCTCAACCAAATCTACCCACAACACTAGCTGATATAGATCAAGACCTTAGGATATAGGTCTTTCGAGCAATGGAAAACCTACGAGCAATTAGTGAACAACTGACAGAGTTAAATATTAAAGACGACAAGCCATACACATTTTGGTCAAATCATCCTAACTATAGATTGCCTTGATAGGATATCCATATGACCTGCATACAAGGACTCGAAAGAGAACAAGTATTTGGTTGTGATCCTTTAGTTCCACAACCTAATGCAGGAGACCTCCTCGTTGACATAGATACTAGCTTACGCATTCAAGTTGCCAGAACACATATAAGGCATTATGAGAAAATTACATAACTTCTAGTTCTAAACATTGAGGCTGAAAAGGTGTATGATTATTGGATAATCGGAAGGAGGGATTAACTCTTCACATGACCATAGGAGGTCCGACACAACCATGAACTTATGGTTATGATCTATAGGTCCCACAACCCAATGAGCCTACTAATCAATCAGACATTGATGTTGGTTTACGAACAATAGTATTTAGGTCCTCACCACTTCCACAGGACATTATTACACAATTCTCCTTACTAAACACAATAGCCAATCAAGCTAAGGATTTCTGGACTAGACCATAGAATCATCCATAAAACCCCAAAGAATCCACTACACCTCCCATCACCATTTTCATGACCTTGTGCGGAAATATACAGAAGCTCCTGTGCAACTCATTTCTCGTGTATCCAATAGCTAATAAAACGGGATCTCGGCGTGAGCTCGACATTTATTGGAGCCTCCGAACAACTATTATATCTGAATGATCCATTACACAAATTCATGTTAGGAGGGCCTTCTTCACCTTAGATTCACATATTTCATTATTGCATATTGAGGATATAATATTACACAACTAGTTTGTCTCGTATCCATATATATTCCACATTCATGGCCGTCTCAAAGCATGACCTTGGGAGGTTGGATACGAAGAAGAGTTACTTGTATATTCCCATGCTCACATGTCACTTTTCCATCGCATGAGACTCCCATTGATCAAAATAGAAAATTTAGCTGTAGAAATACAGGTCTATATCAAAATCCTAAAATCTTCATCAAATCCAAACCTGGTTAAGAATTTTAGAAGAAAGGACCAGGAGACATAGTCATAGGCTTTCTCCATGTCAAGCTTAATGAACATAGCTTCTTTTTTATTTTTCTTGGTAGTATGAAGAGTCTCTTGGATAGTAATAATACCATCTTGGATCTATCTTCCCATCAAAAACCCCTTGCTGATCAGAGATAATGGAAGGAAGAAGAAGTTGAATTCTTAAGGCCAGAATTTTAGAACACATTTTGTAGATACAGATTACATAGACTGATAGGTCTAAAATTCCTAAAATTGTAGGATTGTGATTTTTAGGAACTAAAGCAAGAAAAGTGTTGTTTAATTCATGGAGCATCTTTTTGTTCTTAAAAAACTCTTGAATAGCTTTACACATATCATCCTTGATAATATCCCAAAAAGTTTGAAAAAGAGAGCCAAAATCCATCTGGTCCCGAAGCTTTGTTAGGGCTCATAGTTTTCAGCATAAATTCAATTTCTTCCATTGTAGGAATATTTGTGAGCATTCTATTATCAGTCTCATTTACCAGCTGAGGAATGCAATCTAGAAAGTAACCTTCCTTATTGTTGTTAGATGATTTGGCTATAGAAAGGAGTTTGCTGAAAAGGAGGTGGCAACATTTTTAATATCATTGGTATCAGTTAGCATCTCTCCATCTTCCCTTGAAAAACTCATAATTCTATTTGTGCTTCTCCTTTTAAGGGTTGAAATGTGGAAAAATTTCATGTTTTTTTCACCTTCTTTAAGCCATTGCACCCTAGATTTTTGTCTCCAGAAAGTCTCCTCTTTCAGAAGGATGTTATGGTAATCAAAGTGAGTAATGCTCTCTCTTTATGTTGACATTTTGATACACCTATAAAGATGGCAATATTAGGTAAGTGCCCATGTTAAACAAAGTAAACATTATCTCTATTCTCTTTATTATACTTATTCACATATATTTATGAACAATAATGGACTTTTTCTTATGAATCCTATTAAAGAGAATAGGCATATTCCCATTCTTCATATTCTAATGTTATCTCTGTAATTCTTTTTATGATATTTTCAGTTATCTCTAGTATGAACAATAATTGACATTTTTAAATGATTCCCTTATGAGAATAGGAAAATTCCCATTCTAAAATAAATATTAAAGAGAATACGCATATGCCCTTTTTACATATTCTAATTTTAGCAATATTAAACTTAATCTTTGAGATACCTCTATAACGGATATGAGAATGAGAATATGACTATTGAATACAAGACAAAAATTCTCAACTTCCCACTCTTTAATACGTATTTAACAGTTGTGAGGGGGCATCTACCCATTTAATACAAGACAAAACATATTTTTTGTTTTAAAATGAGCATATGCCCATGGGAATCCTATATGAGAATATAGGATTAATGCAATGCCCATTCAATACAAAATGAAAAAAATTGCATGAGAATGGGCATATGTCCATTCTAAACATTATAATACAAGCAATGTTGATTTTATGAGATTGCTCCTATTATTCCTATTTATACCTATTTAAAAATTGTGAGACTGTTTAATCCATACTCTTCTTAGTCTTCTTCTATTATTCCTATCTACCCAAGAAATTCTTCTATGATTCCTAAATGAGAAGGGGCATCTGCCCATTCAATAAAAGACAATGCAAAAAAGCTACATCAATTTCATAACTCTTTTAACAAGATGTGAGAATGGGTGCACCATTAAAACAAAGTAAATTTGATTATTCCTATCATAAAGGGCATATGCCCATTCTAAACATTATAATACAAGTAATATTTATTTTTTTGAGAATGGGCATGTGCACAGTCGTGATTGAATAATATTTGTTTTATGAGAATGGGCACATTCTCATACAAGCAATATTGTTTGTGATTCCTATCTACCCAAACTAAGGATTCCTATATGAGAATGGGCATCTTCCCATTCAATAAAAGATAATGTAAAAATGGTCAATCAAGTTCATACCTATTTAAAATCTATGAGCATGTATAATCCATACTCTTCTTTTATCATTCCTAATGCCCAAGCAAGTCTTCTATGATTCCTAAATGAGAAGGGGCATCTTCCCTTTCAATACAAGACAATGCAAAAAAGCTCCATCAATTTCATATCTCTTTTAACAAGATGTGAGAATGGGTGCACATTCTAAAACAAAGTAAATTTGATTATTCCTTTCATAAAGGGCATATGCCCATTCTAATCAGGCATATGCACATTCTAAACATTATAATACAAGTAATATGTTTTTTTAGAATGGGCATGTGCCCATTCTAAACATTATCATACAAGAAATACTAATTTTTATGATAGTGGGCATGTGCATTTTCTCCACATTATCATACAAGCAATATTGTTTTTGATTCCTATCTACCCATGCAGGTCTTTTATGATTCCTATATGAGAATGGGCATCTACCCATTCAATACAAGACAATGTAAAAATGCTCAATCAATTTCATAACTTTATACAAGCCATGAGAATGGGTTCCCATTCTAAAACACAATAAATACGAATGAAAATAAATTCTACTATTTAAAATTCCCATTCTAAACATGCATATACACATTTTAAAAATTATAATACAAGCAATATTGATTTTATGATAGTGGGAATGTGCATTTTCTCTACATTCTCATATAAGAAATATTTGGGGGAGACAATCAAAAAGGAGCCGTCTTTGATGGAACAAGGTAAGGATGAGACTAGACTTGTGTTTGGGACCCATGTGGGAAATGGGACCCCTAGAACGTATGCAAAAATCTTGAGATTTGGGAATGAAAAAAGTTTAGGGATCATTCCACAACTTAAACAAGGTGAATCGAGAAACTATTTAGAAATCCTTGATAGCATTATTGATAGGACTTTGAGCAATATGGAGAATTCTTTTTGATAGGGAAACTTGTTAGAGGAAGACCCAATATAGAATCAATAAGATCTTGGTCTATTCTGAAATGGAAACCTAAAGGGCATATGGAAGTAAAAACTTTACCAAATGGTTTCTTCTTGTTCATTTTTAACAATCCGAGAAGACCCCAAAGAATCCTAAATGATGGCCCGTGGTTCCTAGGGAAGCTCAGACTTTTCTGAGGAAATGGACTCCTATGTTCAACCCTGATAAAGAAAATATAAATCAGTTTCCTATCTAGGTGAGGTTACAGGTCTTCCATTGGAACTATGGGATGTTGATGTTATTAAAGGGATTACAAACACTCTTGGTACCTATGTTGTTGTGGATAATGTGACCCTTACTAAAACACATGTTGTTTGTGCCAGATTTTGTATCTACTCTTTGATGGGTTTGACTTTACCCAAATCCATAACTCTCTGATCTAGACTGGGAAGCTGGGAACAAAGAATTGATTTCAAAAATTTCCCTAAAAATGTGAGAAATTCCAAGGATGGGGGCATGTAAAGCAATAGTGTAAAATGATGGTTTCAAAGGTTTATAAGGAGAATCTAGTTAAGGAACATGTTAAAGGTAAGGAAGTAGCTTCTTTGGAACATAATACAACAAAGAATACTAATCCAAATAAAGGAATTATCATTACTGAGAATAATGGAGAGAGGTCAAATATAAATCAAGTTCAAACTCCTAAGTTAACAAATGATGGCTTTATAGAAGTAAGGAATAAGAAGAATCAACAAAAAACCTTTTTTGAAGTGCATTTCCAAATGAAAAAGTCCCATGTTCAAGCTGAGAAACTCCTACCAACAAAAATTTGGATAATCTTCTGAAGGAAGCTGCTAAGGAACATTTTCCATGTAAAAAACTAAGGGAAATGAGTCTTGATGAAACTCTGGGTCCTTTTACTAATCCTTTTGAAAATATTTTGGGTTTTGAGGAGAATGATCTAATGATTGGAAATGAAGATCAGATGGAAGTTAGTAAAGTCCAAAGGATCATCCAAGAAGCTTTATCCCCACAACAAGAAATTATTCTAGATCAGAAAAAATTAGTGGAAGAGGATCCCAAAGAGGCTGAAAATGAGATCTCTTTGAAAACCCCATCCAAAAAAGGGGAGTCTTCAGAGGCCACCCCAAAAGAGAAGAAAATTGGTTCAAGGAGACCTACTAAGTAGGTTGCTAGAAAAATAGAGTCAAAAGGATATTGACGATGGAACTTAGTCTAAACTCAATCTATGGAGCTTTAGAAGAACCAAAAACTAAGGGTTTAAATGAATATAGTCTCATGGAATGTTAGGGGTTTGAATAACCCTACGAAATGGAGGTTAATAAAAGAATTAGATTCTAAACACAAACATGATATCATGGTCTTACAGAAACTAAGATGGAGGAAGGACCTTTTTTTAGAAGCTAAATGTAAGTGTTGCAAGAATCTTGTTGGATTGGCTATTAGTTCAAAAGGATCTACAAGAGGAATGGTTGTCATCTGGAATGAGGAAAAACTCAAAGGTATGAATCTTCTTAAAAGAAGTAATCATATGGCTATGTTGTTTCAAGATAATAAATCTAAAGAATTTTGGGTGTTATCTAATATATATGCTCCAAATATCAAAGGAGAAAAAAAAAAAACATTTTGGTCTGAACTCTCTAAATTTCAAAACATTATTAAAGGGACTGAATGGCTGATTATGGGTGACTTCAACACCCCTCTGAGTTCAAGGGAAAAAAAGGGTGGTAACATTGATTTAACTGAGAGTATGGAAGATCTCCAGGATTTTATCATACAAAATAACCTCATGGATATTGAGTTGAAGGGTAGTAGATTTACCTGGTCTAATAGGAGAAAAGGAGATCAATTGATTCAAGTCAAACTTGACAAGGCTCTGACTTCATGGGGGTGGCTGAATAAAGATGCTTTCCTCTTTTCTCTCCCTCGGATTGGTTCATACCACAATCTACTTCTTTTCCAAATCAAAGATAAAGAGAGGAGGAGAACTCATTTTAGGTTTGAGAATATGTGGTTACAAAACGAGGAAATTTTTGACCTTATGAAAGATTGGTGGAATGTGAAAATCAAAGGAACTGCTATGTTTAGAATTGCTAAGAAACTTTCTCATGTTAAGAATAATTTGAAAGGATGGAATAAAAATGCTTTAATAAAATTTTTGAGAAAAAGAAGTCATTTGTAAGAGATATCTTCCTTCAGAAACTTTGGAGACTCTCAATAATGACAATATTCAAGAAGGTCAGCTTAAAGAGAGAGAATTATTGATTGACTACCATAACATTCTTCTGAAAGAGGAGAATTTATATAAAAAAATTCGGGGTTTAATAGCTCAAAGAAGGTGATAAAAACATGAAATTATTCCACATTTCAACCCTTAAAAGGAGAAGCACTAATAGAATATTGAGTGTCATAGGGGAAGATGGAGTGATGCTCACTGATACTAAGGATATTCAACATACTGCCACCTCCTTTTTAGTAGACTTTTTTCTACAACCAATTCATCTAACAACAATAAGGAAGAGTACTTTCTAGATTGCATTCCTCAGTTGATAAATGAGACTAACAATAGAATTCTCACAAATATTCCTTCAACGGAAGAAATTAAATTTATGCTAAAAAATTTGAGCCTTGACAAAGCTCTAGGACTTGATGGATTTCTGGATTTCTTTTTCAAAATTTTGGGATATTTTTAAGGATGATATGTGAAAAGCTATTCAAGATTTTTTCAAGAACAAAAAGATGCTTCATGAATTAAATAACACCTTCCTTGCTTTAGTCCCTAAAAATCACAATCCTACGGATTTCAAGAATTTTAGACCTATTAGCCTATGTAACTATATCTACAAAATGTGTTCTAAAATCCTAGCTTTAAGAATTCAACTTCTTTTACCTTCCATTATCTCTGATCAACAGGAGGGTTTGTAATGGGAAGACAGATCCAAGATGGTATTGTCACTATTCAAGAGACTCTTCATATGGCCAAGAAAAATAAAAAGGAAGTTATGTTTATTAAGCTTGATATGGAGAAATCCTATGACTATGTCTCTTGGACCTTTCTTCTTAATGTCTTAACCAGGTTTGGATTTGATGAAGACTTCAGGATTCTAATACAGACATGTATTTCCACAACTAAATTTTTTGTTTTGATCAATGGGACTCCCTATGGTTTTTTCAATAGTTCCAGAGGATTAAGAAAAGGAGACCCTATCTCTCCTTTTCTATTTATAATCATGGCTGAAACTCTCAGCAGAGCTCTCAATAAGGCTAATTTTGAAGGAATAATTAAAGGCATCTCACCTACTATTAATAGTGACAATGTTGTTCACCAACATTTTGTTGATGACACAATGTTGGTTGGAGAGGCTAGAGAGTTTAAACAGATGATGGTTGATTATGAGGAAGCTTCTGACCAAATGATTAATTATGGTAAAATTTTGGTATTTTTTATCAATACCCCTAAAATAAGATGTGTCAAAATAGTTGGTATTCTTGGTTGTGAGATTAAAACATTCCCTACTAGGTATTTGGGAATGATTATCGGAATCTGAAAAACCAAAGATTATTGAATGGAATTTTTGATAGACAAATTTCTTAAGAAATTGGAAGGCTAGAAAGGCTCACTTTTATCTCAAGCAAGTAAATCAGTCCTTCTCAAATGCTCAATTCAAAAAAATTATGTGTACTCTATGTCTATTTATAGATTACCTTCTACTATTTCTAATAAATTGGAGAGTATCCAAAAAATATTTCTTTGGAGTGGCTCGGAACAAAAAGACAAAATTCCTCTCCTTGCATGGGAAAAGGTTTGTAAGCCAAAGAAAATGGGGGTCTTGGTATTAGAGATTGGGCTAAAATGAATAAATTTATGTTGTCAAAAATGATTTGGAGATTGGTTAAGGAAGACAGTGTGTGGACTTCCATCATAAGACATAAATATTGGTCAAATCTTCTAGCTAATGAATGGTGCTTTAGCAATGTTGAATTTAATGGTTCAACTTTTTGGAAATCTATAAATTGGGCTAAATACATTGTCTACAAGGGAAGAAAATGGATGATTGGAAATGGGAGAGTGGTTAATTTTTGGGAAGACAAATGGTTAGGTGATAAACATCTTAAGGTAACCTATCCTAACATCTATAAGGATGTTGTGGTTAAATATGGGACTAAGGTCAAAGATTACTTCAATTTTGAGGAACATCTGGGTCTGGAAAATAATTGAATTGGGTGGACATAACAACAATGACATCAATTCTATTAACAACAAATTAAGAGGTGTTATTATTAATAAAGAGAGTTTAGAAGATGATAACTTATATTGGTCTAGAGAGGATAATGGAATCTTCTTGATTGAAGTTTTTAAATGCCTTTTTCTTAGATGAAGTTGATCATGACAACTTCAAATGGGAAAGTGTGTGGGTCAAAGAAGTTACTCCCAAGATCAATATGTTTTGGTGATTGGTTCTCATTGATAAAATCCTTCTTGTCAATTAATCTTAATAAAAGAAATTTTCATATGGTAAATAGGTGTGTTCAATGCAAAAATATATTGAAGACTCTTTACATCTATTCCTCCATTTCCCTTTTCGGTATCGATTAGAAACACCCTTCTTAACCTATTTGAAATAAAGTGGATTTTCCTATGCTCCATTAAACAATTATGGTCCTAATGGTTTAGCCCTTTCGGACTCAAGGACTAAAACATATTTCGACCCTTTCTATTATGCACCTGGCTTGGGAAATTTGGAAAGAGAAATAGGTGATTTTTTAAAGGGAAGAAGGAATCAGAAAAGAAAGTTGGAACTCATTGTTTTAACGTTATTAATGAAAACTTCTCTACCATATCCCCACATAAGAAAACAATTCTTCAAAATGAGAGTAAATTATCTAAGAATTAGGGTTTAAGTCCTACTCAAACTGACCTCCCTACACATAATCCTAGGCTTCAAGGTTGGGAAAAACCTAGCAAGGAATGGATAAAGATAAATTTTGATGGGGCCTCCAAAGGAAACCCCAAAAAGTTGGTTGTGGAGGGGTCTTCGTGATTTTGAAGGAAGATTCATTCTTGGGTATCATTATAATCTTGGAATTCAAATGAATCACGTTGTTGAAGTAGTTGCTACTTATTGGGGTCTCTCTATAGCCTGTCAACACATATTTTTAGATTGGAAGTGGAAGGAGACTCATTGAACATTATTAATAGTATTACTGGTAAAGGTACTACTTCTACATCTATCCAAAACTCTATAACTAGTATAAAGGAAATGTCTAACTTGTTTGAAGCTATTACTTTTAAACATATCTATAGAGAGGAAAAAACTGTTGCTGATTATTTTTCCAACAAGGGGGTTAATTGTCACGATATGAAATTAATCAATGATGAAGAATCTTTAGATACTAAGGTGTAAGCACACCTCCAAAAAGATCAACATGGACATGTCACCACTGGGTAATAATGATAGGTCATGGTATGTTAAGGAAATAATGTATAAGAGTTGTATGAATCATGTGAATTTATGGTGGGATGATATGAAGCTTTGGGCTTGGATACGCTTGTGTTACCTTTGAGTCATTATTTCCTTTTGTGCTTGTAACATCGGCATTGTTGGGATTGTTCATTTCATTCGAGTAATCTGAAGTTAGGATTTTTGCGAACTGGTGCTTGTATTTTCAAATGGGGGGTGATCTTGTGAGAACTGATCCTTTTGACTTGGATGGGGTTAAGCCTAAAGCCATGAAAGTGTTTGAGAGAAATGGTTTCTCACCTTTTCTCAAAATATTTGAAGGTCATTATGAAAATATGAGTAAGGACTTTTCCAAAGCTTGGAAGATGACCAAAAAGGGGTAGTTGTGGACCTGAAAGGTGTGCACATTGAGATTATTATGGAGTCTATTACTAAAGTGATGGGTGTACATGCTACATGGTAAAAAGGAAGCCACATATGAGCTGAAGTTGTTCTTGCAAGGTAATGAAAAACTTACCACTCATTTTGTCAGTTTCTTCACTCTAATTTACCCAGGCCTTTTGACGATGTGGCTTTAACCCTTATTCAGTTTCTTACCCTAGAAGGTCGTCATAAGTGTATCTATGCCTACCATTTTCCTATGCTTAATTATTTTTGACATGGCCATAGTTTCAATTTCTCGTATTTCCTGTTTCTCTCTCTAAGTGCTTCCATTGCCCAGTTTAAAAACAATAGAGTTGTTGTCCCCCTTCACCAAGGTTTTATTATTTCCTAGTTAAAAGAGATTCTCTTGACATTGATAAAATGGGTACCCTCATGAAATCCCTTGAGGGTTATGCCAAGGAAGAAGACTCGAGACTCAAAGGAAGAGGATTCTAGTGAAGATTTGGATTCTCGGGAAGGAGATTCTTTGGGGGATAATAAGGATGTAGTGGAAATTGATGTCACTCAAAATATCAGAGAGCTAAAGTCAAAGAATGTTCCTAGTCAATCTATCAAAACCAAAGGAGAATCAAACATGCAAGGGAATCAGGTTCCTGTGAATGCCCAATTGGAGCAGCAGATTGAAGTTTTGGGTCAAGTGGGTCCTAAGAAAGGGGATAATCATCTAGCCAAGATGGCAATGGATATTGAAGAACTGAAGGGAGACATGAGGCTTACGAAGAGTTCTATTCATTCTTTTTTAATGATTGTGTTGGGGTTAGCACACCGGTTGTGCATGACATAATATATCGAGATCTAAGCATACATGAAAATAAAAGTGGATATTCTACCGGAAGAAATATACAAGCCAAGAGACATAAATCAACATCAGATTTAATGTGGTTCACCCTGTTTGGCTACGTCCACCAAGAAACAAGCCAATCTATTATCCAAAGCTTTAGAAAGATATACAATGAAGATTTACAATCTTCCACACCTCTCAAATGTATAATACTTTCTTTCCTTAATTTTCAAGTTCTTTCTAATTCTTGTTATTCTCTTACTTCTAAACCCTAGCTTTATGCTTATATAGTTGTTTATAGACTTAGGGCACTTAGCCATGCAATTACAATAATAGATATACTTCAATGCTAAAAATAGATCTAATTCCCGAGAGTTAATTAAAGCATCCTTGCATAGGTAACTGATGTTGGTTAGCCCTAACCGATGTTGGTTCCTTCCTTTACGACCGATGCCGGTCCTAGGTGACCAATGCGGTTAGCCCCTAAGATGACGGTTTCTGTATTTTCCAAAAAATTTCCATTACATGCTAAACTAAAATAATTGAGCTCCATAACTCAACAATCTCGACTTGAAGATTAATTACTGCACCATACTTGTATAGCATCATTCTTGGATCCTTCCTTAGCTTTGTTTCTTCCTCTTCAAGTTTCAAACTCGAAGACTAATAGAATTGGAGTGTAGCTCCAACTTCTCCTTTTCTAATGGCTTCATTAGCATATCCGCAGGGTTCTTTCTTGTATGAATCTTTTCCGATTCAACTTGCCATCCTACAATACCTGCCATATGAAGTGATACCTCAACCGATGGTAAGTTCTTTGCCAAATGAATTACACTCTAACTATCACTTGAACATTTTACAATCACCTTGATTCTTTCCCAACTCTTCCAAGAACCTACTCATCCATATTATCTCTTTTGCTAGCCTCTACAACTACAACATACTCTACCTCTGTAGTAGAAAAATCCACAACCTTTTGGAATCTTGAAATCTAGCTAATTGTCATCCCACTTTTGTGAAAATATAACCAAGATTGCTCCTTCTACCATCTAGATCTCCAACCATATATGAATCAACATAGCCACGTAAAGAAATATCTCGAACCTCCATAGCATAACCGCATGCTAGATGTTCCTTTCAAATACCGAGTATCTATTGGACTACTTTCCAATACTCTTTACTTGGATTGGCCATAAATCTACTCATATATCCCCTTTGCTGTGTAATGTCCGGTCAGTATAAAACCATAGCATACATGAGACTCCCAACTGCTGAAGCATATGGCACTCATGTCATGTATTTGACCTCCTCATGTGATGATGGACACTAATATTTACTTAATTTGAAGTGTCCAGCCATAGGTGTGCTAATAGGTTTTGCATTCTGCATATTGAACCTTTCTAACACCTTGTAGATATAATCCTCCTGAGACAAATAAAATTTCTTTTTTTATTGTCTTTATGTATTTGCATGCCAAGGATTCTTTTTGCATCTCCTAAATCCTTCATAGAAAATGTTTGAGCTAGCTTTCTCTTAAGCTCATCAATGTCCTACATACTAAATCTTGCAATAAGCATATCATCCACATACAAGTAACAAAATAATATAGCTCCCATTTTCAAGCTTCTTGAAATAAATACAATGGTAAAGTTCACATCTCAAGTAACCATGCTCATGCATAAAACTATCAAACCTCATGCACCATTTCCTTAGAGCATTTTTGATCCCATATAGACTCTTTTTCAACCTGCACACTAATTTATCCTTACCCTTGACTTCATACCCAAGCGGTTACTACATATAAATCTCTTCATCCAAATCACCATGAAGGAAAGTCATCTTCACATATAGTTGCTCTAAATGTAAATCCTATACTAAAAATAAACTCAATACAAAAGTATGAATAGAAGTCATCTTAACAATAGGATAAAATATTTCACCAAAGTCAATACCTGCTTTCTATGCAAATCCCTTTACTACAAGTCTAGCCTTGTATCTTATCTATCCACCCTCTTCTTCCTTGATCCTATAAACCCATTTGTTCTACAATGTTCTCTTGCATCTTTGGAAACTTAACCAAATCCCATGTCTGCGGTTCTATTCCAAGGATTTCATCTCCTCATCCATGTCATGCTCGCATTGGATGTGAGTCTTATCTGCATTGCTTCTTCAAAGCTCTCTAGTTCACCATTATCAATTAATAATAAATAAAATAGAGAAGGTGTAAATATTTTTGGAGGTTTACTTACCCTTTGTGACCTTCTCACAGGAGTTTGGGGTATCGAAGGCTCAATCTGGACCTCCTAGACATTCCTATCCAAATCTGACAATGAACGCTACAGTCACCTCTAAGCGACGCGCCAATTCTAATAAGTGAGGCTAGTTTGGATCTTTTATAACCGATACTAGTTTGTCTGACCGAGTACCGGTTAGGGGTCAACCAACATCAATTACTGTGTAACCCTATAGGTAATACTTTTAAATCTAAGAGTTTATTTTCATTTATAAACTTCTCAATTGGTTCATCCTTGGGTACCAAAATTTGATCCATGTACATTCTTTTTTAATTCCATTCAACATCACGACAACTAATAATTTTAGAATTCTCTAAATCCCAAAAACCGAAACCGAAATCACCAGATTCATAACCAATGAAAGTGCATCTCTTGGATTTTGCATCCAACGTTTTCCTATTTTCCTTATCAACATGTACAAAAGATTTTGAACCAAAAACTTTAAGAAAAGAAAGATTTACCTATTTTCTAGTTCAAGCTTCCTCTAGTATTCCTCCATCTAATGAACTTGAAGGCCCACGATTAATCAAATAAAGCTGTTATATCAATTGCTTCGCCCAAAAATTGTAAGGGCAATTCATAATGTATCTTCATACTTCTAACACGTTCCATGATTGTTCTATTCATTCTTTCTACAACACCATTCTCTGTGGTGTTATTGGAACCGATTTTTTCTCTATGTATTCCATTCATCGAACAATAATCATTGAAATCCTTGCTAAAGTATTGACCACCTTTGTCAGATCTAAGCACTTTAACTTAGAATTTTATTCATTATAAACAAAGCTTTCCATCTTTTAAAATTTTTAAAAACATCAGATTTACGTTTAATACAAGTAAACCCATACCTTTCTTGTAGCATCATCAATGAAAGTAACATAATACTTGGATCCTCAATTAGAAGCTACCTGAGTGGTCTCGCACAAAACCGAGTGTACAAGCTCCGATTTACGATCCTTCTTAGTTTCCCTAACTTTGAGAAATATCACTCTCTTTTTCTTTCCAAAGATACAATGCTCACGAAATCGGGATCTAAATCTTTCAAATCGATAACTTACCCTTAGCCTTTAAGATCTGCATTCCTTTTTGACACATATGGCCCAACCAGTTATGCCACATGCATGCATTTGAATCTGAAGTAGATAATGCAGAAAATGAATCAATAATACAAGTAGATAAATATAACGTTCCTACCTTACTACCTCTTACCACAACAAAATCACCCTTGGTGACTTTCCAAGAGTCTCTGTAAAAGTAACCTTCACCTAGTTACCATGCAGAAATAAGATTCCTCCTGAGGCTTGACACATGCCTCACATCTTTCAATACCCATGTATTTCCATTCTGCAATTTTAGATGAACTTCCCATTTACCAGTAATACTACAAGGTTCATCATCACCCAAATAAACATGCCCTGGACATAATTTCTAAAATAACCCTTATTAGGGGTTGCATGGAAAGAAGCTCTTGAATCTAAAACCCATGATTCAATTATATTATCTAAAGAAATAATAAGAGCATCTTGCATTACCTCTAATGTAGCAATATTTACTTCTTTACCTTTGTCTAGTTATTGGTTCTCTTTATCCTTTGACCAATAATCATTCTTTGCATGTCCTTTCTTTTCACATTTCCAACAAGTAATTCCCTTTCTTCTAGATTTATATCTCATTATCCCTTGACTTTGATTTCCGTTACTCTTACTCTTTGATCTCTCCTTCTTCCCCCTACTTTCTACATTCAAAGCATTTTTAGATGATGATTTTGTTATGTTTGTGGAGCCTATTTGCATGTTAGAATGTGGTACACCTTCTATGTGTTACACTTGGGGGTTTTTAGGCAATCCCGCTCACCGGTGAGCGGGTCGAGGGGTTCGGGCGAAGCCCCAAGCAAATTTTCATGGGTGGTTTATTAACCCATGGGTAATAGGTAACCGTTATGGGCTGTTTTTGGGCCCATGATTTTTTCAGATTTTTGCCCATTGTTTTGATACCCATGGTTTTTGCCCTTGGTTTTGATACCACGGTTTTGTATCAAACCGCTTAAGCGATTGTCTATTTATATGGTCTTATGCATATGATAGATGTACAAGTAAATGTATTACAGATGTGTTTTGAATTCGGGTGTGAATTCTCAGCAGAATTTGTTGAGCATAGCTCCAAATGGATCTCGAGTATTATATTGAGAGAGTGGAGGCTTGTAATAAAATTTGAGCAAGTGATTCTTGGTGGGCGTAGCCCAAATTGGGTGAACCACATTAAATCTTGTCTCTTTGTGTTGTGTTATTTATTCTGCACTTTTATTTGAGATCGTGATATTTTCTACATATTAGTTTCTCTGCATGCGATTCGTAAGGGATTATTCCACATATTTTATCTCTTATTTCCTAATGATTCCTCTGTAATCTTCTTACAAATTTCTTCATTCAATATTATACTAACCACATCATCAAAATTCAAAACATTATTAGTAGATGTTGTATTACTAACAACCATTACCAAGTTATCCGACTATCGGCGAAGAACATATGAGTAAAAGTGATTTTACCTCATCATCAAATGGTATTGCAACCGATTTAAACTGATTTACAATAGATCGAAATCATTCAAATGAAAAGATGCGAGATCCACCTTCACGCATCTTAGAACTAAATAGTTTCTTCATCAAATAAAATTTATTTGAAGCACTAGGTTTTTCATATAAATTAGCAAGAGATTTCATTAACTCTACCGTAGAAGCCGCTTCTATAATATTGGAAGCCACGGATGCTGTCAGGCTTAATCTTATAGATCCAAAATCCTTTCTATCAAGAATCTTCCATTATTCATCAGTCATCTTCGTAGGTCTAGACTTCTCATCCAATGGTAAATATAAATCTATTTGATACAGATAATCCTCAATATGCATCTTCCATAATTGATAATTTCAGCCGTCAAATTTCTCTACCTTGTATTTATTTTCTTCTTCCATTGTTGTAGCTCCTACTCAATCAAAAACCCTCATGAGTAAATCATCAACACACAAAACCCTCAAAAGAATCTCTCGATACCGGTTGTTGGAGTTAGCATATTGGTTGACAAACAATATATCGATCTAAGCATACATGCAAATAAAATCAGATATTCTACCAAAATAAATATATAAACCAAGATACATAAATCAATACTATATTTAACGTGAACCAAGATACATAAATCAATACTATATTTAACGTGAACCAAGATACATAAATCAATACTATATTTAACGTGGTTCACCCGGTGTGGGCTACATCCACCAAGAAACAAATCAATCTATTATCCAAAGCTTTGACAAGATATACAATGAAGATTTACAATCTTCCACACCTCTCATATGTACAGTAGTTTCTTTCCTTAAGCTTTTTCTTCATCACCAAAATTCTCTCTCTCACCAAATTTTGCAAGTTCTTTCTAATTCTTATTTATCTCTTACTTCCAAACCCTAGCTTTGTGCTTATATAGTCATTAATAGACTTAGGAACTTATCCATGCAATTACATCAATAGATATACTTTAATGCTAAAAATAGATCTAATTCCTAAGAGTTAATTAAAACATCCTCACACATGTAACTGATGCCAATTATCCCTAACCGATGTCAATTCCTTCCTTGCTTGACTGATGTCGGCTACCCCCTAATTGATGACAGTTACTGTATTTTCCACAAATTTTCTATTGCATGCTAAACATAAGTAATTGAGATCAACAACTCAATAGACTGACACAAAATGAAAATGTAGGATGATGATGCGGCAAAATCAGTAATGGGAGTGAGCTTGAAATTATGAAAGCCAACTACAGAACCTCTAAAATGAGGTGGATCACATCAGAGATATTTTACATAGCTATATGAAATGGAGTGTTGTTACTATGAAATCCATTTTGCAACATATCCAAACCCTTGGTTAGTTGGCCAATGCTTACAAGCTCGTGGATGAGCATGGAAATCTAAAGAAAATAAAAGGGGATGTTGTTGGATGTGACCTAGCCTCGTTGGGTGTCAATATTGAGTCTCTGTCAAAGGAGTGGGTGAAAGTGCTAGATGGTATTGAAAAGGCCAAAAAGTGATGTTTGTCTAGGTGGTTGTTATTATAATGTTTTACTTTTTACTCTGTTGTTAGTCTGTGGTCTTATCTTTACTGTTATTACTCATTTTTATTATGTTTTAATTTGGTCTATATGCTCATGGAGGAGCTCGGATGTAATAGTTGATATATATGTATAATTTTGAATGCTATGTAATGTCTTATCTACTTTTTGGAGCTCTGACTTGTAAGGGGTAGGGTCCCCTCAACCCTGTTTCACCTATAATCAAAAAAATATTGTTTTTTATTCCTATTAGCCCAAGCATGTCTTTTAGGATTCCTATATGAGAATGGGCATCTTCCCATTCAATACAAGACAATGTAAAAATTCTCAATCAATTTCATAACTTTATACAAGTCGTGAGAATGGGTGCCCATTCTAAAACACAATAAATATGAATGACAATAAATTCTACTATTTAAAATGTCCATTCTAAATAGGCATATGCACATTCTAAACATTATAATACAAGTAATATGTTTTTTTCTAGAATGGACATGCATCTATTCTAAATATTCTCATACAAGCAATATTGTTTGTGATTCCTATCTACCCAAGCAGGTCTTTTAGGATTCCTATATGAGAATGGGCATCTTCCCATTCGATACAAGAAAATGTAAAAATTCTCAATCAATTTCATAATTTTATATTAGCCGTGAGAATGGGTGCCCATTCTAAAACACAGTAAATATGTAAAAAGTACAATGTATTTAAATTTCATTATTATAAAACATATATTTTTACATATATGTTTCATTATTCACATAGTTATTTAAAACATTTAAATGGGTCCAATAAATTCAAATATCTAAGCATATTAAAACATATTACAACATATTAAAGCATTAATAGGTGGTGATTTGTTAATGTATTATATATTTAAAATATTAAAGCATTAAAAGGTGGTGATTTGTTAATGTATTATATATTCAAATTTTGAATGTATGTACAAAAATAACACTATATATTTTTTATTATTCTAATACCTTTTCAAAACATTTAAATGTTTCTAAACATTGGGATAATATGACATTAAAACATTAAAAAAATTTAAGCATTAAAGGTTAGTGATTTATAATGGTCGGATAGATTCAAATTTTGAGACTTACAATATTAGGATACTAAAAGCATTTAATCATTAAAGGGCGGTGATTTATTATGGTAGGTTAAATTCAAATTTCAAATTTTCGGCGCCATTTTTTAGAGGCAATTTTTCTTGGTCAATTACTATATAAAAATATAGATTTTGAATGGCTAGGGTTTTGATTTTTTCTCTCTTACGGACGAGTTTTTTTCATTCAGAGATTTTGTATGAGAAAGAAGAAGTTATGTGAAAGGATTTGGGCTGATTGGAAACAAAGATTATTGAAAAAGAAACTTGTTGTAGTGGTAATAAAAAAGTTACAGAAAGATAATTGTGGTATTGATTTTATCAAATCATTTTTTTCTTATGCGAAAGGATTTGGCCTAATTGGATACAAAGATTATTGAAAAAGAAACTTGTTGTAGAGGTTATTAAAAAATACACAAAAAGAGACAGGTGGTACTTAATCTATCTAATCATTTTTTTCGCACCATAAACAGTACGCATTTGAACGAAATAATTTTGATTTGTATATTCGGTAGCTATTACATTTATGAATGTAAAGAAATTGATTTCTCTATTTGTTTGTTGTTACGTTTATGAATGGAAATAAATCGATACATTTTTAGACATAAAAATAAACAAGATATATGGAAAAACGGTTCAAATAGTCTATTGTGAACTAAAAGATTTGTGCTTATACATTTTTAGGCTTTAGAAGTAAACATGAGAAAAAAATGAGATATAAAAACCTGGAATAGCCTGCTTTGCCATTGTTGTTTTCCCTTCAAGAAATCTTGAAAATTCTCCCTTGCAAAATCACTATATCGATGGCTATTTCTTCTTCTTTCTTCTGCAAAATCTTTGTATCTTCGTATCTCTCCTACTATCAGCAGCTATATCTTCTTCTTTCTTCTACAAAATCTTTGTATCTTCGTATTTCTCCAGCTACATCTACGTTGTTCGATTTCCCAAGTAAATATCTGAATGAAAAAATATCAATCATAATAGAGCAAAATCAAAACATGATTCATTCAAAATCATTATTTTTATAATGTACTTGGCCAAAAAAAGTGCCTCATAAAAAGAGCGCCCAAAATTCAAAATTTGAATCAAACCTACCATAATAAATGACCAAATCTAAAAAAGAGCGCGAAATTTCAAAATTTGAATCAAAGATACCATAATAAATGACCATTAAGAGCCTTCCAAAAAGAAAGCGCTGAAAATTTGAAATTTGAAACAATCGTCTTTGGTATTATTAAAAATTAATTAATCAATAACAATGTGTTGGTATTATTAAAAATTAATTAATCAATGACAACAAGTAATAATAGAATTCAAATTGTTTCTAATCAAGATATGATATTAGTAATTAATAGTACTATAATAAATTAGTATTGCTACTAATTTAAATAATTAATTAATAATATTATAATTAATTAGTAAAAAATATCCTATCAAATAATATTAAATACAAGAATTATTATTACCAACAAACTTACATTACTATATTAACTAGAAACATATTAATAACATCTAATTATATTATTAAATTTTATAAATATAATGCTTAATTAATTATAGTGCATTTTAAAATTATAAAAAATACAATAAAACTTTATAAAACTAATTAACGACATTAACAACATTATTTCAAAAAATTAGAAATTAAAGAATATGTATTTAACATATGATATTAGGATTAAAGAAAATTAATTAATTAATTAACAACATTAATTAATAATACTAATAAATAAATACCAAAATTATTATTGCCAACAAACTTACATTACCATATTAACTAGAAAAATATTAATAACATCTAATTATATGATCAAACGACAGGTTAAATAATATTAAAATATATGTAATTAAATTTTATAAAAATAATTAACTTTATCACCATTATTTATAATGCTTAATTAATTATAGTGCATTTTAAAATTATGAAAAATAATAAAACTTTATAAAACTAATTAACGACATAAACTCCATTATTTCAAAAAATTAGAAATCAAAGAATATGTATTTAACATATGATATTAGGACTAAAGAAAATTAATTAATCAACAACATTAATTAATAATACTAATAATTAAATACAAGAAATAACATCGTATCATTTAATAATACAAATAAATTTCAAAACTTCATATGGGCATCTGTCTACTCGAATGGGCATGACATGAAGATGAAGTGGATTGTGCCCCATTTGGCAATGAAAGGAAAATGAGATGTTATTCTTCACATTGAGAAGAGTTAGAAATATTCATTTTTTGTTTTTCATGAAGAGAGAGAGAGACCAAAAGCTAGAGAATAAACACTATAAAGGTTGTCAGAATGTGTCTTTCCATTGCAATCGTCTTCCTTCCATACAAAATGGGGAACAATCCAAGAATGGACAAATTCCCATATTTCTAAATGCCTACAACTATTCCTAAAAAAAAATAATGAACTACGTAAGGCTTGATCCCCCTAGAGATGGTCTTTAACAAAACATGTTAATTACTCCTATATGAGAATGGGCATCTACCATTTCTAAATAAATATAAATACAACTATGATACTTCCAAAAGATAGAAAATAAACACTATAAAGGCTGTTAGAATGTACCTTTCCATTGCAATTGTCTTCCTTCCATGCAAAATGGGGAACAATCCAATAGTAAATGTTTTTTTAGAATGGACAAATGCCCATATTTCTAAATGCCTACAACTATTCCTAAAACAAAATAATGAACTATGTAAGGCTTGATCCCCCTTGAGATGGTCTTTAACAAAACATGTTAATTACTCCTATATGAGAATGGGCATCTGTCATTTCTAAATCAATTTAATACAACTATGAGCTATGAGAATGGGCACTTGCCATTTCTAAATCAATTTAATACAACTATGAGAATGGGCATCTGTCAAGGGTATGTAGTGCAACACTTGGTAGAGCCATGATGCCCATTCCTAAAACAAAATAATATAGCTACATAAGGCTTGATCCCCTCAAGATGGTCTTTAACAAAATATGTTAATTACTCCAATATGAGAATGGGCATATGTCATTTCTAAATCAAATTGATACAACTATGAGAATGGGCATCCCCTTAAGATGGTCTTTAACAAAATATGCTAATTACTCTAATATGAGAATGGGCATCTGCCATTTCTAAATCAAATTGATACAACTATGAGAATGGGCATCCCCCTAGAGATGGTCTTTAACAAAATATGCTAATTACTCCAATATGAGAATGGGCATCTGCCATTTCTAAATCAAACCGATACAACTATGAGAATGGCCATCCCCCTAGAGATGGTCTTTAACAAAATATGTTAATTACTCCAATATGAGAATGGGCATCTATCATTTCTAAATCAAATTGATACAACTATGAGAATGGGCATCTTTCATTTCTAAATCAAATTAATACAACTATGAGAATGGGCACATGCCATTTCTAAATCAATTTAATACAACTATGAGAATGGGCATATGCCATTTCTAAATCAATTTAATACAACTATGAGAATGGGCATCTTCCATTTCTAAAAAAAAAATAATAGAGCTACATAAGGCTTGATCCCCCTCGAGATGGTCTTTAACAAAATATGCTAATTACTATGAGAATGGGCATTTTTCATTTCTAAATCAAATTAATACAACTATGAGAATGGGGATATGCCATTTCTTAATCAAATAAATACAACTATGAGAATGGGCATCTACCCAAGGGTATGTAGTACAACACTTGGCAGAGCCAAGATGCCCATTCCTAAAACAAAATAATAGAGCTACATAAGGCTTGATCCCCTCAAGATGGTCTTTAACAAAATATGCTAATTAGGAAAAATATGAGTATGGACATCTGCCATTTCTAAATCAAATTAATATAACTATTCCTAAAACAAAATTATAGAACTACATAAGGCTTGATCCCCCTCGAGGGTATGTAGTGTAACACTTGGTGGAGGCATAACATGTCTCTACTAGGGATAGTCCAACCTAAACGATACAATTGTATTCAAGATAAAATGGAAAAAAATTGTTTGTATGAAAGAATGAAAAATGGGCATTTGTCTACTCGAATGGGCATGACATGAAGATAAAGTAGATAGTCCCCCATTTTTCTATGGAAGGAAAACTAGATGTTATTCTTCACATTGAGAAGAGTTAGAAATATTCATTATTGTTTTTCATGAAAAGAGAGACCAAAACCAAACAATTAGAGATAGAGGCTTCATATCCCTTTAAGGGTATGCAGTGCAGCACTAGGCTCCTCCAGGGATAGTCCACCAATATGATACAATTATTAAGTCTATAAAGGTTGTTAGAATTTTTTTACACTACTCAAACATGAATTCAAATGAATATTGAGATGAGGTAAGATGGTGAGCAATGGTCCTCCTTCCATGCAAAATGGGGAACTACCCAATAGTAAATGTTTGTTTGTTCGAGGATGGAAAAATGCCCATATTTCTAAATAGTCCAATATAATTGACAAAAAATATGGCCAAACCAAAATGTTATAATGTCTAGAGAATGGGCTAATGTCTATTCTCATTATTACGAGTGGTCCAAGTCTTGTTTTAAAACAATTACCTTTAATTAATAAATACACGGTGGTAAAAAATATATTTACATGTTGGTCTCGATATGTCATGGTCTTAAACAATATATGTTAATTTATCTTATATGAAAATGGGCACATCTCATTTCTAAATAAAATTAATAGAAGTATGAGAATGGGCATCCACTGAGGGTATGAAAAAATAAAATTAGAAATTGTTTGTATCAATTTCTTGTTGCATCTTGATAATGGGTATATGCCCATTATAATAATAGGGATTCACAAATAAAAATAGACATAAGGAAAATGTGTGTGTGTGTGTGTGTGTGTGTGTGTGTGTCCATTCTAATAATAGGAATCAAAAAGAAAAATAGGCATAAGGTAAACTAAATATGGACATATGTCTACTCGAATGGACAAGACATGAACATGAAGTGGATTGTTCCCATATTTTTGCAATGAAAGGAAAAGAAGATGTTATTATTCACATTGAGAAGAGTTAGAAATATTCATTTTGTTTTTCATGAAAAGAGAGAGATACCAAAAGCATAGGGGTTATCCACTAGGGATAGTGCAGCCAATATGATACAATTATTAACTCTATAAAGGTTGTAAAAATGTTTCCTTCCATTGCAATTGTCCTCCTTTCATGAAAATTATGGGGAACAATCCAATAGTAAATGTTTTTTTGTTCGAGGATGGATGAATGCCCATAAATATAACTATTCCTAAAACAAAACTATAGAACTACATAATGCTTGATCCCTCTCGAGGGTATGTAGTGTAGCACTTGGCAGAGGCAGAACTTGGCTCTGCCAAGGATAGTCTAGCCAAAATGATACAATTGTATTCATGACATGAAGATGAAGTGGGTTGGGCCTCATTTTTCTTTTGAAGGAAAACCAGATGTTATTCTTCACATTGAGAAGAGTTAGAAATATTCGTTGTTGTTTCTCATAAATTTCCTTGATATTATTCATGAAAAGAAAGAGAGCCCAAAAGTAAAAGAGTAAACAACAATTAGAGATAGAGGCTTGATCCCCTTTAATGGTATGCAATGCAGCACTAGGCTTCGCATGAGGATAGTCCAGCCAATATGATACAATTACTTACTCTATAAAGGTTATCATAATTTTTTGCACTATTTTCTTCTAATATGGTCCTCCTTCGATTGCAATGGTCTTCCTTCGATGAAAAATGGGGAACAACCCAAAAATAAATGTTTTTTTGTTACAGGATGGAAAAATGCCCATATGAAAATGGGAAGATATTGGGCATCTACCATTTCTAAATCAAATTATTAAGAATGGGCATTGTCGAGGGTATGTAGTGCAGCACTTGGTGGAGCCAAGATTCCCTTTCTAAATCAAAATAATAGAACTATATAAGGTTTGATCCCCTCGAGGGTATGTAGTGCAACACTTGGTGGAATCACAACTAGTCTCTGTTAGGGTTAGTCCAGCCAAAATGATATAAATGTTTGGTAGCATCGCAATATGACTAATTCTCGTTGTAGTAAAAAACCCTATTTAAAAATATGGAGTGACATGAAACATAACATGAGATCAATATTTTTATAAAAACTACCAAAGAATGCTTTAATTCTTTGGAAGTTTCCCATTCTCACAGCTTTTATAGAGGTATTAAAATGATTAAGTTCTTGTACAAACTAACTTCTCATTCTCACATCCTTTATAGAGGTCTAAAAATTATTTAAGTTCAATATTTACTTGTATTGAATGGGTAGATGCCCCTTCTCATGTATGAATCAAAGAAGAAGTTTGTTTAAGAATATTTAGAATTAAAATTTATCTTGTGCCCATTGTAAACATTATAACACCCATTAATGTACAATAGAAGGATTTTTCCAACAAGATAAGATCATAGTAATGGAAGTGCAGCATTTAATCTCGAAGGATAAACCATGTGTATCTTGGCCTTGCATATTTGGTAAATCATTCAACAATGCAAAGAGAAACATATGATATCAAGGCTAACAGACATGACACAATTCACCATTGATGTAAGGCCAAGTAGAAAATGATTCACCGTCGGGATAAAATGCCTTACTTGACATGATTCACCATTGATGCAAGGCCAATTTGCAAATGATTCACCTTCGGGATAAAATCTTTACTTTTATTAATATTATCTAACCTTGATGAACATCGATCATGAACAAAAATATCATTTTATGGATGAAAGAAGAATTATAGAATTATCATTTATTTTGTGATCAACTGTCACACCCAATTCGGCAACTAAGCAATGCCTCCCATGTGGTAAGCCCACTCTGTAACTTTGGTAAAAACATAACAGATAACTCCCCATCTTAGCATGAAGGATTGGCAGTGGATTTCTTAGGTAACTCTCTGTCTTACCAAGAAGGAGAATCATATACATTTTTGCAAGGGAATGTGATTATGTTGAGACTCTGAAACATGCATTAAATGGTCATATTTAGATGCAATATTTTATAACTATGGAGGATAAAAATATGCAAGTATTACAAAAGTTTGAAGTGATATTTTTAAAACCCATATCAAAAATACAAAATTTCTAAAATACAACATTATAATTTATCTTTATACCTAGAGACTCGGAATACAACAGAGAAGAGTTAGAAGTATCTTTGAAACTTATTGAATTTAATAAAGAAGTAACTCCTCATATTATCAAATACAATTAGGTTAGCAACTACGCATGTCTCACAAAACATTGAAATGATATTATTAATACCTAGATCAAATAATACTGAGTAACAATAGGATATAAGGGAAAGAAAACCAAATGATATTCTTCATCTCATAATAATTCAACAGAGAAGAGTTGAATAATCTATGCCTCAAATTGTCTTCAAATTTGGTTCTTCATGATTTTTATGAAATGAAGGGAGCCCAAAGCAGAAAGGGTAAAAAAAAAATTAGCGGAGATTTAAAACAATATCTCAGAAATATTGTTCAAATTTTCCGCTTTGCAGGACGAAATAGTCTATGGGAAGGTACTTTGTTTTATAATGGTAATTTGTGCATTGTGACATCATTTTTAGAAGTTATGTATGTTTATAATGGGCACAAGCCCATTCTCATACAAATGAACATTGTTTGTTTTGTAATAATTAATAATTGTATTATATTAGCACCCTCTCCTAAAATATTAGTTTCCCTACACCCCCTCCTGAATGGTTAAATACATAGACAAAATAGGAAATCATTTAATCCATGTGTGTGTGTGTGTGTGTAAGTATCTATATTTTTACAAAATACAAGCAACCCAAAAAAGTGGAAACTAGATGAAAAAGAAAATGGAAAGGATGAACAAGAAAGAGATAGCTTCATCAACCGTGGTTAACCTTGTAATTCCCAAGATCTCTACCATCATTGAAAATAGTAACCACCATCATTCTCTCTACCATGCCATAGAAGAATTATTTTCCATTAATTTTACCAATTTCCCTCCAACAGTACTCGAAGACGTGTTTAAAAACAATACCTTCAATTAATCAAAGGTGGTACACCAATTTATTTACAAATTAATGGTAAATAAGTACTCTATGAAGGCTATGAGAATGGGCAACTGTCCATTATAAAACAAGCTACATTTTATCTTTGTTCTTCTTTTATGATTCCAATTATGAGAATGGGAATTTTCTCATTAGATACATCATTTAATATTGCTTGGCTTGGTAGGTGATCTCATCCACTCGGCTCATCTGTGTAGCTCACCTGCCCATCTAGGCATGCGTAACTAGGCAACCCATCTTGAAAATAACTATCCCTTCCTAGGTCCTTCTACTTTGGGATGTTTGTATTTCATAAATACACACACACACACACACACACACACACACACATGGACACGATTCACCTGCATTGAATGATTCCTCATTTTTTGTGTGTAGTTATACATTTTTGAAAGGGATGATCTTCTTGAGACTCGAAACATGAAAGAAAGGGTCATATTTAGATTCATCCTTTTATAACGGTTGTCGTGCAAATGTGCAACAGGGAAATTGACAATTTCTATGCATGAAAACTATACCCTTGTGCCAAAATTTTCGAGTCTATCACTCCAAGACACCTCACTTCTTTCCAAAGTAAGTCCAAATGACCTCCCGAATGATGTTATACCATTCCCCTGTGTTTTTAGGAAAATCCATTCATTCCCCTAGGTGATTTTAGGAGTTCATTTGTAAAGCTACAGGCAATTGTGGGAAGGGATATCACTGGCCTTCCTAGAGCCTGGATATCACCGGCCTAAGTGGATGTGGAGGTGATCCAAAGGTCTTGGGACATCATGTAGATGGTTCAAGAATATTTTGGAAGGTCTCAGAGAAGTTGGGGTAGTTTCACCAAAATTAGGGTTCACAGGCCTAGTCAGTGCACATGCTAAAATAGTCATTCGGCTTGTGAAGAAGAAACCAATTGCAATGAAATTTACTTCATCGCATTAGATATTTCCATCAAAGCAAGGATCAACATTCTTCATCAAGGGAAGCATCTTCTCCTCTTCTCTCTCTTTCCTCTCCCCAACTTTCTCTCACTTTCCAATATTCTAATTTCACGTTGGGGTTTACACTTTTTGATATGCCTTTAAGTCACTTAAAAGTGACTTTAGAAACAAAATGTAAATTAAGTCACCTTGATTTTATAAAAGGGACATAAATATTTTGTAGGAATATGGATAGTCTAAAGTTAGAAATAAGGCATATGGAGGGTCATTAGGAAGATGATAAGTCACCTCTCACTCTATAAATTGTAACATCATTCCCATTTCAAAGGGTTGGCAATTGATCTTGTAAACTCAAGAGTGCATTGTACCTAGAGAAAGCAAAGGAGATAGCCATTTTTCTTCTACTTTCCTCCACTCTCAAATTTCTTCCATTCTTACACTATGTACAACTTTTGTTTAAGCATCAATACAAGAAGGAGTTTCTAGCTTTCTTTGACTAAGGGATTTCATGATACTTTGTGTTCATCAAATTCTATTTGGTCTTGTTGCCATTTGTAGGGTTGTTTCCTCTTAATTTAGTGCATGTGATGAAGTTTCTAACTAGTGTGTGTGTAGGAATCTAATTTTCTACCTGTAACATTAGTTCTCCTACCTCAATTCTCACTCCCTTTCCCACTTTCGAAAAAGTCTTCCCTAGCAAGATATTGCTAGCTTTTTCGTAGGGTTAGTGGAGTGCCCTTGTTGGATCCCCAGTCAAAAGGCCACCATAGAAATCCACATTTTCTTGTGCATGCATATATGGCAATTACACCGATTAAGTAGAGGGACTTAGATTCCTAGAGTGTTGGCAAGAAATCCACAAGTTTTTCCACCGACAAATTTTCTCACCAACAGTTTTTGGCACCCACCGTGGGGTAGATTTAGTAGCATCTACACCCAAAATATGACCGCAAGGTCCAAAAATTATATTAAAAAAATAAAATATTGAAAAATTAGAAAAAAAAAGAGTTCATGAAGATCCATTGCTAAAAGACACACTACTGATTTCTACACATGAATTTTCACATTCCACAATTTCTTTTTGTGTTCCCACTACAAAAGTTTCCAAAAGTTGGTGAAGGAAGATACACTAGGTTGAGAAGGTTGAGAGGTGTTGTTGATTCCAATTTTGAGGCTTTGCAAAATCAGCAAGAACAAATTAGAGATAATCCATACTTCTTCTCTCAAGCCTCCTCTCCATCCATCTCTTCAAATAGTTCACCTGGAAATCCTATCAAGACTCCTGTTGATACTCCCCCTTCAAATTCTCCCATTTTTCAACCACCATTGGTCATTGAGTTCCCAGAAGAAGAAGAATTTGTAGAAGCAAGAGAAGAAATATAAACAAAAATGGAAGATGAAGAAGAAAGACCTCAACCCATTGTTCCATGGGGAAGGAATACATGTTTGCTTGCTCTTGAACCCCCTCTTCATGATCTACCAAAGAGGTTCCCATAAGAACTTTCCAAAGTTCAAAGGTGACAATGCACAACATCCTGAAGAACACATCACTACTTTCACAACATCATGTGGAATTCTTGGTGTCCAACATGAAAATGTTGTTGTGAGACTGTTCGTGGATTCCTCTAAGAAAAAGTAGTAGAATGGTTCTACCTCCTACCTTCCCGATCCGTCACTAGTTGGGATGACATCAATACTACCTTTAAAGAGAGATTTAAATCAACTGTATATTGTCAAAACCTCTTGGTTCAGTTGGCTCAAATGAAGAAAGGAAAAATGAAACCATGAGAGACTTTGTGGCTCATTTCTAATGGTTTCTTCACAGGATACCTAAAGAGAATTCACCATCTCAAAATAATGTCAAGAGATTCTTCATCAATGCTCAATAATCAGAAGTAGGATTTTTCTATGAAGATCCCAATCAAGGAAAATTTTGAAGCACAAAGATTAGCCACTGAACTTGATGACAATCTCATCCTATCTGGAAAGATAAAGAATCCCTCAAAGGGTAAAGCTCAACATCCTGGAGATGAGAGAACCAATCCATCGCTGCAAAATTTTCGAATGAGATGGCATCTTTTAAGAGGGAATTATTTGAATGAGTATCTTGTCAAAAATCAACACAAATAAAATTTAGGGAGAACCCCAAAGGCTCACCTTGGAGGCCCCACATGTGAACGTAAATTGCAGATTTCAAGAAAGTGAAGAGGAGCTTGAAAAAGAAAGTGTAGGTGGTGATTTCCTATAAATTAATGAGTTTGAGAATGATACACATATCGATTCTATGAGTATTATAGATGTGATGAATAATATGAAGAGGATATGCCTGGTTTCTCATGTGTGGTATTCACCCGTTCTCAACCCGAGAAAAGAGCATCTCCCTCCTTGTTGTAAAGGAAAACAAGGTTGATGATCCTCCTGTGGTGACTTTGCAAAACTAAATAATCAGTCAAGGATCCCCACTTGCATCTTCCATGAAGTCCACATTGTTAAATCTTGACTCTATAGCAAGTAAGAAGACTCTCATAATCCCAAGTAAGTCTTTTGATGTCTCTTCCAAATCTAAATCTAAATCTTCTCTGTAAAATATATTACTTTGAAATCACCTAGTGTACCTTTAAAAAAACCATCTATTCCCCAAAAATCTACTCCTACTTCCAAACTTGTCCTAATTCCAAAAGCAGTCCCTTCACCCCCCTTTCTGCATCTACTCCCTTTGACTTCATAGAATATGCAAACAAATCCAAAGTGTAAATTATCAAACTAAATATTTTCGGACTCATCCTAAAAAAATTGAGAGGTTTGTCCGATATATCAGGAGTGGTAGTTTAACACCCAATGTTGTAACTTCTAGTTCCAAAGGCATGCTAGCAAACTCACCTTTACCTCCCTCATAGAACATACTTTCTCTTAGTGCATCAAATACTCGATAAAGTTTAACCTTTCTATGTCTGCCTTCTTGTTGGAGAAAATGTCTTGAACAAATGCATAATAGATTTTGGTGTCTCGGACAATATGATGCCTTTTAAGGTTTCCAAGGCTCTCAAACTTACCATGACTCCACCTAGAAGCTCTTTTTACTCTTTGGAATGGAAAGAGGTCTCACTTGTAGGGAAGGTCAAAGATGCATAGGTGGCTCTCACCATATTTCCAGACAAGAAAGTTTCAACGATGATTTTGGTAGCACATGTTCGAACCTCGTTCGGAATGTTGCTGAGTAAAAATTTCTGTTGAGACTTGGGAGGGAAAATTCAGATGAATTGGTCTTCTGCAACCATACCAGTGAAGGGATACATGGATAAATTTCTTCCCAAGAAGAAGATGAGGTACACGGTATGAAAGTCTGAAATCCCAGAAGCTAACATTTTGTACTATGGTAGAAGGTGGATGAATCACTTTGTGACAACCGAGGAGGAAGAGGATATCCCCATCTTGATAGGTCTAGACATGCCTTCCCAGAGAGATTTGGATTTTGAATAAGCATTGAGGAGATTTGAGTTACAAGAGGGCAGCCCCAAATCACCAAATGATGCAAACCATGAAGAAGAGGAAATGGTGCTTGGCGATTCTCAAGCAAAAAAATCAGCATATGTGTGTATCTGTGATGAGGAGATATTCTCATTCCCATTTGAAGATGAAGACTCCCTCGATCATGTCACCTAGGAAGAGACCAATCCAATCCATGCAATGAACCCTCGAGCAATGGGAAATAACTATTTATACAAGGATTGTTAAGAGACGTGGAAGAAACAAAAGACCCGAAATTAGTCTTGAAATTTTAATGCAAGCCATGAATCTTGAAGACAAGCATGAAGCTGACTTGGAAACCTCAACTAGTGTGAAGATGGGCTATGTTGAAATAAATCTAGATGAGAAATATGATGTCCCTCTTGAGCCAATGGTTGGTGGATATGATGACAAAATGGAGATATTTTATTTCCCATTTGCAGAAGAAGATTCTCTCCATGATGAATAAATAGAAGCAAGAAGTTTTGAGGCCTTTGAAACTAAAGCCCCTATGGAAAAAGGAGTGATAAAATGCAGTGATTCCCAAGATGATGAGGTAATCCCTCTAGATAGTTTCCTTGAGATGAAAAATAAATATTCTTCAAAGGCATACAAAGAGGAGTTACGGGAAATGATGAAGCATAACTTTGTGTAAGAAATATTGGATGCAAAAGAAGTTGCAGAAGAAGCAGATCTGGTTATTGATCTCTTCACTCATTCCATGGACATACAAGAAAAGTATGAGGTCACATCCAATCCTTCCACATTAGATCAACTCAAACACTTCACAGTTGAGTAAAGGAAAATGATAAGTCTGAGGTTTCTCATGGAAAAGAGGTCAATGAGCATAGACTGGGAAAGAAAAGAATCCAAAATGTTCAAGAAATTTGAATGAAAAGCATCCCTGGGGCAGCGATAGCATGCTCAACGAAGAATCATCTATGTGGATAAATATGGAATGCAACTGGCACTATGAAACCAATTTCAAAGAGGATGAAGGCAATGAAATTTCCAAGCAAGGACTTGAGCATCAAGAAGCTCACATGGAATCACTCCTACCAAGTACATAGACAATTGTGAAAGCACCTAGATTTCATAAGTAGCTGAGGAGGGGAGGGTACTTTCTAGAACCCATCAATGGCTTCGTATAACATCATCATTCAGTGTTTCCTCTTCAAGGGTAACTTTTGAGAAATGAAAAGTGCTTCAATGAAAGCGGGTTTTCCCCTACCTTGTACCATAGGTGATTGCTAGGTGTGTTTCCCTTTGTCTGTTGTGTGTTTCCTTTCCATCTTTTTTTGTCTTTGTGTGTTCCCCCCCCTCTCTCTCTCTCTCTCTCCTCTCTCTCTCTCTCTCTCTCTCTCTCTCTCTCTCTCTCAAGTTGTAGGTTGTACATGACTCCGCAAGGCCTAATGGATAAGGCACTATTCAATATGTTGTAAGTTGAGATTCTGGTAGTTCTCATGCCATGTATTCACTACACTCATTCCATTTTATGTCCCTAAGTTATAGCCGAGTTATTGTCATGTAAATGTGCTACAGGAAATTAACAATTTCGAGCATGACAACTCTACCCTTGTGCAAAAAAATTCAAGTATATCACCCAAGACACCCGCTTCTTTCCAAGTAAGTCCAAATGACCTCATGAATGATGTTATACCATTCCCCCAGGGTGATTTAGGAAATTCTATTCATTCCCCCTACGTGATTTTAGGAGTTTATTTGTAAATCTACAGGTAGTTGTGGGAAGGGCTATCACTAGCCTTCCTAGAGCTGGAACAAACTCATGGAGTAAAGAAGAATATTCTAAGTGGATGTGGAGGTGATACAAAGGTATTGGGACATGATGGAGATGGTTCAAGAATATTTTAAAAGTTATTAAAGAAGTTGCGGTAGTCTCGCGAATTAGGGTTCACAAGCCTAGTTAGTGCACATGCCAAAACAATGCTTAAGCTTCAAAAGAAGAAACCTATCGCAATGAAATTTACTTCGTCGCATTAGAGATTTCCATTAATGAGGATCATCATACTTCATCGGGGAAACATCTTCTCCTCTTCTCTCTCTTCCCTCTCCCCCAAATTTCTCTCACTTTCCAATATTCTAATTTTGCATTGGGGTTTTCACTTTTGATATGCCTTTAAGTCACTTAAAAGTGACTTTAGAAACATAATGTAAATTAATTCAGCTTGATTTTATAAAAGGGACTTAAATATTTTTAGGACTATGAATAGTCTAAAGTTAGAAATGAGGCATATAGAGGGTCATGAGGAAGACAATAAGCCACCTCTCACTCTATAAATTATAGCATCGTTCCCATTTCAAAGGGTTGGAAATTGATCTTGTAAACTCAAGAGTGCATTGTACTTAGAGAAAAAAAAGGAGATAGCCATTTTTATTTTACTTTCCTCCACTCTCAAATTTCTTCCTTTCTTACACTATGTACAACTTCTATCTAAGCATCAATACAAGAAGAAGGAGTTTCTATCTTTCTTTGACTAAGGTATTTCATGATACTTTGTGTTCATCAAATTCTATTTGGTTATGTTTCCATTTGCATGGTAGTTTCGAAAGGGGTTTAAAACCCGCAAGCAAGGATCACGAGGGACGACATGCACATCAACAGATGTGCAAACGACAGCGTGAAGAGATCTCGGGAGGAGCAAGCATCAACCGAATGTGCATGCAAAGATTTGAAACACGGGCAGAACCTAGTTAAGCCATAAAACTCTCCTCTATCTCATAGATCAAAAGGGGTGTACATATAGGAGGTGTTGAGTAACCCCCAGTGTTGCAATCATGAAAACTCGAGTAGAGAGGGGGAGTTACATTCCCATAATAGAAGTGTAACTCCCAATGACACATATGATGCACTGACGCATAAGAGAATCTCATAATGACCCCTAAATGACACATAGACCTACGATCTCACCTAAGTGAGATGACTCACCTAATGATTTGGAAAATACACACACCAACACCCCCTTCATCGTAACTTAGGATGAGGTAGCAAGTCAGAAATGAGAAATGGGTCCTAGCACAAAGCTTGATGAGGTACCCATGCACAAGAAAAAGGTCCCAAGTAGTGAAGGAAAACCCAGTGGGAAAAACATCCACCACAAGAGAACAAAACACTCTCTAATCTAAGAAAGATGCCAAATATGGGTCCCAGCTCTAGACGAGCTTGAAAAGGTAACCATGTACAAAGAGGTAATCTCTCGGAAAGAAGAAGAAGAGAGAAGAAGAGGGAGAAGAGAGGAATTCAGAAGATGCCATGGACAGATCGAACTCGTAGCTCTAGAAGGTCTCCCAGAAGAATGTCAATGACGAGATCCTCTACCTCTGGACTGAAGAAGAGCCACCCACAATGAACTATGTGCCTGCCCTTAGGAAGGATAGAAATGATGTGTTAGAATTCCACCCACTCCACAAAGGAAACTGAAGGCAGCAACATGAAGAACTCTAAGTCTGGTCCATGGAAGTGTTATATAGGTCTAGCAAGTGAGAGCCAAGGAACCGAAGTTAATGCCACACATGCGTAATGTCAGAATGTGAAGAGTGAACACCTGTAGAAAGGATGTCCATGTGATGTGAAGGCAAAAAAACATCCCCACAATAGAAAATGGATCCACAAGCAAGGGTGGATCAATGAAGGTCTCTAGAAAAGTGGAAGTGGTAAGAGTCCCAGAATGGGCACTCCCAACAACGAAGATGATGAACTCCTCTAAAACACCTGTAGATGGATGAGGGACCTATAGAGCATCACAAGTAGACTCTGTGAAAAGACGACTAAGGTCAGGAAGATACTCATCCCAATGAGGGGGCTCAACAAACAGAAGAGCGATGTTAGATAGGTATGAGTCATCCAATGAAGGTAGAGGAGTGAAGTGGGCCTCGCACACTGGAAGTGGAAAGGAGGCTGGTGTAATGACGGTGTGAGACTGAGTATGAGACTGCTCGATATCTGATGAGATGTGGGATGTGTCAACACTCTTTGGAATAGTGAGAGAAAGAGGAGAAGAGTCCTCTGTAGTACTCTCAACATCAGAATTGGGTGCACAATCCTCGTCAGTAGAAGTAGAACCAAGCGAGCCTATGTCAGTGGAACTGTCATCACATGAAGAAGAGGAGATAACTGAATCAGCAACAACAACAACTGCATTATGTGAAGGGTATCTATAGAGGGACTAAAGAATGCTCTAGACACGGTGAGGTGGATCTGAGTCTGCCACGTGAAACCAGAGAGAACGAGAGACATGCATCATCATGTGACCAAAGACATGGTCACAAGTTTCAAGGAAGTCCTCTAGATGATGATGATCAGTGGGTATAGGAACTGGCCCAAGCAAGAAGGGTGAAAGACCCTAGTGAGTGAAGTAACGTTCCATTGAGGCACACCAAGCTGAATAGTTCCCTCTCCCGGTGAGAAGTGGCAAAGGCAGAAGCGATCTGCGATGCTCAAGTCTGGAAAGAGCACTCTCCATGATGAAAAATGAAAGATGCACAAAAGCAAGATGTCAGACTCGGCCGATAATGCATCTGCGAGTGAAAGCCCAATAGTACAATCAACCCCCCCAGAATGTGGCACTTTATAAAGTAGTGAATTTACAAAAATGACAATGCCATCACGTAATGTGTGAAAAATCATGCAACTTTGACTAAAGAAGCGCTAAAAAATGAGCAGTGAGTCAAAATTTATAGCATTAAAAAAGTACACAAAATGGGTGTAAAGGGTATCATGTGGGTACCCGTTGGAAATGGCACAAAATTTTAGGTAGGATTTTTTTTTGCTTGCGAGGGGGATTAGCCTCCTACCAACCCGGACCTTGCCCTCCATCTTCGATACTCGTAGGAAGGCAATTAAACAAGCAAATAAAGCCTATTAAACAAGCAAATAAAGCCTAGAAAATTAATTACATGCCATGTGAAATGAACATTTTTAACTTAAAAACATTAAAAAGGATTGTTTTATCCTCCAATCAAGTTCTAAAAGG
The DNA here is from genome assembly GCA_018340775.1 of Taxus wallichiana var. yunnanensis. Taxonomy (NCBI): domain Eukaryota; kingdom Viridiplantae; phylum Streptophyta; class Pinopsida; order Cupressales; family Taxaceae; genus Taxus; species Taxus wallichiana. Next base: position 441,393,882 of record CM031237.1, read on the forward strand.
AGTGGGGCCCATGTTATGGTGTCAAGCCATGGTGGAAGTTTGTGTAAAAACATCCAAGGCTGCAGAGCCGAACCATAGGGATTTAACGCCACGTGTTGGAGGAGAGTAGTGTTTGAGTGACAAGCTGAGCTACATCACTAATTGTAAGGCCACGTGTGAAGTTGGAGCGGCCGGAGGAGAGGTGAAAAACATGCCAATGTTGTGCAAGAGGTTGTTATTCCACGCAGTTACTAGAGGTAGAAATTCCCAAGGCCATGTGTGGAGGATTCCAAGGCAGGTGGGAGTAGAAAATGCAGGTCTGCAACAAAAAATGTGCCAAGCAAACAAAAAACGTGCTGGAAGGAAGGAACACCGGGACTTCTTGAAATGGTTTCCAATGTAGAAGCTCTTTGTGGTGGCTGCAATGAGTGGGAGATGAAACGTTGAACCAAGAGAGGACCGATCAAGGCAAGCATTTATGAGTCACATGGAGGAAGTTCAGTAGGGTTGTTGTGTTTGACCAGTGAGCAATAATGGACGTCAAGCAGAGATTCCATGAGCTAGTAGGAGGTCTGAGATGGCTCACAATCCACAAACTAGCACAGTGAACACAGGGATTTAAAGGCTCATAATCCACGAACTAGTAACGACAGTCATCTAATAATCCGAAACACGGGCCAATGCAAAATCTAAACCACTGAACCAATGTAGAGAGGCTCGATTCACCAGGAGGAGGATGCATGCAGACAAGAAAGGTGAGCAGTTAGAGTATAGCTCGAAGACAAAACTCTTAAATCTACAACTCAAGTCCACAAAACATGCATACAACCCCAGAGAATAGATCAGTCAAAGACACTAAACCCGAAAACACCAAAAACTCAAACAACAACCTCGAACACCCGAGCAAGAAACCGAAACCCACGAACACGAATAGAGGTATAAATTCCTGAAATCAATGCAAGAAGAGCATGGTTAGAATAACCATTATGACACATGCAATGAGATCTAGATATCATGCCGAAAGTGGAAAACATGCACAAAAATGCCAATGAGTGCATGGATCCACAAGATCCGCTCTGATACCATGAAAGAGGGTTTAAAACCGCATGGCGAGGATCACTGAGGACGATGTGCACATCAACGGATGTGTGAACAATAGCGTGAAGAGATCTCGGGAGGAGCGAGCATCAACTAAATGTGCATGCAAAGATTTAAAACACGGGAAGAACCTAGTTAAGCCATAAAACTCTCCTCTATCTCATAAATTAAAAGGGGTGTACATATAGGAGGTGTTGAGTAACCCCAATGCTGCAATCATGACAACTTGAGTAGAGAGGGGGAGTTACATTCCCAGAATAGAAGTGTAACTCCCAATGACGCATTTGATGCACTAACACACTGACGCGTAAGAGAATCTCATAATGACCCCTAAATGACACATGGACCTACGATCTCACCTAAGTGAGATGACTCACCTAATGATGTGGAAAATACACACACCAACAGTTTCCTCTTAATTTAGTGCATGTGATGAAGTTTCTAACTAGTGCGTGTGAAATAATATGATTTTATAGCTACAACATTAGTCCTCCTACCTCAATTCTCAATCCTTTTCCCACTTTCATACAAAGTCTTCCCAATCAAGAGATTGCTAGCTTTGCCGCAGGGTCAGTGGAGTGCCCTTGTTAGATCTCCTATTCGAAAGGCCACCACATAAATCCAAGTTTTTCTCGCACATGCAAATATGAAAGCTACACTGATTAAGTAGAGGGACTTGGATTCCTATAGCATTGGCAAGAAATCCACAAGTTTTTCCACTCAAAAAAATTTCTCACCAATAATAACTATGGAGGATAATGCTATGCAAGTCTTACAAAATATTGAAGTGATATTCTTAAAACCCATATCAATAATACAAAATATCTAAAATATGACATTATCTTTATACCCATACCAGAATACAAAAGAAATAAAGATAGATGATATTCTTCATCTCATAATAAATCAACAGAGAAGAGTTAGAAGTATATCTAAAACTTATCTTCAATTTAAAAAAAAAGTAAATTCTTCTTCTATGAGTCATTCTTCTTTCATGATTTCTATATGTTAAATGGGAATTTTCCCAATTCTAAAACAAAATAATATTTATCTTCCATATGCCTCTTCTAAACATTTTTGTTCTTCTATGTTTTATATGAGATAAAAATGCCCACAATTCTTCTATGATTATTATTTGAGAATGGACATATGCCCATTCTAAACATCTACTCTTATTTTATCTGTTCTTCTACATTTTCTATACAAGAATGGGCATCTGCCCATTTCAAATGGGCTTGACATGAAGATGAATATTACTTTGTTTTACAATGGGTCACTCCTCACTTTTCAATGGAAGATGTGTTTCAAAACAATTACCTTTAATTAATAAATAAACTATGTTAAAAAAATAAACAATAGAAACCAAAACGAGACAATTAAATACAAAAGATGCAATGCTTAGTCCATCCAAAATGATTGAGTTCAATATTTTCTGCCCATTCTAAAAATAAATAATAGAACTACATAAGGCTTGATCCCTCTTGAGGGTATGTAGTGCAAAGACTTGGTGAATACCGCACTTGGCTTCGCTAAGGTTAGTCCACCAATCGATAGCAACAATTATAAAAATAATAATATAACTACATAAGGCTCATTTTGTTCATATGTTTCCTACCGCATGAATATGGATAAGGAATTAGACCAATGAAAATTACATTAAAAATGTTTACCATGCTCGTAACATAAAATATGTTTACCATGCTCGAGAAGACAAAAATTATCTATGCTAGAAAAAGACATTTAAGAATCTACAAAAGAGAAATTATTATTTGATGAAAAGTAATTCAAAATGGATATTTTCCGTTGCCATGTAACTCCTACAAAATAACAATGTAGGTAACTTGATTTAGCAATTGTTAGTCTCCTTATCCACTCTATGTTATGCAACCCTGTACCTTTTCAGCATGATGTAATTTTACTTTTTAAAAAATTTACTGGTGTTATTTGTTTTTGGGATTCCATTGTATGTTTCCCATCATTTCTATATTATTGATGGGCAACATACAATGGATGCCCAAAACAAATCCTTGCAAATCCTGATTTTCCATCTATTAGTTATATTAAAAAAACTACATGGAATTAAATTTATCTCTATTCTTCTTCTAACAGTTATATAAAATAAACTACATGAGAATGGATATATATTGAAATGATAAATACATAAGGCCCCTCAAGGGTATGTAGTGCAACACTTGGCTCTGTTAGGGATAGTCCAGCTAGTATAATATAATTATTAATTACTTTAAAACAAAAATGTTTGTTTGTATGAGAATGGGCTTGTGCCCATTATAAACGTGCACAACTTCTATAAAGGTTGTAACAATGCACAACTTCGGGTAAGTGGACCAAGTTGGGGGCAAAAGGGGGTCTTAAGTGGAGAGTTTTTGAAATAGTTACACCCAAAATCAAAAGATGTTGTATAAACATGAATTGTAGCATTTTGAGTCTAGTTTCTAAGCTACTAAATTTTATTGAAAAGAGATAATTTTAAGTGGATCAAATAACTAAAATACCAACAGTGCTCCTGTTATTGTTAAAAAGCATAATAGAGTGACTTTCGTGCACCCCACCATTTTATAGCACCATTTAGTATTTTTGAAAACCCTTTTGTAGAAAAATAGCTAGGAGCATCTAGTTTGTGCTAGAGTTTTTTTTATATTTATGATTTTTCTAGTATAGAAATTTAAATTTTTGAAAAATAACATAGCTCGACCGTGCCCCCAAACTACCTCAAAAATATCAAAAATAGAATTTTTAAAAATATGTATAGAATTAGGCCTAGTTTGTGCTAGTATAATTGTTTTTCAATTTTGATGAGCCAAAACAAAAGTACACGATGAAAGATAGGCATATTTAAACTTCAAAAAATCACTATGAAAAGGTATATTTAGAAAATAAATAATATGGAAACTTTATATTAGTCAGAAAAATTTGAAAAATTATATTTTTAGAAAGAAAAATCATTCCTCTACATCTTGGTATAATTTTTTTTAAACGAATCGATCACTTTATGTTTATTTATCATGGTGAAAGTGGAAGTTTTGCATTTTCCTGCAAAAACACGATGTTTATTGTGTCTACATAGGTCCATGCCTCAAGCTTGGGGATCTAAATTGGATCCAAGCCTTGAGGCATGGCTTGAAAAAAGTGAAAACACAAAATGCGTACATGTTCTGTATAGTATGAACATTATATGTGCTTCTGGCACTCTTTTTATTTACAAAAATAAATGTTTAAGTTTTTCATTTATTATTATTTCTTATACTTTAAATTTATTTTAGCAAATATAAGAAATTAGGGCCACTCTGCACCTTATGGAACTAGTCTCATATCTCTATTAGTCACGATTTAGGAGATAATTTTTTATAGTATAATTTGGTCAATACATAGGTAATTTTCAGGATTTCAGCATTCATCCTAAAGATTTTAGCATTTAAATTCTACAATTGAAACCCTAAACCCGAGGCCCTAAACCTAAACCCTAAACCCTAAACCATCATCCCTAAACCCTAAAACCTAAACCCTAAACCCTAAACATTCAACCCTTACCCGTGAGCCCTAAACCCTAAACCATGAACCATGAGCCCTAAATGCTAAACCTTAAACCCTAAAAACTAAATCCTAAACCCTAAACCCTAACCCTAAACCCTAAACAATGAATCCTAAACCCTAAAGCCTAAGCCCTAAACCCTAAACCCTGAACTCTACGACCTAAACCCTTAACCCTCAACCATTAACCCTAAGACCTAAACCCTAAACTATAAACCCTAAACCCTAAAACCAAAATAATAAACCCTCAACCCACCCTGAACACTAAATCCTGAACCCTAAACCCTAAACCCTGAGCCTTAAGCCCTAAACACTAAATCCAGAGCCCTGAGCTCTAACCCCTAAACCTTAAATCCATAACTCTAAACCCCAAACCTTGAGCCATAAACCTTAAACCATGAACCCTAAACCATAATCCCTAAACCCTGAGCCTTAAACCCTACCCCCGATCCTTGAGCCCTAAACCCTAAACCCCCTAAATTTTAAACCATGGGCCCTAAACCCTAAATCCATATCCCTAAGTTCTAAACTTGTAAACATTAAACTTGTTTCTCTGAAAACCCGAACCCCGAGCCTAAACCCTAAACCATAAACCATAAACCGTAAACCCTAAGCCTTGAACCCTACACCTGATCCATGAGCCCTAAACCCTAAACAATGTAATATAAGCCCTAAACCCTAAACCATGAGACCTAAATGAAAAAACCTAAACATTAAGCCCTAAATGCTAAATCCTAAACCATAAACCCCGAACTATGAGCCCTAAATGCTAAACCCTAAACCCTAAATCATGAGCCATAAACACTAAACCATAAAATCTAAACTCTACTGACCTAAACCCTTAACCCTCAACCCTTAACCCTTAAACCTAAAACCTAAACCCTAAAACCAAAATAGTAAACCCTAAACCCTAAACACTAAATCCTAAACTCTAAACCCTAAACCCTAAACCTTGAACCATGAGCCCGAACACCAAACCCTAAACACTAAATCCAGAGCCCTAATCTATAACATCTAAACCTCATATATTTCCAGTAGGTCTTATGAGTGAGTTCATCTTTTTGAATATCAATATTAGGACCTTATTTCCTAGTCTTGTGCCTAGAACCATCATTGAGTCTTCTTGTACAACTACCTTGTTTATGAGAGGTGGGACAAGAAACTAAATGGATATGACATATACCTTGTGCCTTGTAATGTATATTACACATGTCTACCAAACATGTTTCTCCCCACATATACTTACATTCTTGAATGTCAATTTCTTTACACTCTGAAACAAATTTCACATTTCTCATATTTCCATGTATGGTATTATGCAATCTAGGATGACCCATTGGAAGCTGGAAAAAATAACCATCACAACACAAAAATTAATCTCAAAGGAAATAGAAGAAACAAAGATAGTATACCAATGTCGGAGGTGTAGGATCATAACCAAATTACCTACAGTATCCTCTCCTCTAGAGAAAGAGAAATCTCTTCTATTAGTGGAATAACTTCTTGAAGTGTTCAAAATAAGCATAGTAACTAGGGAATGGCTAAGAACACAAAGGATTTATCAATCCCCTAGTAAATCTTTCTTGTTTAGTTTTGAATGGGAGTCAATTGGCCTATGACTTAGTGACCTTCCATTCATTGATAATTCCTTCTATGATAAACCCATGGATGCTTTCAAAAGTGCCTTCAAAAAGATAGGGGTAGTCATCAATCCTAGTGAAGGGTGTGATGTGATTTCAAAACAACTTGAAATTCATATATATTTAGAGGTCATAACATGAATTTACAAATATCTCTATCGTTATAAATGGAATCCAAGTAACGGTGTCTCTTTATACCCAAGGATCTAGGACTACTAGGGTCTTTGTGGTAGGATTGGACATTCAGGAATCATTGAGTGTCTAAATCAGAATGTCATTGCATCTAGAGAAATATTTTCAAACATTGGAGTAATGCATCTTGGAAAATAAACTTGAACCTCAGAAATCCTCTCAAATTGCCAACTTACACAAGCATTGGACATATCAAGCTTTATTCTTCAAATGAAACCTTCATTCACGGCAGCTTGCAATTGAAATAATTATTCAAAAGAGCATCAAAAACATTTCTTTGTACCAAATTGTTCTAGATATCTAACATTTCCCTCCTTAAAAATATCAATAGATAAAAGACACCAAATTCTGATTACTCTCTTTAAATCTTCTTCTAGGAAGCAAATGAACCCTTTTCAGTTGAATACTCTGTGTTAATACTAATAAGAATGGGTAAGACAAAACATTACAATGAGTGAAATAGTTCCCATGCGATAGGAAAAAGAAGATAGATGTATTAGGTAACATTTATTTGTACCAAAATTTTTTTGGATATCTAACATTTCACTCCTTCAAAATATCAGTAGATGAAAGGCATCAAATTATGATGAATCCATTTGAATCTTCTACCTATAAAGTAGATGAATCATTTTTAGTTGAATACTCTTTGTCAATACTTATAAGAATGGGTAAGACATGGAACATTACAGTGAGTGAATGGGTGAGCCTAAACCTTAATCCTTAAACCTTGGGCCCTAAACCATAACCCCTAAACCCTAAACCCTGAGCCTTAAACCCTAAACCATGTCCCCTAAACCCCAAACCTAATCCTTTAAACATTAAAACCTGATCCCTAAACCCTAAACCATAAACTTTAAGCCCTAAACCCTGATCCATAAACCCTAAACCCAAATCCCTAAATCCTAAACCCTTAACCCAAACCATCTAAACCCTAAAACCTAAACCCTGAGCCTCAAACCCTAAACCCTAAACCTTGAGCCATAAACCCTAAACCCTAATCCTTGAACCTTGAGCCCTAAGCCCTAATCCTAAGCTCAAACCCTAAACATTGAACCCTGAAACATGAACCCTCAACCCTAAACCCTAAACAATAAACCCTAAACCCTGATCCCTAAACCCTCAACCCACCCTAAATACTCAACTTTAAAACTTGAGCCCTAAACCCTAAACCTTGAGCCCTAAACCCTAAACCATAAATCCTTAACCCTTAACCCCGAGACATAAACAATGAATTCTAAACCCTAAACCTTAACACTAAACCCTAAGCCCTAAAACATAAACCTAAAATATGAACCATGAGCCCTAAACACTAAACCCTAAACCCTCATAAACATGTAACGCAAATTAAATTCCTAATAATATCATTTAGTGTGTTTCAGTGTGTAGGGAATAGTGTCTAAGATGATTGATTAGTTCATTTAGATTTGATGAGAGATTACTTCCTCGAAGTCCTAAAAAGACCATTTTTGGTCATTTTGTAAATAATTGAACACCCTTCAGAACAAGCTAAAAGGAGTTATTCATGTCATCGATGTATCAAGGACCATCATGTGTGAAGTATTAAGGTATTGTTTATCTCCATGAGAGACATATGAGAAAAAACATGTATGAGAATTGTGAATTTGATTCCATGAAAGGATAATTTTATAGCTAGGAAAGGTGTAGGGATGATCTTTATATGGAGCACCATGTTTCTAAGAATGAACAATCATCTGAGTTTACTTGATGTAATTCACTTAGTACTATTCATAAAAACTCATTCAACTCCTAGTAGTATGATCAAACATTAAGGAGGAGGCACATTACAATCACCTCTTTTTGGTCGTAAGATAGGAATCTCATCCAGGGAGCAATCCTCTATCTACAAAGTGAGGATATCATTTATGTAAGAAGTAGACAAGCATCATAGAGTTGATTCATGGTCACTAAAGTGAATTATGGACCAAATTTAAAAATTGGTACCAATTTAAGCAGTGGTAGGGCTAAAATCCAATTTAGAAGGTCAAAAAACCTTTAAAACGATTATATTCTTTATCAAAACAAAGACCAACTACAATATATATGCCCTAAAAGTTTTAGGTCCTTTGTTGAAATCTTGAAAATGAGTTAAGTATTGACCAGTTTAAATTTTGAAAAACCATCTTATAGATTATAACTATTGGAGCTATAGGACCACTTCCATCAAGTGTAGAGTGACCCTAATTTCTTATATTTACTAAAATAAATTTAAAGTATAAGAAATAATAAAAGTATAAAGAAATAATAAAATAAATCTTATATTCCTAAATATACATATATAGTCCATACTATACAAAATGTGTGCACATTATAATGCATACACATTTTTCCTTAGCTAAAACATGTATGTCTTATAATGCGTACATGTTTTAGGCTCGGTAATTACCAACCCAAGAAAAATAATGCGATCATGTTATGCAAAAACATGTACGTGTTTCGGATGTTTTTAGGTTTTTGTCCACTTTTTGGCCCCCCAACTTTGTGCACTTACCCTTCCCATTCCTTCCCATGTTAAAAGAAAGTAAATACAATATGTTGAACTTAAATTTATATATTCTTAAAGTTTTAAAGTAGAAAGGATTAACAAATAAAGTGGAGAGAGTAAAACTAGCATAAACATTTTCTTCAAATCTTGTTGAAATTATCACAATGCACATCTTCCAATTCTATATTCTATAATTATTATATGAGAATCGGCATATGACCATTCAAAATATCTATTCTTCTTTTATGTTTCCTAAATGTGAATGGATATATATATATATATATATATATATATATATATATATATATATATATATATATATATATATATATATATAACTACATAAGGCTTTATCCCTCTAGAGGGTATGTAGTGCAGCACTTGGCTCTACTAGGGATAGTCTAGCCAATATGATACAATTATAAAAAAATTATAAATGCATTTCAAGGGATGTCAGTTATTTTTTCCATATATGGTGTTCATAATTCAACTGGTATGGAGGTGGAAGATGTGATAGTGGATCGAGATTGGAAACATTCAGAGCCCTTGGATATTATCAAACTGAATGAAATTGGATTTGTCATCCTTAAACATTCTTTCAAATGATCAAGATCAGTGCATATTTGGGAGCACATGATCGAGAGATGTAACTCATATGCGTCCCATGTATGCATATTTGGGAGCTCATGAACATTATCAAGTATTTTTAAAAATTTAATATTCTTTTTACTTTTCAATATTAGTTTGAATCAATTTGATAAATATATATTAATTTCAATTTTTATGTGCAGATACAGCTGGAGAATATCCAAAAAATATATGTAAAGAAATAGGTAAAAATACTAAACCTTTTCATTTGTGAATATTTGAATCGATTTGATAAATATATATTAATTTCAATTTTTATGTGTAGATACAATGAAGATTATCCAAAAAAATATATATAAAGAAATAGGTAAAAATATTAAACCTTTTCATTTGTCAATATTAGTTGGAATCAATTCGATAAATATATCCTACTTTTAATTTTTATGTGGAGATGTAGCTGGAGAAAATATAGAAAATATACAACTAAAAAATATGTGTAAAGAAATAGGTAAAGAATTTTTGTGAAATATTATTATAGTATTTGAAATACATACAAGTTAATAATGAAGTTTAATAACGAATGTCTATTTCCCAATTTCTAACTTTTGTATCTAAAGAGTTTTATCAAATTGCATTCTCATGGTCTATGTTGGATACAGATGCTAATGTAGAAAAACTAAAGTGGACGTGCATCCTTTGTTTTGTTGTGGTATGGAGCATTGCGAAAAAAGGGAGACAAATTTATTAAAGATTTGGAAACAATTTGGAAAACACCATAATTTCCATACAAATTTGAAACTATTGTTGTAGTTAATGTAATCAACAAAGGAGTTCTTGAAGAAAAAAATTTGGTGTCTCCAAAGGTTTTTGACAAAGACTTTAAAAATAATAAGTGGCTTATGTCATCATTTTTTACAAAACTATTCTTGGTATGGGTTTCGGATGATGTAAGAGACGTCTTAAAGGGATGTTCTCTATTTCAAACAACAAGTGGAACAAATCAATATATAAAATTGTGTTTATTACATTTTTCTAGTTCTTTTTCCCATTTTCCATTTGAAGTGATGTTATTGATGCTTATTAGTATGTAGTGCTCAAAATGTGTTTATTACAATTTTTAGTTCTTCTTCACATTTCATCCAAATGATGTGATTAGTATATAATGCTCAAATCTAGCTTTGACAGGTTTATACAAAGATCTTGTTTTCCATGAAAAGAAGTTATTGGTTTTGGGGGTGGAAATTTGAATGCATTATAGAAAAAATTTCACACTTAATATGTACATGGGTTATTGAATTTATTACCATCATTTTATGTAAAAAAATAAAAATTACGACTTGTATTATCTCATAACAACACATTTCCACGATTACTAAGCTTGATTGAGTTTACTTGTTACTATTATGTTGATTAATAAATATAAATTAATTGGCTTGTTTTTTTATAGTCTATCTCATAACAATATATTAAAATTGGTCTTTTTTTATAGACTATCTCTTAACAATTCATTTATTACCATCATTTTATGTTGTAAATATTTCATAACACATTTCCTACCTTCATTCTATGCAAATAAATCCACATTATAATTAAACATTTTTCACACAAATATATATGATCAAAATATGTAAAATATACAACATTCAAATGTGCACTACCCCATAGTTAAGATAAATCACATCTAAATTTTTCTTTCTTTCTATATTGAGTTTATTTTTCTTCTATGATTCTTATATGAGAATGGGCATATGCCCACTCAATACAAGATATAAATGTTTTTTTGTATGAGAATGGACATATGCCCATTCAATACAAGATAAAAATGTTTGTTTGTGAGAATGGACAATATAAGTATTTTTTATGCATTGCAATGTTATAAATGTATTAATTATTCCAATAAGTATTTCTTAATCTTACTATAAAATTGTAAACTCCTAAAATGGAAATCCCTCATACATGATATATAATTCCAAAAATCCATTTTTGGATTCCAATAATAGCCAAATAAAATTCCAAAAACCCACTTTTGGATTCCAATAATAGCCAAATCAAATTCCAATATTTAGTATAAGAAAAACCAATATAGTTGATTTCGGTATTTAATCTAGATTGTAAAATTTCCAAATTTAACGAAATTATGGTTATGTATAGCAAGTTAGAAAAGAGCTCTGAAGCTCTAAATGAAATGTTGGATAAGCAAAAGGTAGTAGATGACAAAACTGGATTGGGTTTCATTAAAGAGACTACAAAGAAGAGTGAAGATAACATTGTTGGTTCAAGTGGACATTCAAACATGAAGACAACTAAGTGGAAAAATTCAAGAAGGCCTAAACCTATTAGGAAACCTAATGCTTTCAAGTATGAAAGAAATTTTAATGGATATTGTTATTCATGTTATGGTTTTGGACATAGAGCTAGAGAATGCATGAAGAATTTTGACAGAGAACATCCATGGAGAAGCTATAAAACTAATTATGAAAAGAATATAGTGTGTTTCAACTGTCAAGGAAAAGGACATATTGTCAGGAACTATTTAGAAGAACCTTCAAGTCATTTTTGGGATAAATAACAGTTAAGAGGCATGAATATGTTAGTGTGCTACAACTACAACAAATTTGGACACTATGCCAAAAGGTGTCATGAGTTCAGGGCTGAAAATTATGATAGATATGATAATTCACATCAAGAAAGAGGAAGTAGTGTCATGTGTTATACTTGTCACAATTTTGGGCATTTTGCAAAGAAATGCTATTATCATGAGCAATCTAAGTACAATAGCAGGTACTATACCTTCAGAGGGCAAGGTATGAAGGCATCTAATATGAAGATCAATCCTAGAAATGAGACTAAGACAACCATGATTAAAACATCTCCTGAAAAGAAGAAAACTAAATGGATATACAAGGTCAAGGAAGAAAACCCAAGAGTTGAGGAAGCAAATAAGGACAAGGAAATTGTGTGGGCAAATGATGCAAGCTCAAGTAAGACACCAAGATTTGATGATCAAGCCAAGAAGAGTGAAAGCAAAACAAGGACCAGTCATGAAGAACACTCACTTATAGGCAGGAAGACTCAAGAAATCAAGGAAGAACATCCAATAGTGCATCAAAGAAGATATAAAATGATTCACAGAAAATAAAAGGAAAGAGTGAGTCATCAAACCTTTTGACGACTTACTATTGTTCTGAGAAATTCTATTAAGAAAAGAGTGTCTTCTTTATGCTTCTAGGAGGCATACTCTTCTTGGAGGAAGTAGTGATGTGTTTGGAGTGAAGTCACCATCATCAAGTGTTGATAAGAGACTTTTATTTTACAAATATATCAGAAGTCAAAGGTACATTTCTAATCTGTTTTTCTCATTTAAACTCTGGTTGTATTGAGTGGCTACATAAAGCAGTTGAATTATGCATAACTGAAGTCATGAGGTATAATAAGTTTGTTCCATATCAATATTTCAAATTCTGGTTAAGGGAAATAGCTTGTAAAGTCTCACTTTAGTCTTCAAGACAAATGTCTCAACATTCTATAAGTTTTTCATTTTGTCAAAGTCCCTTAGTTTTTGCCAAGTGAGGAGTCATATTGCTAAAATATCAAAAAGTGTTTTTAATCCTACATGAATGGTTAGAGTTTATGAGTTATGTGCTATGTGTCTAGTCTATGAAAAGGAATATTAATCCTATATTTTATGCTTGTGTCAAAAAAATGCAATTGGTGAATGTATGTCTCTTAGAGTTATTATGTCAAGTCTCCTTTGTTAGGTGATAGAAGGATAAAAGAGATCATATTTGGTTATTCATGTAGTTTTTCTCATTCCAGATGGTCATGAGCTTTAAGTGTGTTTCAGATGTCTTTATTTTTATCAAAAGTTTGAAGATTGTAACTATCAAGTATGGAGTTGTAAATTTTGATAAGAACAGATTAAATCTATAAGTCTAAAAAAGAAGAGGTACAAGTCTAAAATTTCCAAATAATCCAGATCATCTCTATATGTTAGTATCCTCAATTCATCGATATGATAATATTAGTGTGGTTTGCAAAGATAGGTACAGGAAGCAAGTTTTGAAGGAGATTATGTGGTATTGGAACTAGGTATAGTGTTGAGATGTTGGGATTAGATATGGTGAGCATGGGATAGTTATAAAAGCTTTCAAGGTTGGAAGAAAGTGATGTAAACAAGATGAGCGATCTTATAAGTCCATAAAATCTCACTTGTTTAATGATGTAGTAGTAGTTGAGGCCTAGGAAAGGATAACAATTCATTTTGAAAAAGGATAGTTATCTTACAAATGAAAAGGAAAAAATTCTCCTTGAATCTTTGAGTCTTGAAATGTAAGTTCAAGTGTAATAAAAATTGAAGCATAGTAGACCCTGTTGCATTTAGTTTGAAGGAATATAGCTTATGTAATTAGCTTAGAAATCTCAATAAGTGAAAAATACATATCCATTTACAAGTTTAGATATATTTATAGCTTGAAGGAACTTGAAGTTATGAAGCATGAGAAGAATCGGGGTGAGCACTAAGACTGGTTTTTACAAAGAAACTAAACACATGCAAATTGGAAGCATGTTTGTATAACTCAATCAGATGATATGTGAGTTTGAATGAAGCGAGATTTGTATGACAAAATGGGGTGATGATTAGTTGATTAGAAGAGAGAGGAATTGAAATGTTGAAGGTTTCAAGTAAGCCCTTGTGTGACATCAAACATGTATGAGTAAAATCAAAATCTATGAAGAATGGAATTGGAATTCCAAGTAAGATGATGTGGACTACAAATGCAAGTCAAAGCTATAAAACTATGATATATCTTTGTATCCTAAAGCTACAACGATGAAGGAAAGGTTTAGAACAATGCTCAAGTGTTTATAAGTACTCTCAAGGTAAAAATCAGTCAAGATAATTTAGTTTCAAGCCTAATCTATGTGGAGGTTAAATGACATCATTTTTGACATGATTATGAGGATTTTGGTTCAAGTATAGGATTGCTAAAGTGGAGTGTGGAGGCAAAATGACACAGGTTGAATGCTCAAAAGGTGGTTAATGGTACAATGATGGTTTCTTCATGATTAATGACATGGTTAGGTGGTGAAATAGGAAAATTACCTCCAAAAGAAGAGTACTTGTGTTCAGAGGGAGCTTAATTCAAGAAAACAAAGGTTACTCAAGGTTGGTATAAAGCAGCTCGTAAGAGAGCAACATGTTTCAAGGGGGAGTTCCTTAAGGTATGAACATAATATGTTTTTGTTAATTTTTCATCCTAATCAGCTTTTTTTTTTTTTTTTGTACACTTTTGTGTGCTTGAAACTTGATTTCAAGGTCTAAGAATGTCAACATATTAGTTTTCCATCAAAATTTTAGCTTGTTGCCATCAACGACAAAGGGGGAAATTGTTACACCCTGTTACATTGGTGGATGTTTTCATTGATGTCACATGGCATTGATGGAAAAGGAAGAGTGGAAGAGTATAGAGGTCGGTGGTGTTCAATGTGCTCAATGGATCAAGTTGATTTCAGGAAGTTTAGGACATGATTGAGTTAGTTTCAAGGTGTTACAAGCTCAAATTGATAGTTGGATCATTAATAAAGGAATATTATAGGTTTTATTTCTATTTTTATATGGTCTACAGGTTAATTATGATGTTTAAAGCATGGGAAAGAACTCTCGCAGGTGTATTGGGTCATCTCATGGAATTCTGATTGAAACGGCTAATTTAGGCCTATTTCTTGAGTTTGATGAGGTGTGAGAGGTCAATATAGGTCATGGAAAGGTAAAATAAGAATAATATCAACCTCATAATGTTGTTTAGGAATTTGTGACAAATAACCAGTCTTATATTAGCTCTAGAGGAAAAATTCAAAAGTTCATCAAAGTTACCTTTGAGAACTAACATAGTGGTTGTTGAGGTAAATGAGATTAGTCTGATATATAAAATAAAATATATGGATAACAAACATATGGAATGTGTATAGGGGTGTCTTGTAGTGCTTCATGCAAAATTTCATCAAATTTTGAAATGGGAATTTAAAGTTATTCAAGTTTTTCTAAAACTGCCCTCTTGAAAAATGCATTTTGAGGCCTTTGTCTTCTTAGCACCCAAGAAAAAATATGAATACTCCTTTAGATAAATCATAGAATAATTTTTTTAATAGAACTCTAAGCATGAAATGTTGCAAAAATTTTCAAGAAATTTGGACAAGTATCATAGAAGATATGATCACTTTTCGACACTATTTTTCTCACTTCCAAGAACCTCCGAACCAATAAAGGAAAAGTGGTTGGTTTTTATTCAATTCCTATGTTTGATATATTATGTCATGTTTACTAACTATTTAATGTCAAAACGATGGGTCTGAGTCCTTCAATTCATTTCAAATAATGATTTCTCTCTTCAAGCTCTTGGAGCAAGACAAAGTTTGCACTCCTCAAGCACATTATGACAAAGACAAATATGGAGGTAAGGATTGCATCAAAGGTTGAGGTTGAAATGAAAGATTGGAACTTTCTATGATTTCATGCCAAATAGTTTGAGATCATATTTGTCCCAATATCAAAATGATTTAATAATTCATCCTTCTCCCAATTTGCTTTTTTTGTTCCAACATTCACATGTTGTAGCCTAAGTGGCTAAATTTCTTTTTCAATGATTTCTTGTTTTTCTCGAGAGAATATGAAATGAGGTGGTGCCTCTCATGTTATCTTTAATTTCCTCAATATGGGTTGAGTATTTTGTAGGTTCATATGAATTTGGTAAAACTCCTTGTTGATTTTGTGTGAATTGTAGGTTATCTGGCAAACTTGGTTTGGCTCTAGAATGTGATTGTTTGAAGTAGGTGGTGTACATCGAGGAATGAGAGAAGGCTCACATTGGTTAATTATACCCCTAAACTCATCTAAAAATTTATTTCTAGATCAAAAATCTAAATTTTCTTGACACATACAACACATTCTTGGCTTGAATAACATTATGTTATGTTCTTACAAGATCTGGATGTAAATTGGAAGATTTCAGACAAGGTAATTTATTGTAGAAGGTGGATAATCATCTCATGAAGACTCAAAAACTTAAATTTCTAATTTCCATCAAAAATTGAGAGAGATATGAATTTTAAAGGGTCTTGGGTCATCATTGTGGTTCAAACTCTACCCCTAGGGTTTCAAATATCTTTTTGATTGAATATCAAAAACTATCCAAAAAATTTTCCCAATTGTTTGTATAAATGTTTGTATGATGGATATGATCCATTTAAAAAATTAATTATTTGATTTCATTAAGGAACATTCAAATTCAAGTTTTCTCTGAAAATTTTGTGAGTACTCCATGGATACGGTGTGCAACGTTGTGTTTGTAAGTTTTAATGCAAATTTCTCTATCAAATCCTCATAGAAACGTCTGCAACTCCTTTAGAAGACAATAATTTGTTTAATCCTTCAAAGGATGTCTAGAATTCATATTAAAAGGGTCATAATTAGTGAAAAAAATTTGGGTTAATCCCTCTAAACTATCCTTACTAATGAAAATATCTTGATTAAAGAGTTACTCATATCACTCGAAAAGTTATTAAGGGATAAGAAAGAGATCAAATAACATTTAGGAGTGTATTTTCATCTTTTAAGTCTTTGAAAAGCATGACATTTTAAGTTTTGATCATCAATATGTTGAGTCACCTGTCTCGGAGTAACAATAAAGGAGAAATTGTCTCAAATAAATTGCTTTAATTCCATAATAGGCTTCAATGGACATCAAAGAAGGATTAACATCAATAATGTAACCTATACAAATATTATCAATGTCAAATTCCCTCAAAGGCTTAGAAGTATTGAACACTCAACAAAATTATAATGGTTGATACTAAGATCTCAGAAGACATCAAAACTTGACATGTAGTTTATTGGTCAAAGTAAGTAGAAGACCAAAAGTTTCTTGGACAGTTTCAACAATTGAAGACTCCTCATCTAAAGCATGAATATATCTTGAGATAAGAAGAAAATAAGGTGGATATGAAGAGTTAGAGGAAACTCAAATAGTTTAAAATAATTCAAAAGGTATGAATGCAAACATATAGAAGGTGAAATGATAGTGTAGGGGTTATAAGCTCGAAGTAGGGGTGTTACATAGTGTGTGAATTTTTTTGAAGCATAAGCCTTGTGTGTTGAATAAAAACTCGGACTATGAATTTGAAAAAGTGTGAAAAGATATAATTCTTGAAAAAATGTGTATATTGTGAAGAGGCGAGAAAACTTGTGATATAAGTGTGAGTTTTACTGATATTTCTTGTGGAGAAATGTGATTGTTATTTAAAATGTGGATATGCTTAAGTGTTTTAGAATGAATGACTTTGAGACCAAGTTAATGCATGAATAATCATAATGAAGTTGTGACACAATTTGAAAAAGAGAGATAAACTTTCGGTGATAACAAAGGCATAGGATTTAATTAATTTAATGAAATAAAGAATAGTGTGAAAGATCAAGGAAAAGTGCACATGTGTGTGTAAAAGCTTGTTGACTAAGACAAACTGAAAAATAGAAAAGTGCAGGTTTGTATGCAAAATCTTATAGATTGAGATAAACAAAAATCGGGGAGTGAATGTTTGAGAAATAAGGTGATGAACAATTATGGACAAGGTTTAGTTTCCTCAAGTGAAGACTAAGTTGAATTGATAACAAATATTTCATTGAAATTTATCGATGAATCAAGGAAAGAAAAGAAGCACTCTTTGCTGAAACACTATAATTAGGAGCATCAAGAGCTTGTGTCAAGCATTTCAAATGAATGAGAAGGAATTATCAGCAAGATAAATATGGTGATTGGTTGAGTGATCAAAGGAGTGAAAACCTACCATGTAGATGTTAGTGAAATGATTTTTGTATGGAAGAAACTAGGAAAAATTAAAGAAGTAGAATTGTGAAATAGAGGAGGAGCAGGAAAGTGTGCTAATCTAGTGTCACTATCAGTTGTATAAGACAACATTTTTGTGTGACAAAATACTATTGAAAAATTCTAAGTAGCGAGTTTAGCATTTTAGGAGTTAAAGCTCGGTAAATATTAGCAACATATGGTTGAATTAAAAGGGGTTAAAGCCTCCAGACTGAGTATCATCTTGGTAAAACCTTGGAGTTGTAGCTCCATTGAGTTGAAGCTCAATCATGAAACTAATGTAACAGAAATAGGACAAGTTAGTCCTAAGCATAGTTTATAGTTTCAGTGAGATTTTCCCTGCTTCGGTTTCCCACATTAAATCTATCTTAGTGTGTGATTTATTTTTGCTTCTTGTGATTACTAATTTAAAATTGATGATGAAAGTTGAATGTATCGATATATAAGGTAAAAATATGAATAGACATTGACTCATCCCCCTCTCAGTTTCCTAGTTTAGAACAAGGAAACATTTTTCCCTTTTCACAGATGTTTTTTTCATATTCACATACTCACAAAAAAATAAAAATGCTAGCTTAGATCTTGATTGGATGTACTTTTTCTTACTTATATTATTCTATGTTACACCTTACTTACCATGTTACTTTGATTCAAAATATGTTTTATCATTTTTCCATACACACATGCATGTTCACATGGTACTTTTTGAGATGAATATGGATCACTTATAGGTTTCTTACATGATGGATGATGTTTGGCATTGTACCTTACTATTCCCACTAAGGCTCATGTGTGCATCTACTTTATCCTCTTTCTCTCTATTCAATTTCTATTATTGCAATATCTACTACGTTCATTTCTATTTTTATCTTTATACATTATGGCATCTTGTCAATTTTTCTAACATGCTAGCAAGTGATTTATGTGTAGCATTTGTCTTATAGGCCTACTTCAAACCATGGTTATTTGATTTTCTTGTATCTTTCCTATGTTTGTATCTTGATTGTCATTGTTTGTGATTTATGCCCTATTCTTATTATCGTGTTACTATAGCCTTGAATTCTTCATCTTTCTTGTGACATCCTGAGTGGTGTCCCATGTATTCAACCAGTTACTTGTTGTGTCTTTTACCATATTACTATGTGTTTTGACTATTTTTTATTGCATTTTGTCATGTTTACTTTTGACTAGAAAATTTGGCTAGCCTTTCTCATTATTTTTCTTGCACTATGTTTTTCACCAAGTGCATTCCCTATTCCCCTACATGATTCCTATTTCATATATGCACATTAGTTTCCACTTTCCTTGTTTGGGTCATGCTCATCTTGGATCATCTCATGCACCCCAAATGAGTGGGGGCAATAATTGGGTGACTATTTCACTCTCTCAACGGTACAAAATTCAAATACATAACATGGTAAAGAGTATAATTAGAAAAAATGAGCTACATAATAGTATCATAATCATAATTGAGCTAAAATCATATCCTAGATAGGAGAATCTAGTGTCCCACCTAGGTGTTCCTATCGAGGGGTAGAAACATGAACGTTATAGGATCAACATGACTCCGGTGACATTATTTCTCCAATTCTAGAAGTATAGACTTAGTTACATATTGCAATTAGTTACTAATAGGAAAAAAATTAGTGGCAAGTTACAAGGGAACTAATTACTTTCTTTTCTCATGACCAAATAAGGGAGTGACACCTAATGCATATGCAAGATGCCAATATGCATAGAGAAATACGTCACCCATGGAAAATTTTAATCAGGTTTTTAATCATCTATAGTAGCACTTATCCATGGGGAAGTGTTACCGGTTAGAGGGAAAATCCTATAGCTCTCTCAATACTCTTCCCTTGGTGAAAAGACACCTAAATCCTCAATTTAGTGATAGGATGCTCAAATCCTTAGTTTGAAAATAAGATGCCTAAATCCTCAGTACTATTCCAACTATCTCCAAGGTAGAAAACATACAGAACAATTTTATCTCTTCTCTCACGACACACATGTGTATTATATCCTTGATTCACTTATTTTTCAATATACATTTCTATTTTTACATGTACTAAGTTAAAGTTCAATTTCATTTATCATGAGCATTGACTACACTTATCTTATTTTGTCAATATCTAAGGAACAAACGTAGACATCATTTCTACTATGCACACAAGGTCACCCTTAGGATCCTTATCCTCTTATATATTCCACAATACACACTCTACAATCTCCATTTGACATGATATCAAGTACAATCCTCATTTGGCATGCTATCGGTTACAACTCCCTTCGACTCTCCACAAGGTATGATCTTCTTATCTACTTTATACTACCGAATATTCATTCACCAACATAAAGTGCAGGAAAATGTAGTCATGAAATCATACACTTTCTACTTACATCAACTCTTCTAATTATGTCGTTATATACATGATTCCTAAGGAAGAAGACCATACATTAATAATACTTGTTTTACTTTTTCATTACTTTTATCTTTCCCATGCTCTTATTGTTTACTTTTCTAGAAGGATCACTTTACTTTTGGACACTATAAGACATGCAACCCATATTTTTATTGATCATTATATCTTTCAAGCATCCCAAATACAACCACCCATTAGGGACATGAACACCCTAGGTGTTACTGTCCCTTACCCTCATTTACCCGATTTTGGATTGCCACATCATTTGGTATCATTTCTAAATTATCTTTTTCACTTTGGGTCATCCTTTTAAGTTTTTAATAATGAAATTCAAACAAGGGAATCATATATATACATGACTTAAAACTATTGGGGCTGGACAACTTTGAGCTAATACTTGCTATCTACTACTTGGGAAAGGATCAACATTCAAGGATTATGTTTGGGTAGCATTATTCACGTATAGGAGGGGATATTTCATAATTCCATCTCACACATCTATCTTGGGTAAAATTATTTGTAGCCCACTATATTGGTGCAACTGCAACTAGTACAAGGAAACCTATCTTTAAGGGAATCAATTCAATCACACACACTAGAACTACATAGAGTCTAAAATGTAGTGTAGTGATTGGTGACAATCACATTAAGGTGACTACCAAGGTCAATCGACTCAATCATATGCACAATTTATTCCATCTAATGTTTTCTTGAGTTTTGTGCATGTAGCTAGGGTTTTTTTGTAGGAACATGTGTGAAACAAGAACCCTATAACAGAGTTATGCAAAAATAGTGAAAGGAAGAAGACATTGATAGATCCTGAAAAGATCATAAGTAGAGTGCAGCGCCTCTCCTGTGAATGCCTTATTAACCCCACAATGAGCATTCTTATATGACATCATGGTGTGGCCGAGACCCTTTTCCTCTATTGGTAATGGCATTTTGATGTCGTTTTACGTGTGTAAGTTTAATTTTTGAACTCGAAGTCTCATCCTCGATTTTCTTGTATACCTTTGATAGGATAATAAAAAAATATTATTTTTGTCTTTGCATACATACACAAACATATATATGTATATAAGGTTTAATTTAACTATAATTCAATGATATTATTTAAATTCTTGGGATGTGTGTAACCCTCTATCTTAAGAGATCTTGGGCTTTTACCTTAGATTCCATTTCATCCCCTCATCCCTTGCTTATGAAACACTCTTTCATTTTTAATTCCTAAAATTTTGGTGAGTTCTTTAGGCACGATATAACCTTCTTATAAAATAATAATATTAAATTTCTTATGGATCTTTCATTGGGGAAAATTGGAAATTGTGAAGGTAATAAGTGGTTTGATGTACCTTTTAAGGCAGATACCCAATTCAAACTATGTATTAAAGAATAAGTGGTTCTTTTCGGTACTCGAGACTAAAGGAATTAGAGGATGGTCTTCAAAGCATTCGAGTTCTCTTGGGCGTAAAAGATCTCGACGCTAGGGAAAGAACAATACAGCAGTTTCTCAGGTAGACCCACCAAACCCCCTCATTCTCTGCAGCATTCTTTATATTTATTTGTCAAATCTGGTTTCAACAAGGCATGCAAACCATGCTTAAACATGAGGGTTTCAAAGACAACCCAAATATGGCACTACAAAGATCTACTATTTTAAACACATACAACAATAGAAAACAAAATTTTGGGAAATGTAGAAATCTCTCAAAATCATACAGTAGGGTACAACTAAAAAGTTGGTTTATGTGAATGCAAAACAATACAAGGGGATCCTACGACGTAGGCAAGCCAAAAAACTAAGAAGAACCCAAGAAGAAAAACCTCACTTTGATTTTACCGAAGACAACAAACAACAAAGAGAACTTCTTTTTCAGAGAATATAAAATGGAAGGAAAACAATCAAGTCAGAAGGATAGTAAAAAGGAGTCAAAGCCTGAACAAAACAGACAGAACTGCAACATACAAAGAAGAACGAGAGGACGTAGTCCAAGATCCTAAATACCTATACAGTCCTACTTCAACCCCTCTATTGTGGTCTTTAGAATCTGTATGTGAATGAGCTCATGAACATGAAAGAAAGGCTTGGAATTTTAGAAAATCAGAGATTGCAAGAAAACAGTGAGAGGAAAGAACTTACAGAAGTTAGATACAAGTTGGAAAGAGAAAATAAAATTCTCAAAGAACAGGTACTAAATCTCCAAAACCTCATGGAAAGAGGGCAGCAAGAGTTAACCATGCTAAAACAAGATCTAGGACATATGAAAATAGGGGAGAAAAAATCCCTGAAATGGTAAAAGGGAAGGAAACAATACAGATAAATGAGATCCAATCAGCAATTAAAGACATGGAAATAAAAGAAAATCAACTAAAGGACTAGATAGAAGAGGCCAAAACTTGGTCACAATTAGTAAGTGGATCATCAAATGAACAAAGGAAAGTCATAGAGAAACACATCAAAACACAGATAAAAGAAGAGAAAGATCAACAAGATAGAGCAGTAAATTTTATTATCAAGGGTCTAAAAGACTTTGGTGAAAAAGAGAGAACTAACATATTGGCAAGAGACTTTCTTAAAGACAAATTGAAGTGGACAGGATACATACAACAAGAAAATATGATTGGCAGGAGAACAGAGGGAGGAAAGGACCGCCACGTGTGAGTTGTCATGAGAAAAATAGAAGACAAACATGCTATCCTAAAAAAGGGGACTTCTTAGAGGCACACACATATATCTAGATGAGGATTTGACATTCTCTCAACAAGAAGTTCAAAAGAAAGAATGGGAGAAAGTGAGAAAAGCAAGGGAAGTAGGAAAATGGGCACAGATGAGAAATGGGAAAGCCCAAATCAGCGATCATTTATCAAACAAGAAATAGGAATTAGGGGCCCCACAGGAATTCATGCACATAGTAAGTTGGAATTGTAGAGGATATCCGTGGAGAAGAGGACCGGGTTTGGGGCCCATAGTAGAGGGGAAAGATATTATTATTCTTATGGAAACACATGAACACGAAGGCTGCAAGGTTCCAAAGTTTGAAGGCTACAAGAAAATTTCAGTTTGGAACAAAGGGAATGAAACAAGGAAAGGTCATGGCGGAATCACAGTGCTAATCAAGGAAATATGGCTCGAAACTATCAAAGTTGAAAAGGAAGATCCAAATAAGCAATACATATGGCTGAAAATAACAGATGACAAGACAACAATACATTTGGTTGCACGGTACTTTTACTTTGAAAGGTTAAAAGACATATAAGAGAAGAAATCTGGATGGCGAAGATCCATACGCTTCAATAAAAAAAGACGTTTTTATTTTCAATACATCTGGAGAAATAATTTTATTGGGTGATTTCAATGTGAGGACTATAAATAATCAATCTCTTCAGTTGAGCAACTTAGAAGGAGGTGAAGACAATCCGTTATGGCTTAAGGAAGAAGAGAACAAGCTTTGGGAAAGATTATCTCAAGATGGTAATGGAGGGGTGACACATTTTGGGGTTGAGCTTCTAGGCCTATGTAGCTTATACAACATGGTCATTTGTAATGGCATGAGGGCTTGGCCTAGATCAGGCAATATCACTTGTAAAACATACAATGGTCAAAGTGTAGTAGACTATGTAATCTGTTCTCAAAGTTCTATCTCTAGGTTACTTGAGTTTGAAATTGGAGATTGTCCTATCGAACTAAAATCAGATCATAGTCCTCTCTTGGTAAAGCTTGGGACCTGTCTTAAATAACAACAAAGAAATCAAGTTCACCACATGCAAAAGACATCTCAAAAATAAGGAAAAATCATCCTAAATAAAGAAAATCAGGAAATTTTTGTTACTGCCCTTAAACAACAATATCAGATAATGAGGAAGGATATAGAGAGCATGACACCTAAGGGAATGAGTGGTTATGTATGTAGTAATCTGCTGATATCTTTAATCTAAAAGGATCTAAGTGATTGTTAAATATCTAAGCCTAGAAAGGAGCGGCAAATACTTTTCCAAAAACCCATGGTATGATGAAGAGTGTAAAGTTGCCAAGAGAGATATTTGAAGGAAAGTGGGATGAACAAAGAAAATAAAAATATTTATGAGAGATTGGTACAACACAAAAAATAATGCTATGTGAGCAAGAGAAGGACATAATTAATTTCTCTTAGAAAACACAACCCCAAAGGTTTTTGGAGGGAGTTATAACAAAAGAAAAAATACATAGAAAATAATATCAGGTGCTCATTAGTTAGAATATGCAAGGACCCTATATGAGCGTTCCCAACAAAAATATATTCCTCCCATAATCGAGACTTTGATTGAGCTTTTTTCAACATAAGACATCAACAGGCATAAAGAATCTAGCAAGTGGTAAATCACAAGACATTGATGGTCTACAAGTCTGAATTTCTAAAATGGGGGGTTGAGGTCCTCACACCACACATCAGAAAAATATTCAATGATGTCAATCAGAATGGCTTTCTGATAGAGTGGATGACTAGCATTGTTATTCCTTTATTTAAAAGTGGTGACATTAATAACCCATCTAATTATCACACCATTATGATCAATCCTCTTCTTGGTAAAATTTTTGGAGGCATGATAGAATGGAGAATTAGCAGTTAGGCCGAAAGAGAGGGTAAAAGAGAAAAAGGAAAGCAAGATTCCAACAATTGATCATTGCATCACTCTTAGACATTTGATTGAAAATGTTTGGGACACCCAAGGAGAAGATATTTTTTTTTCAAGAAAGCTTTCAATGCCGAGAGACAAACTTTCGAACAAGATGGAGGAACTTGGGATTCCATATGAGTTTAGAGCAGCAATTCATATACTATATGAGTAGGTAAAAGCTAAAATAATTGATCATTGCATCAACAATTGATCATTGCATCACTCTTAGACATTTGATTGAAAAGGTTTGGGACACCCAAGGAGAAGAAGCTTTTTGTTGTTTTGTTGATTTCAAGAAAGCTTTTGACATAGTACCCAAAGACAAACTTTGGAATAGGATGGAGGAACTTGGGATTCCAGATGAGTTTAGAGTAGCAGTTCATAAACTGTATGAGTAGGTCAAAGCTAAAATCAGAACCAGAGAAGGTATGTCCGAATTTTTCAGCAGTGACATTGGTGTCAAGCAAGGTTGCCCTCTTTCTCCCACCTTATTTGGTCTATACATTGACAAGCTTGAAGAATGGTTAAATAAAACTGAGGGAGGAGGTATACAGTTAGCAAGTTACATGGTGAAGTTACTCCTATATGCTGACGATCTTATCCTAATTTCAAAAACAGCCCAAGGATTGAGGGAACAACTAAAAGCCCTAGAACTCTTCTGCCAAGAAGTCGGGATGCAAGTGAACACTAGCAAAACAAAAATCATGATTTTCTCCTTGAAAAGGAAAGAGAGACAAATTAACTTTCTTTTTTAGGGGAGCCCTTTGGAAATAGTCACTGAATACAAATATCTTGGGATTGACTTTCACCACAAGCTTAGTTAGGAGACTTGTAAAGGCAAAAGGATACAAGGAGGTTGGAAATCATCTTACCTACTTCAAAACAGGTGTAGGAAAGTTGAACTTTGGGACTGGAAGACTAAGAAAACCCTTTTGGATTGTTGGTCACTCTGGTTGTTCTCTATGGCTACGAGGTTTGGGAAAGTAGCATGTCAAATCATGGTGGAGACAGATAGAAAGAATCTAGAATTATCTAATCACAAGCACCATCAAAGTCAAATAAATTTCTCCTTATGAGATCCCGTTGGTTCAAGCGGGTGCTTCCTCGTTGGAAGCTTCGGTAATATCTCAGATGATAAGCTATTTGAAAAAAGTTGAAATCATGGACAATCTTCGCTGGCCCAAAATGGTTGTGGATGATACTCTAGAGTGCAGAAAGAAAACCTAGATGAAACAGAATAATAAATGGATGAACAAATGGGGCATCAACTTACAAGAGTTTCCTAACAACAACAGGAAATAAAAAATTATGTGATAGAAAAGTTCAGGACTTCCATGTGGATGTAATAGATTGGTTAAAGAAAGCACATTATATCAGAGAATTCAATCCCACTGGGGAACATGATTAAAAATATTATCTAGGAGCAGCTATCAAGGGTAAAGCAAGGATTCTATTGGCACAATTAAGGACTGGATCACATCATCTTCGATGTGAAACTAGTAGATGGAATATTCTAAAGGAGGATTGGGAAAGGAGAATTTGTCTTTTCTGTAGCAACAAAGGGGTCATTGAGACAGAATGGAATTTCATCATGGAGTGTTCGGCATATGATGATATTTGTATCCAATATGAAAACAACCTGAAGGTGGATGGACTAGAGGAACTCTTTGAAGGAACAAAGCTTCAAGCGACCATGGGTTTCATTCTCAAGATTCACAATGGAGAGATGATATTGAAAGGATTATGAAATCAGATTAAAAATCTTAGTTTTTGGTCCCATGGACTCTTCAATCTCGTGGACGTCATTAAAATATTTCATTCATTCATTCATTGTTTGAGTGTATGCGAGATAAAGGTGGAGTGTGGTCAAGGAACCACTTGTTATGGTTGATTTGTGGGCCTTGTTTGGCATATTGTCTCAGTGTAAATTAATACATGCCATTTTCTTTAAAAACCGAGTTTGAATGTGTTAAGAAGGCATGGAAACTTTTTCCCTAGAAAATTTTAGTGTGGCTCATTGAAATGAATGACAATGGAGTATTATCATCTTGGAGTGCACGATTCAATGGTAGATGCAATACGAACTTCATTTCCTTGCCCAACATCCTCCTAGCCTGTGTGAAATAACATATTTAGAATTGGGTATGGTCATCCACCCATGGCACATAATCTATTCATTAAAACACCTGGTGGTTTTGGGGCTCCTTAACTACCGCGGTTTGGGATACTTGCTTAATGGTTGTTGAAAAGGTTTTGAAGGATGTAGGAAATCGCATAATGACAGGTATAGAGCCAAACACTATGACCCTTTTCATTCTCTATCGAGTCCATGCCATTTTGGTGTTGTAAACTATTTATTACAATGTCCGAAAGTGCAGAATTTTCAACAGAATTTTTAAGGTAGTAATGATTGTAAGAAACACACAAAATGGATTTATTGAAAAATCCTTTGAAACTTCAAGCTAAAGTGCATTGATCTGGTGTTAAGACAATCTCAATATATCATTCCAACATACCGCCCAACTTGTATGCACATAGGAGATTGATATAGGGTAGTAGCGCCCACCGAGCACCATGGAAATGAATTTATGTCTCGATGTTACAATAGAAAGTGCACTGGTAGATAGGAAGCAAAATGTGGAAACACAGGCATGTGAACTATTTGACAAAATGCCTCTAAAATGTGTTATTTTGGACTAAATTGGATCTTGTTTTTGCATAACTTGGTTTTGTTTATAAAAAAGGGGATAGAGGAAAACATTTTTTTATTAGATGTAGTAGTTGCAAATGTTGTTGATTTCCACAAGGTCTTGCTACGCTCCATGAAAATGTCCTTCCTTCTACAGAGCCTCTATGTGAATGAACTTTACATTAGCATGGAAATGTTTTTCATGTGAGGTGGGAGTATGTAGAAGTATGGGTCTATGGGGATATGTGTCGAAGCTTGGAATCATATCCCCATATTATATGTGTGTGTCATAGAGGTAGAGTCTATAAATGCCAAAAAAATTAGTCGAGGATTTGAGGCCACATGAACAACAATGATTATAGGATCTTTTGAGTAGGATTTGGATACCAACCCATGCATATGGAAGCATACACTTAACAGGTGAACTGCTAGATAAAATGCCTTGAAGGGTTTATCCTCTTTTACATGTTTTCAGTTGCAATATTCGCACAAAACAAACTGGTTAAAAATATTTTGGAAGTTTTTAAGGGGAAAATTCTAAAACCTTATCAGCAATAGGCTAATTTAGCCTACAACCGTAGTGTGCATTTTTTTGCTTGGTCCTTGTTGAGTAGCCTTCGTGTCGAGCCGTGAAAATACCAAATCATGAGAAAATAAAAGGGGTTGGGACAAAAATTATTTCCAAGGGTTGTAGTTGTAATTACCACGGTGGTTACATGTGTAAAACATGAAAGCATGAGCAATCCCTCAAACTATTTTTGGAATGCCTGAAGGTGATGCATCCCATTAAATGTGGTGATCACAAGTTTTGTGCAAAATATGTATGGTTTTCCCTTTTCTTTTGCACTCATTTTCAATTTCATCATTTCCTACATTTGGAAATTAAATGTTGAATATTAGGAATTGTGACTCCAATAAAAGATAAAACCTTACCTTTATCAGACTTGTCAAAACATCAAAAATATGACCTCGAGAGTCATGCACATGAGTGCCACACCCAAATGTACCGTAAATACAAAACTTTTGGCATGACCCCTGGTAACATAGAACACCATGGAGAACCTTAACCAAGATGTTTGAATGCATTTAATGTATTTTTTACTTTAGTTTTTAATTCCATTTTAGCATATCGGTAAATTTTTTTGATGTCCTCATTTTAATCAAATGCGATCGGTTTGTTTCAACTTACAATTTCTGCATAGTTTGAGTGAAACTGAAAACCACTACCACCTACCTCTAGACTACCAACATGAAAATTTTAAACAAACCTCGTTAAATGAAAACACTTTAGGAGGTTATTTTTAGAAGTGGGTTTTGGGGCCCACTGGTCATTGTGTGACAAGATATCTTGAAGTGATTACGATAATCATCATTAGAATTGTATTTGTAACTTGATCCATGCTTGTCGTAATTAGCTCTGTTAGATGCGATGAATTATCTATATACGGGAGTAAATAGGAATAATAAAATTTCATTATAGAACTTCAAATGAGTGTTTTCAAGGCCCAATTTTAAGCACTTTAGCCATTTTGGCTAGCTTTCTCAAACTGCAACTATAGCTAAAAACCCCTCGAGTGTCCCGTTTGATTTCTAACTACTCATGGAACCTTTTAAATATCATCTCAGTAATTTATAGAATATGAATTTATCAAATTCTTTGTATGACTGATTTTCAGAAATTATAATGCTTTCTCTCTCTTCCTGTTTCTCTCTATAGAAATAACTATGAAATTTTGGTTGGTTTTGAAAATGTAAATGGGTTTAAAATGTATATGGAATTGAAATGAAATGAAAATGGACACGAGATGTATGTGGTTATGATATGGTGAATAGAAAAGAAAATGAATCCTAGACTTTCTCTCTTTTCCTTACTCTTCTCTCTAGAATTAAAAATGCAATAGAATGTCAAAGTTTGAATGTGTGAAAAACATCCTCTATCTCTATCTTTATCTCTCTCTACTTTCTAATTTGGTTTTTGAAATGATGGATGTGTGGATTTATGATTGAGTGTAGGGGATTTCCATACCAGTCCTAGGAATGACCATGCAATGGATGCGAGTAGATTTCTAACAAGAAGGATTCAGGATGTGATATGTTTTATTTAATGAGTTGTCATCGAAAAGTTATACTCATCTAGTAATACCGGTATTACCATATAATAATGATATGTATTGTTGTTCGAATAATTATCCTTATGTACTTTTTGAAAATGAAATAACATGTTGGTTATTTTTTATAAGTGTTGAAAGGGATGTGAAGTTGTACTCAAATGTTATACTTATGTTATTGAGGTAATAAAACAATATTTTACCATGTTAATTATTGACTTAGCTCTTTAACACTCATAATGATTGGTAGAATATTCTCTTACCCAAACTATAAAAATAATAATGATTTTATAATCCCTATCATTCTCCTCCTCCCAATCGATTTTTTCCCAATGTATCAAAACCATGATAATGTTAAGAAAATACTCTAATCTCATTAATCACCTTCTTGTTTTGAATCTAAGACAAGTTTTACAAAATACCATTCCCTAAATTATTTCATGAGGAAGTGCCTATACTTTGTGAAATATATCATACTTAGGTGAAAGAGACCAGCATTTATAGGTGTAGTGGGTCTGTTCATATCATGTATACATTTTAATCTGCATGTGTGTATTACCCTTGGTACCCTAGTGGGTGGAAAAATCCTTGCAAAAATAGTTGGTAGTTTTACCTATGATAGATATAATGTGAGATCTAAATGACATGAGTGGAGGCCACGTGTCAAATTACCTATGCATTAAACTCTTGTATTGAACCCTTTTGTCCCTCATAGATACAAGTGTTCCCTTAGTGAGTATTAGAAAATTACCTATGATTTCTCAAGGGTGTTGAGAGGTAACAATTTTGAACTATCTTGTAATGTCTTGTAGTAGGGTGTAGTTCTCCCCTTGAATGCTTTTAAAGTTAATAGATCGTGGATCCTCTCTTAAGGTTCTTGGTGAAATAAATGCTCACACATATTTACCCAATGATTTAAATAGCTCCTTGAAGGCATTTGAAATGCATAAAATTATATTATGTCCCACTTGTAATATGTGTTTAATACTTGATTTTTTAAGAGAAATGAAATGATTTATCTTGTGGGAGGTTGCACTCCTTGTAGTATCGAACCCCTAAGTGTCATAGGAATTAATTTTTTTCTAAAATGACACCATTAGTGAGACCAAAGTATCAACGTAAGTTTAATGAGTATGGGAGTAAATAAAATATTGGTTTAGGAATAATCTTATACTTGAAGTCCTTATAACTTAATTAGGCATTCTCATGTCATTAAAAATTAATATGAATTGCTCCTAGTGAGGTCAAGCATTCGAGAAAACATAAACTCTTGTGTGTGTGTGTGTGTGTGTGTGTGTGTGTGTGTGTGTGTGTGTGTGTGTGTGTGTGTGTGTGTGTGTGTGTGTGTGTGTGTGTGTGTGTGTGTGTGTGTGTGTGTGTGTATACATGAAGTGAAAATGTTGAATTGACTCAAACCAGTTATTGAACTATAACAACTATAACATGAAAATAAAGGTACCCTAACAAAAGGAAGATTATGGGAAGAGGTATCTTGAATGGAAATCTCGTTTAAATCCTAAGATTTATTACTTGACTTCATGTTAGTTCCCCTTGTGTAATGAGGGTAAAATTTAAACATCAAATAGACATTGTTGAGAAGAACCTTAACATAAGGTGAGATCATTAGGATTATTTTATACATATAAAATGTGGTAAATAACTATTTAGTTATGGAGTTTTTTTGTAAGGGATAATGAACCAAATTAAGTGTACATATTATAAGTTGAATGTTAAATGAAATTAAGAATATGTAGTGGAGAAGGATAATTTATACTCACACAATAAATTCTCTTGGAATTTTAATCGTAACTAAGATCTAACCGTGGTAATGATGTGTTGTGGACTTGCCAATCCTTGGGTTCTTTTTGTGGGTAGGTCATTGCTAGTATTTATTCATTAGGGAAAGTGTGGCATTGACATACACCTGGTGTGATGAGTTGTGTTAATTACCTTTATAAACAACTCATATTCTATATTTTGGTCAAGCCATTGTATTCATGTCCTTGTATTTTCTAGTTACATTGTTGAACATTATCATCACAACTTGAACTTATGCAATAATTAATGATTAATATAGTTATAAATAGTTATCTTTGTTTTTGGTATTTTTATGTGCATTTATTCTTATGATTTAAATAATTTGTTTGAATTATGATATATGTGATGCCACGCTTGGTTGTAAGCAACTTTCTATATACAGCAACTCATATGCAGCAAAAGAAAGGAACCATCTGCATGCCAAAGGGATTCACTTACATCAAAGAAACAATGTTTTGAAGATCTCTTGGAACGTGAAGAATGAAACTCAATTCTATACATGTCATTAAAGGAGTAGTTACAAATGGAACATACATAACTAATAAACAAATCAACCTTTGATCTTATCATTTATTGTAAACTAATAAAGGATTGAACTGATTGATTGAGTTAACACTTGATTCAACTAGTTGATTACCTAAATATTTGTTGCATGATTGATAATTGAGCACTTTCATGAACTTCATAACATATTTTGATTCTCTCATGGTTCTTTTGAAGATCTTCCACTTAATCTACCAACAATCTTTTACTTAGTTTGTTAAACCTCCTAGTTGAACTCTTCTTCTCACTTCTTGTTGTAATATTCAAATATACAGAGAGAGTGGGGAGAGTTTTTATTCCTAGATGTAATATTCATTCCAATTCAATAAAAAAATTGAGTTCTGTTTATTAGCCTTTAATTACAATATTTAGGATGGATTAGCACCCAAGGCAGGGCCCACTTGTTGTCTATTAAACCCCTTCATAGTTTTGTTTCTTTGTTTCATTTCATGTTATCCTAGGAAACAATTTATATTATTTATCTGGATTCTAAATTTACAAGGTTTATCTTAGTCATAGTGTTTAGAAACTATTTGCTTTTAGTTCTAATTTTTTCTACTTTCAAACAGTGTTCTTTCAAGTATGGTAATGACATTTATTTCTCTACATACCTCCTGAATTCTATGTAAGCGTGCATAAAACAATGGAATTATTTTAATTTTATGTCCCCTAGTTTCATGATTAAATGATTGTGATTTAATGAAGATCATATTAATTTATGCAAGTTGAGTTGCACCACCATTTTTGGTGTCATTTTCAGGGATACTTCCAAGTTATAAGATTTTTAGAGGTTTTTCATTCCTTAGAAATAGTTTAGGTTTATAAATTCCACCTCCAAACCCCCCACTAATGTATGTTGATTGAGTTGAGTTAGTTGATGCATGCACCATCCAAGAGATGCCCATGGTAGATTCTTACCCAATCCTCAAATAGCACATATTGCTTCATCTGATTCTAAAGAAGACACATCTTCCTTTATACAAGGCTTGTTGTTAGAATATCTCCCTCTAAGTGAAATTTTTGAAGTTGTTCTTAAACAACCAAACATGGCAGAAGAAGTGAACCAAAATGTGGAAGCAGGGGAGCCAAGTACATTTGAGTTTCCCATCTCCAATAACAATCAACCTGTTGTTATGAAGAATATTTCTCCATCAGCCCTTCCCAATTTCCATGGATCTATGACTGAAGACCCATACACTTTCTTGTTTTAGTTTGATGTATTATGTAGGAGATATGATTACACAACTAATGCACACAAGCTGAATTTGTTCCCTGCTACACTCAAGGATGCAGCCTTGAGATGGTTTATGGGTCTAGGAAGAGATGTTGTGACTACCTGGCAGTAGATGAAGGAAAAGTTTCTAACCAATTATCAAGACTATTTCAAGCCAAGCAGCAGAGGAGGTTATGAACTCTTCAAGATGGCATGGAAGGAAAATGAGCCGCTAGAAGACTACCTAGAGAGATATTTGTGTTCTATGTTCAAAATTCAAGACACACAAGGTTACCTCTTTAGTCTTTCAAGTTACTCTTCTTGAAAGGAATTAGTGAGGAGGAAATGGATGCTTTAAACATGATAGGAGTGGGAGACATTTCAAAATCTACCTTTGATGAGATTTGTGAAGCATATAGGAATTAATCCAAAGGAACCATGAAGAGGATAAGAAATACTTGATCAAATGGTGGATCAACTACCAAAGAAATTTTGGATATATCCAAATCAAAGATTGTAAACATGTTCAAGAACATGAAAAAGGAAAAATTCAATGACGTGGCCACTCAGATTCATGCCCTACATGCCAAGAAGAAAAGAGAATATGTGGAGGTAGCACTTACCAAGTTTTTCCATGCATGTACAAGAAGGAAATTTGATTACACATGCAGAGGATTAGCCAAACATTGTGCAAAAAAGGATTTTAAACCAGAATTCAAGATGATAGAAAAAAGGATGGGCAAGTCTTTTATGTTACTTAAAGGAAACCATGGAAACCAAGATAAGTACGTATTCTACAAGATCCCATGCCATATTTTAAAAATTGGGCTTGTAGTACATATATATAACCCCCACCTTGGGCTAATACTCAGTAAGGTTGGGCTCCATACCCTAGCCAATACCAACATCAATGGCAGCATTAGTTTTCAGAAAACAATGCCAATAACGCCCTTATTTATGGCACCAACCTTGGAGAGGAGTGAAGTAATGAAATAACCCACCTCCTACCTACAAAAAATCCTACAATCAACCTCCTTACCCACATCAGCAAGCTTTGACACCAAACCCCCAACCTAGCTCTCAACCAATGCCTAACCCCAGCAATAAATATTCTAATCCAAAGCATATACCACTAAATCAACTCAATACTTATCCATTTATTTGATGTCAATGATATCCATCTCTACTCAGGAAGAGCACTTCTCCCACCAAGTAAACCCACCATCACAAAGATTACAGATGAACCACAGTTGTTGCATATTGATCCACAGCAACACCAAAACACTTTGAAATATGATATGTAATAATGATAATAGAGTTCTAGTAAGGGTAAGATGCAATTTAATTACTACCATTTCTGAAGAGACTACAAGAAAAAAACCTAACCCTAAATATGATTCTAATTTTTTTTTTCAATCAACTGAAGGGTATTTGTGTGAAGATTCCACTCATTCAATCTATTAAGGGTGTGCCCATATATAACAAGCTAGTTATGGATTTATGCATTAAAAATTTAGGAAGGAAAAGGAAGGATCCATCCATTTTGTAATTCATCTTATAGTTGGCTGATAATTTTCTTGGAAAATTAGTTCTACCCAAGTATATATATATCAAGAAGTCCTTTGACAAACATTACAATTAATGACACAACAATAAATAATACTCTAATTAACTTAGGGGTAGTAAAAATGTCATAACAACACACATTATGGATGACCTAAAGTTGGAAGGACTAAGGCCAACAACTACAGTCTTACAACTAGAAGATAGATCAACAGTGAGACCTGAAGGACTCTTGGAGGACATTTTGTGGTGGTATACTATTGAGAATACCATGTTGACTTCATTTTCCTTCAACTAAAATCAAGTTTAGGAGGTTATCTTATTATTTTAGGAATACCATGGCTTACCACTA
Organism: Taxus wallichiana var. yunnanensis; assembly: GCA_018340775.1. Taxonomy (NCBI): domain Eukaryota; kingdom Viridiplantae; phylum Streptophyta; class Pinopsida; order Cupressales; family Taxaceae; genus Taxus; species Taxus wallichiana. The sequence continues at coordinate 441,429,675 of CM031237.1, forward strand.
CTGATGGATTCATAGGTTATAGGTTTGGCAACATGATTATCTCAAATAGAAATGGTACCAAGATTCTTATGCTCTTTCTTCCTCCCCAGCCATTGAATGAAGAAGATAAAAAAAATTGGGTTGAATAACTAGAAGTTGATCAAATATCTATACAGCTCATGATGCTAGAGAAGTCTTATATAATTGAAGAACATGAAGAAGACGTTGTCCTCTCCAATTTTTTGTAGAATAACTATGGAATAAATGAAGAAGTGGATGACAAATTAATGTGCTTAAGTTGTCCCTTAAACCATTTCTATCTTAGTAAACCACCATGGATATTCTAGGTATGAATTGTATTCTTTATCAACTTGTTCCATGTGACTACATACTAAATTCTATTAGCACCAATGTATGTTCAATGATGGATCCATCCAAACAAGTAGAAATAACATCAAGAATACCACTCAATGTAAACAAGATGCTAAAGAAACAACAAGAGAAATTATTAATTTCTCTTCTTCAAAAACATAAGACAACATTTTTTTCATTATGGTGATATGTGTGGGATTCATCCTAGTCTTTGTACTCACAAACTCTATATCAAAGAAGGTTGTAAACCAATCAAATAACCTCATAGGAGGATGAACCCAGTAGTAAGAGAGATTGTAAAATCATAACTACAAAATTTTATGGATGTTGGATTTATATACCCTATATCATAAATTCAACGGGTATCACCTCTTTTCATTGTGCCAAAACAAAATGGGAAATGTAGGATCTGCATAGATTACAGGGAGTTGAATGCAGCAATAAATAAATATCACTTCCCATTTCCCTTTATTGATCAAGTACTTGATACTCTATTTGGTAAGAAATAATTATCTTTTCTTGATTAATATAGTGGCTATAATCATATCCAGATTGCACTAGAGGACCAAGACAAAACTACCTTCACATGTCCATAGGGAACATTTTCCTATTCAATTCTTCCATTTGGCTTATGTAATGCACCTACTACATTCTAAAGGTCATTATTGAGCATCGTTTTATATTTAAAAATGACTGCATGGAACTCTATATGGAGGACTTCATCTTACATGGAAGCACTTTTGAAGAAGCCATGTAAAACTAAATAAAGTATTAAAAATATGCAAGGAACGAAATTTGTCCTTAAAGTAATGAGAGGTGCTACATGATGATGTCGAAGGTATAGTTTTAGGGCACTACCTATCCTATGAAGGAATTCAATTTGATCCAAAGCAAAGGTATCTGTTATAATCAACCTGCCAACACCAAGGAAACAAAAGGATGTTAGAAGCTTTCTAGGCCATGTTGGATATTACAGAAGGTTCATACAATATTTTAGCAAGATTACAGCACCAATTTTTACATTACTAGGGAAGGATGTTGATTTTGTTTGGATTGAGTGTTGTGAAGGTGATTTTCAAACTTTGAAACATATGTTAACTACTACTCTTGTGTTGAGAGGACTTGATTGGAACCTTCCTTTCCACATCCACATTGATGCATCAGATCATACTATTAGATTTGTCCTAGGAAAAAAATATGGAGTTATAAATTATGCAATTTATTATGTTAGTAAGAACTTGCAACATGCAAAGTTAAATTACATAGTAATAGAAAAGGAGTTCTTGGATTGTATATGTTATCAATAAATTTAGACACTACATCATAGGTTATCCAGTGTTCATTCACACTAATCATGTTGTAATCAAATATTTGATAAAAACTTATAGTAAGAAGCTAGAATCATAAGGTGGTTACTCCTCTTGCAAGAATTTCATGTCACCATAGTGGAAAATCCCTGACAAGGATAATGTGGTAGAAGATTTCCTTTTAAGGATGGAGACCAATAGTGAAGAAAAAGTAGTTGGTGATTCCTTTCTAGTTGAGCACTTATTTTTTATATTTATAAAATCACCTTGGTATGTAGACATAGCTAACTACTTGGTATCAAGTAAAACACCTCCACATTACTTATACTCTGAGAAGAAATACATAGTTGAAAAGAGTGTACATTTTTCTTAGATAGATGGATTTATATTTCATAAGGGACAAGATAAAATAATGAGAAGGTGTATAGATGATGAGGATATATTTGATGTCCTCAGATCCTGCCATAGTGAACCTTGTGGAGGGAATTTTTCTGCAAAAAGAACAGTGTAGAAGGTGTTGACTACTAGTTATTATTGGCCAACATTACATAAGGATGCAACACTATACACCAAGAGATGTGATAGATGCCAGAGAATGGGTAAGCCCACTAGATCTAATGAGATGTCATTGCAGCCTCAATTGGTCTTGTAGCCTTTTGAAAAGTGGGGCTTAGATTTTATTGGCCCAATAGACCCTCCATCTCAACAAAAATAATACATCTTGGTATGCACATATTATCTAACCAAGTTGACAAAAATGTACCAAATCAAAAAGGTGAAAAAGTACCCAAGTTCCTATATGATCACATCTTCACAGGTATGGAGTTCCAAGGAAAATTGTCACAGATCAAGGTACACATTTCACTACTAAAGTAATTTCTAATCTAGTTAAAGAATATAAAATCAGCCATGATAATTCTACACCATAACATCCCCAATCTAATGGCCAAGTAGAGGTGACAAACAGAGAGATATAAATCATCTTTATAAAGACCATTGGACTCCACAAGAAATATTGTGTAGAAATACTTCTAGAAGCGATCTGAGCATTTAACACAATGTGGAAAACAACAACTGGTTTCACACCATTTTAACTCTTATATGGTAAGATTGTTTTTTTCCAATTGAATTTGAGCACAAAACATTAAGGACTGCACTTGAGTTGGGTATAGATTTATCAAAAGCTCAAAGATAAATAATTCTCCAACTCAATAAGTTGAATGAATTAAGAAGACAAGCGAGTGTATAATATATAGGTAGTGTTGAAGCAAAGAGTAAAATGGCATGACCAATACATCAAGACTAGACATTTTCAAAAAGGTGATTGAGCACACTTGTTACATTCAAAATACCAGGATCATATAGGAAAACTCGGGACAAGTGGCTAGGCCCTTATGAAATTGAGAATATATTTCCTAATGGAGTTGTAAATCTCACTACCATAGATCCTGTAAGGTTCAAGCTATTGGTGAATGGCCACAAGATGAGATTGTATAAGAATACGATTGATAAAGATTCATTCATGCAACTATTCAGGGGATTCCAAAGAATAATGGAAGTAAAGACATCATATTTAACCTCGGAGGTTGAGCCTTACATCAATATTCGATATTACAGAGGATTGAGATATTTCAAATTGGCCTTGGTGTATTCATCTTGCTGGATATTCCAAGGTCAAATAAAAGTGTTGTGATCTCCCTTTAGGGTGATCAACAACACTCTACTAACACATTTATTTCATAGAGTTTTTGTTTTGCAAGGTTTGATGTTAGGTGATTGTAAGAGTGCATGATCTCCATCACAAGGAGAAAGTGCAATGACTGAAGGTTCCACTTGTAGTAACATGAAGAAAACCCCTATTTTTTCTTTTACGTTTGGAAGAACTCATGATTTCATGAAATAAGATCAAGGATGCATGCATGTGTGGGAGATGGAAAAGAAACAATTGGTACCCCAACAGATTAGAATTCCCTCTCCGGGATTCATCTGGTTTTAGTAAGGAGTAGCCAACATCATTTCAATACACGTCCACATCATCACAACAAGCTTTCATGCAGCCAAGACGTAAGTTCAAATAATCATGCACAACCATCATTGCATGTAAACAACGAGATAAGTGCACTAATCCTATCACTTTAATAAATTATAATTGGTTTAATTATATTTAATTAGCAATTATATCAATTCATCATGCATATATTGCAATTAAATAATGTCACACTTAAAGTTATGATGTGTCCCTCCACATAATCCAATGTTTTAAAATCACTTCATTTTACATGATGCACATGGTCATATCAATTAATGATTGTTCTCCTGTAACCATGATACGTGTCCTCTCGGTCCCAAAGTTCAAAAAGATGAAAATAACTCAACACAACTCAATTGTGTAACATTCCTTCAAAGTAGAGTTGTATTGTTGTGTATTGAAACTAGAGTAGGTTGCATAATCACAATGGGAGGTGATTTGATAAGGCATGAACCCACTGAACATTTGTAACTTTTGATCCATCCTCAAATTATGTAGTATTTTGAGGATAATGGTTGGTTAGACTACATCAACAAGTTTCAGTGGTTTTAATGAAGCAATGGTGGAAGAATTTTCCAACACATTTAGTAATGGGGAGGTAAAGGTGAAGGGATTAGTAGTCAGACTCAATGATGACATTTTGGCAGAAGTAATTGGCCTACCATCCCAAGGAGAACCATTCCCAAAAAGGTCCAACCATTTTTTTCAGCGTTGAGGCCACAAAATCAAACAAAGTTATAGAGAAATATGAAAAATATATAAATAATAAGGTGATCAAGAGGAGAGTGTTACAAATGAGGACAACAAACACATGTAAAAGTTAGAGCAATGATTAGGGAAAATGGGATTCAGGTGGTATAAACTTACAGAATGAGATGGAATGAGATGTCTCCTGAGCTACAGAGGAAAGAGATGCACTCTTACCCAAACATAATGCCAACTTTGAAAAGAGTGAACAAATACATTGAGATTGCTAATGAATGTGAAGAGAACTGGTTTCCTATAGGCTACCACCCACCAATATTTCATTTTCTTATCTCATCATGGATAGATGACATACAACTCAGTGAGAAAATATAGGATATATTTTGGAGCAAGTTCATGATAAAAAGCGGTTACTTCTTGTCAAAGGAAGAAGGGATAGATACCCCAATTGATTTCAGGCATGAATGTTATTTTTAGTAGAAAAATATGAATTCCTTGAATGAGTACATTCAAGAGATTAAGGCTAGGGGTGTAATGATTTGTCAATTTCCTTTATAAACAACTCATCTTCTATATTCTAGTCAAGCCATTGTAATCATGTCCTTGTATTTCCTAGTTACACTGTTGAACATTATCATCACAACTTGAACTTATGGAATAATTACTGATTAATATAGTTATAACTAGTTATCTTTATTTTGTGGTATTTTGTGTGTGAATTTATTCTTATGATTTCAATAAGTTGTTTAAATGATGATATGTGTGATGTCACTCTTAGTTGTAAGTAAATTTCTATATGCAACAACTCGTATGCAACAAAGGAACCATTCACAACAATCCATCCACAACCAAAGGGAATCACCTACAACAAATAAGCCGTGTTATGAAGATCTCTTAGAATGTGAAGAACAAAACTCAATTTTTTGGGTTTCGTTGAAGGAGAAGTTACAACTGGAACATGCAGAACTAAGAAACAACTCAACCTTTGATCTTATCATTTATTGTAAACTAATGAAGGACTGAACTGATTGATTGAGTTAACACTTGATTCAACTAGTTGATTACCTGAATATTTGTTGCATGATTGATAGTTGAACACCTTTATGAAATTTGTAACATATGTTGAGTCTCTCACGGTTCTGTTGAATATCTTCCACTTGTTCTACCAAAGATATTTTACTTAGTTTGTTAAACTCCTAGTTGAACTCTTCTTCTCACATCTTGTTGTAAATGAGAAGTATAAAAGAAAGGGTTATTGTTGGTATAGATATACACAGATATATAGAGAGTGAGGAGATTTCTTTGTTCCTGGATATAATTTTCATGCCAATTCAATAAAATATATGAATTCTATTTATTAGCCTTTAGTTACAAGATTTAGGAGGGATTAGCACCCAAGGTAGGGCCCACTTGTGGTCTGTTAAACCCCTCCATAGTTTTGTTATTTTTTTCATTGCATGTTAGCCTAGGAAATAATTTATCTTCTTTATCTGCATTCTGAATTTACAATCTTTGTCTTAGTCATAGCATTTAGAAACCATTTTCTTTCAGTTCTAAGTTTTGTCTACTTTTAAGCATTGTTCTTTCAAGTATGGTAGTGATAATTATTTCTTTCCATACCTCCTAAATTATTTGTAAGTGTGTAAACAGGACTGGCATTATTTCAAGTTTATGTCCCCTAGTTTTATGATTAAATGATTGTGATTCAATGAACAACATATTAATTTCTACAAGTTGATTTGCACCACCATTTTTGGAAATGTTTCTCAGGATACTACCAAGTTATATGGTTTTTAAGAGGTTTCACATTCCTTAAAAAAATTAAGCTTAGAAAGTGCACCTCAAAACCCCCACTTATGTATGTTTATTTATATGAGTTAGTTGATGCATGCAACATTCAAGAGATGATCATGTTTGATTTTTGCTAAATCCTCAAATAACACAGATTGCTTCATCTAATTCTGAAGAAGACACATCTTCCTCTATACAAGGCTTGTTGTTAGAATATCTCCCTCCAAATGAAATTTTTGAAGCTGTTCTTGAATAACCAAACATGGTAGAAGAAGTGAACAAAAATGTGGAAGCAAGGATCCACATACATTTGATTTTCCCATCTCTAATAACAATCACCATGTTGTTATGAAGAATATTTCTCCATCAACCCTTCCTAATTTCCATGGATCTATGATTGAAGACCCAAACACTTTCTTGTTTAAGTTTGATGTATTATGTAGGATCTATGATTACACAACTAATGCAATAAAGTTAATTTTGTTCCCTACTACACTCAAGGATATAGCCTTGAGATGGTTTATGGGTTTAGGAAGAGATGTTTCAACTACACGGAAGCAAATGAAGGAAAAATTTTAACCAAGTATCAAGACTACTACAAGCCAAGTAGTAGAGTAGGGGATGAAATCTTAAAGATGGAACAGAAGGAAGATGAGTCGTTATAAGACTATGTAGAGAGATTCTTTTTCGCACTCAAAAGTAAAGGCACACAAGGTTACCTTCCGAGTCTCTAAAAGTGCTCTTCTTGAAAGGACTTGTTGTATATATTTACCCCCAGGTAAATATAGATAAACACAAAGGAAAATATGCCGGAGAAGTTCAAAAACCCGACATAAGGAAAATATGTTGGAGAAGTTCAAAAACCCGACATAAGGAAAATATGCCAGAGAAGTTCAAAAACCCGACATAAGGAAAATATGCCGGAGAAGTTCAAAAACCCGACATAAGGAAAATATGCCGGAGAAGTTCAAAAGCCCTGACAGGAAAATATGTCGGAGAGGTTCAAAAACCCGACACAAAGGATTTCGGGTTTCAAGTTTCGGGAAACATGAGACATGAAGCATGAAAATCGCAAGGCATGTCCCGATGCTTGAGAGTTCCGAAAACCCGAAACACTACCTAGGAAAATCGGGTTTTAGAGTCGGGAAAGCATGGGGCAAAAACATGTTGAGGCACCCTCCAAACCCGATGCAGATGCAAAGGAGAAACCCGAACCCGGTGGAAACAGACTTCGACTTGGGGAATATTCAAATGGCCATAACTTTTCACAGGAGCTCGCATCTCGCAAGGTTGGACTTTTCAGAAATTTCTCAGATGCCAATGCGAATGGATATCTTGATTTGGGTGATAAAAATTTATTCAAAAATGTAAAATACAGTTCACCATTTTTTGGGGTTGTTAGGGGTCTCACCTACTGGCATAATGAGATGAGTTAAGGCAGTCTGGAGGTGGTTGGAGCAGATTTCGAATTCCTCTCTTCTCCCTCTCTTTTTTCTCCATATAAATTGTAAGGAGGGGCTTCTTTAAAAAGGTTGGACATTTTTTTTTTGCCCCTCCCTTCTTCTCTTTGGCAGGTGAACTTGTGGAGTAAAAACCTCCCATTTGAAACTGTAATGCAACTTTGCCTCTTGGCATTTTGCAGTGTGTTGTATCAATCTTTGGAGAAAATTAATGCATGTCTGTGGATGATTCTCAACCCTCTCTGTGTTCATTTGCATCCTCCTGATCTTTCACTGTGAATCTGGTTATCTGTGCATGATCTTGCATTGCATTTTTATGGTTTGTGTTTATTGGCAAGACAGGTGTTCTTCATTCCTCGGTGCATCACCTTTGTAGTTTAGGTTTTATTTTATGCATTTTCTTACCCTGTCTCCTTGGCAAGTTAGATTAGGTTTTTAGTAAACCCTCTGCATTTTATTTGTGCATCTGAACAGAGGAATAGGAACCGGCCTTCATCCGGAGAGCTTTTCCGATTTTGCAAGGTCCCACACTTGGGAAAAGCTCCATGTTATGCAATCGCACTGAGAGTCTTAACCCATCGTGTTGTAGACATTCAGGGGTGCTGCGATTCGCCACCAATAGTTTTGGCATGCCGGTGGGACCAAGAGGTCATTCCACAAGATTTGAAGGAGTTTTCATGAAATTTGGACTAAAAAATTGTAGTTTTTACAATTTCAGATTTTGCATCTTCCAGGCTGAACTCGAAATCAATTTTCAAGGGCTTAACTTGCTCAAAACAAGTAAAAATTTCACCAGTTGGTAGATCTCGAGGGTAATCTTCAAAAGGGTATCCTTAGTTTTTTGAGATTTTGACTTTCAAAATTTCACGGTTTTTTGGGTTTCGGGTTTTAGAGGTCCGAGAACATCAAAGCAGACCCAACAGTCATTTTGGGTTTTGGGGGATGCATTGCATGGTCCTATTCCCGAAAATAGTCATTTCAGGTTTTTCGGGGTGTCGGGCATGTCCCAAGTTCCGACACATGGCAATTCGGGTTTTGTAAGTTGCATTGCATGACCTCGAGTTCCGGATTGAAGATTGTCTCCTCTGGGTCCTTCAAAGTTTAAATGATATTTTTTATATTGTCAAGTTTGGTGTGTAACTTGGCAAAATCTAGTCTTTTGAGGCTCGTTCTCTAACACATCTGGCGACTCCGAAGGGATAGAATTCAGTGGTGTAGCAGCACAAGTTGCCCAGGCACATGAGAAGAATTCGAACCAGGTCTAATACTCGAGAAGAGGGGCTATTTTTCCACTTGCAACTATCACCAGGCAGAGGGAGGAGAGGAAGAAGACCACAAAGATCACCATCTCCACCTAACAGGACTTTGTCTACACCTCCACCTGGTAGACCTTTTCTCGCATCAACCAGGGTTCTTAGGCCAATCATAATGGCACATCTACCACCGAATCCCTTTGTCAATTTCACGGGCAAGTAGTCCACTTGCCCTAAATGCTCAGAATCAAATTCCAGTTGCAGCGCTAAAGAATATCCCCTATTTTACAGGAGAAAATCATACTACTCCTATTGATCACATCCAGGATATTGCTAATGCATGTGCAATCCACGAAATAAATGAAATGGATGTTGCAGTCAAGTTGTTGGCTTCATCTTTCAAAGGTAAGGCCTTACAATGGTTTAGGAGCCTAGCAGCAGGGTCTATTACGAATTGGAACCAACTTTGTTTAGCTCTTTGTAACCAATTTGGGGAGAGGGCGGACAATTTATCTTTATTGGAACAGCTGACAACAATCAAAAGGGCTCCTAACGAACAAATGACAGATTTCAACTTTAGATTCCAACGGACATGGGACAGGATTCCAATAGCTGTTAGACCAACTGCCGAAGGAGCATTCCTTTATTTCTTAAAGGCTATAAATTCAGACATAGCCATGATGATCCAATCAATGGGAGGAACAACGCTGCTGGGGCCTACGACCTGCCTATCGTGAGAGAGAGAACTATTTGATCCAAGCTGGCAAGCTTGCACCATGGCCACCAATGCCTCTCTATCCGGATATGGGAAATCCTACAATGCCAAGCACCAGAGTTGAATCCCATTCCAACTCCTAGAAATCAAAGCAATAATGAGGCATTGACTTCTTCAAATACTTCAAAGGAATTGCAGGAGGTTATGAAACAGCTACAGAACCTTGGAAATGAGCTAGTGACTATCAAAAGACAACAAGCTCAAAGTGCTAGACCGTATCAGCCCCAAGCGCAGTACCAAGCTAGGCCCTCATACCAAAAAAATAGACCACCACCTCAGGCTGTAAATCAAAATCAAAGCCAAGGACAACCTCAAGCTGCTAGGCCATTTCGACCATATGATCCAAATGCAATGACATCCTCAAGAGCCTTGGTTCCAACACAAAATAACATGGCACAAGAGTACGACTGGTGTTACCCTTGCAATCTACCTCACAATCAGTCAGTGTGTTTCAATGGTGCACTAAATCAGGCCTTGATGGTGCAAACCATTGGTGTCCCTCAAGAACCAAGCCAAGAGGAGAATCAACAGCAAGAAATGCAACAAGAAGGACCTCCAACAGAAACCACGTTGGCCAATTGGCAAACGGAAGACTTCTGTGGAATTAACCAACAGCCTTTTCAAGGCGTGGCGGCCAACACACGGTCAAAGAAGAGAAACATAGAAGAGGGACAACCGTCTAATCCAGTTGTTTATCAGCCCACTTCCACACAACAAGGGGTCAGTAGACCAAACACAACTCCAAATGTGCAAAATCAGCCTAAGGTACCTGTTGTAGCAACACACGCACCTGTTCAAGCTCCAGAAAAGGTTGTGCCAAACAAGGGACAACAAAAGGACAATTCATCCCCTTTCAACATCATCGATCAAATGAAGAAGACACATGTGAACATTTCCATGTGGGAATCACTTGCGATCCGAGGGCAACGAGATTTATTGCAAGCTGCAATGGCTAATTGGTCTGCCACAAATGTATCAAACCAGGGACATGAGAAAGTTCTCACTAATGCAGTGCAACATGATGGGGGCCAGACAAGAAAAAATTTGAAGCCTCCACCATTCTATGTTTCATTGATTGTTGGAAACCACTTGGTACACAACTGCATGATAGATTCAGGGGCAAGTAGTTCAGTGATGCCGAAGCAAATAGCGGATCAACTAGGTTTGAAGTATGAGCCAGTGTTGAAAGGAGTAGTGCAGCTAGATGGAAAGTGGGAATAGTTGGGGTCATCAAGGGGTTAAGCCTAACACTACATTCATGTCCTAATGTTACAGTTCTACAAGATGTGTCTGTGATTGACCTTCCGCCACTCTTTGCGTTGTGTCTATCAAGGACTTCACTACAAAAATTGGTGGATATTTATCTACAGATTGGTCACACATGATTTTCAAGACAAGGTATGGGGCCAAAGCAACAATCAGGTCAGAACCAATTGCCAATTTCCATATTGAGCCTCATGTACCAGGTCCTATCAATGTAAATTGCTCAGCTTTTGATCAGGAGGAGTGTTCAAATGATCTAGAAACAGGTACTAAGATCGAGGGAATTCCTGATTTAACTTTGGATGAATGGACAAACAAGAGTCATGAATTTGACCCATACAAGGAAATTGAAGAATCTGAATTGGGCGTGTATTGTATACACGAAGAAAATTCACCCATTCCCAACATCATTCAGCCTGAACAAAAAGATGAAAACAAAGTTTGGAAATTATTTTTGATGGTTCGAGAAGTAGACAAGGTGCTGGAGGTGGTGCAATGTTGATTTCACCACAAGACATCAAATATTTTCGAGTTTTCGTTTCTAGTTTTCTGTTCAAACAACACGATCTGAATACTGAGGCATTGATTCATGGACTTCATTGGGCCAGGAAAAAGGGCATAAAGAACTTGCTGGTGTTTGGAGATAGCGAGCTAATCATCAACCAAGTCAGGGGACAACATGCTACAAAGAACGACTTGCTGAAGAGCTACAAGAATAGGGTATGGGACCTCATTGAGGATTTCAAAGCTTTCAACATTGTGTCCATACCTAGGAAGAAAAATGAAGCCACAGATAGGCTCGCAGCAGTTGGAGCAACGTTTGATGTGGTTGACAACATCAGAAGAAAAAAAACACAACCACATATCCATGTGATTGTGAGGCCAACAGATTCAGAGATAATAACATAAGGGTAGGTGTTTGAGAATGATCAACAGATCGTCAATTTCTTACAAGAAGAAGCTGAATTCTCAGCTAGAAATCAGGATAGGCTAGAGCAGCAGTATGGGGATCAAGTAGTGCAGCTACGGACAAACAAGCTTCCTAAGGGTTTAGTAATGTTGGAGTCTATCTTCAACCCTAACGACCAGTTTCGTAAGGAAAAGGATAATATACAGGTCAAGAGAGAAGATTCAGAGCCAATTCTAGTTGGGGAAGGCAAAACACTTCAAATTGGTAAAGTGGCCACTGAGCAGGAGAAATCAGATTTCATACAGCTTTGCCAAGAATTTCCAGATGTCTTCGCTTGGAGCTATGAAGACTTGAGAGGATTCAATCCGAATTTGGCACAACATACCATAGAATTGGATCCAGATGCTAAGCCCATCAGGTAGAAGCAGAGACCTGTTAACCCTCACATTGAGCCTCTAATGAAGAAAGAGTTAAACAAGCTAATAGAGGCAAGCATTATATTCCCAATCAAGCACTCAAGCTGGGTTGCAAACTTGGTTCCGGTCAGGAAGAAGAGCAGAGAAATCAGGTTATGTGTGGACTTCGAGACCTCAATAGGGCATCTCTCAAAGATCATTACCCACTTCCTTCAATGGAACAAATATTGCAAGTAGTATCCGGTTCAGAGAGATTCTCTCTCCTAGATGGCTACTCAGGGTATAATCAGGTGATGGTGAAAGAAGATGACCAATTCAAGACGGCTTTCACCACCAAATGGGGGACCTATGCCTACAAGAAGATGCCATTTGGGCTATCAAATGCTGGAGCCACCTTCCAAAGGGCAATGGATATGGCATTTAAGGGGTTGATCAATAAAATAGTTCTGATATATCTCGACGACATCACTGTATTCTCAAAAAATGCAGTGGATCACCTCTGTCATTTGAGGCAAGTATTTCAGAGATGTAGAAGATTTGGGGTATCATTGAATCCCAAAAAATGCACATTCTTGGCTCACGAGGGAAAACTTCTAGGCCATGTTGTTTCAAAGGAAGGGTTGACGATTGACCCAGAAAGAGTTGAAGCAATTCGGCGTTGTCATTGCCAAGTCACAAGAAGGCTCTTAAAATCTTCTTGGGAAAGATCAATTTTGTCCGCAGGTTTGTTCCAAACTTTGCAGCTCTCGTAAAGCCAATAATGCTGATGTTAAAAAAGAGCATGGCATTTAAGTGGACATCTGAAGGAAAGGAAAGTTTTGAGGCAATAAAAGAGGCTATATCTCAAGCTCCCACTCTCATCAATCCAGACTTCTCTAAGGACTTCGTGTTATATGCCTTCGGTGGTGGGGACACGATTTCGCAATCCTGGTACAAAAAAACAAAGAAGGATTAGAATAACCAGTTGCTTTCTTTAGTCAAGGCTTGGAGGAATACGAAACTAGGTATTCTTTCATTGAAAAGTATGTACTTGTAGTAATCAGGAGCTTAAAGAAATTCAAGCACCTAGTCTCAAACAACAAGATCTAGTTATTAGTCTCTCATGCGGGAGTCAAGGACTTCCTTCTAAATAAGGATCTGAATGAGAAACGTGCAGGATGGATCACTCGTGTCATGGAATATGACATCGAAATTAAGGTCACTAAGCTAGTACGTGGAAAAGGACTATGTGAACAACTAGCTTTGAGTCAGAAAGTTGAAGCAGGTGATGAAAAAGAGACTGCCTTGGTACTACAGGATGGTCAAGAACAAGAAAATGATGACGTGCCTACTCCTTGTTGGACTCAGAGTATGATACACTTCCTACAGACAGGCCTATGCCCTCAAGAAATGAGCAAAGCAAAGAGGAGATACTTTAGATTACAAGCTATTCCATATGTGCTTGTTGATGGTGTTTTGTTCAAGAAAGACATCAATGGAGTTCTATTGAGGTGCATTGGGACAAATCAAATTAAAAGGGTGTTACGAGATTTTCACGATGGAGATTCTGGAGGACATTTCACCCCACGAGTAACAGCTCTCAAGATAATGAAGGCAGGGTATTATTGGCCCACGGTGTTCAATGACTGCTATACATGGATAAGAAAGTGTAAGAAATGTGCACTCTTCACAGGCAAAGAAAGACTAGCAGCACTTCCATTGCACCCAATTTTGGTTGACCAACCATTTATGCAATGGGGATTGGATTTCATCGGGGTCGTCAATCCAAACTCAAGCCAAGGCCACAAGTGGATTCTCACGGCAACGGACTATTTCACCAAGTGGACTGAAGCAGTAGCACTCAAAGAGGCAAACGAGTCTAATATACTAGAATTTTATGAAGGAATAGTGACCAGGTTCGGTGTGCCGGCCACTATCATATCAGACAATGCATTGGCATTCATAGGTTCCAAGATTACAGAATGGGATGTCAAGAATGGAATCTATTTGAGCACCTCTTCAAATTATTACCCACGGGGGTAATGGGGACAGCAGAGTCCACGAACAAAAATTTGCTAACAATCATCGGGAGGACTCTGGATGAAAACCAAAGAACATGGCATACCAAGCTAAAATCAGCATTATGGGTTGTGAGATAACACCAAAGAGGTCTACAGTAATTCCCCTTACAATTTGGTCTATGGAAAAGAGGCGATTGCCTATATCATTAGAACTACCTGCATTGGAGTTCATGAAGTAGTTGGAGTTGGCTGAGTTCAAACCAATGGAGGCCAGGTATGCAAAGTTGATGGAATTGGAAGAAATTAGAAAACATGTAGTTCAAACAATTGAGAAAGATCAGGCCTTAGTAAAAAGATGGTTTGATAAGAAAGCAAGAGCAAGGACCTTCCAGGAAGGGGACCTAGTTCTGAAATGGGATGCAGATCGGGCAAAACCAGGAAGGCATTCCAAGTTTGATGCCATTTGGAGTGGCCCCTACATGGTCACGGGATGTAAGGATAGTAATGCCTTCCAATTGTCTACATTGGATGGAGAAGAACTCCCGATTCCGGTTAACGGAATCTATCTTAAACATTGCTACTGAAAATAAAAGGTTTACCCTTGTAAATATTAGCCTAGTTTTCAATTCCTCTAAGTGTGTATGCACATTGTCTTGTTGTAGTTAGGTTTCAGTTTCCCTAAGTGCTTTGGCACAGGTTTTGTTGCTCCTAGGTTGGATTTCTATAGTTCAGCGTGCTCTCGGAGAAGGAGTTGTGGTATCAGGCTCGGGATCAGATATCAGGTTGGCTTCGGTGGTTGCTTATGACTCCATGCCCAATGGATCGCTAAAAGGCCACTGATCTTCTACCTAGCAGGCAGGTAATCCCGTTGAGTCGCCAAATTGTTGTATATATTTACCCCCAGGGTAAATATAGATAAACACAAAAGGAAAATATGCCGGAGAAGTTCAAAAACCCGACATAAGGAAAATATGCCGGAGAAGTTCAAAACCCGACATAAGGAAAATATGTCGAGAAGTTCAAAAACCTGACATAAGGAAAATATGCTGGAGAAGTTCAAAATCCCGACAGGAAAATATGCCGGAGAGGTTCAAAAACCCGACACAAAGGATTTCGGGTTTGGGTTTTGGGAAACATGAGACATGAAGCATGAAAATCGCAAGGCATGTCCCGATGCTTGAGAGTTCCGAAAACCCAAAACACTACCTAGGAAAATCAGGTTTTGGAGTCGGGAAAGCATGGGGCAAAAACATGTTGAGGCACCCTCCAAACCCGATGCAGATGCAAAGGAGAAACCCGAACCCGACTGGAAACAGACCCTAACTTGGGGAATATTCAAATGGCCATAACTTTTCACAGGGAGCTCAGATTCTCGCAAGGTTGGACTTTTCGGAAATCTCTCGGCGTCCTCTACCCAACTATGAATGGATATCTTGATTTGGGTGAGAAAAATTTATTCAAAAATGTAAAATACAGTTCGCCATTTTTTGGGGTTGTTAGGGGTCTCACCTACTGGCATAATGAGATGAGTTAAGGCAGTCTGGAGGTGGTTGGAGTAGATTTCAAATTCCTCTCTTCTCCCTCTCTTTTTCTCCATATAAATTGTAAGGAGGGGCTTCTTTAAAAAGGTTGGACATTTTTTTTTGCCCCTCCTTCTTCTCTTTTGGAGTGAACTTGTGGAGTAAAACCTCCCATTTGAAAGCTGTAATGCAACTTTGCCTCTTGGCATTTTGTAGTGTGTTGTATCAATCTTTGGAGCAAATTAATGCATGTCATGGATGATTCTCAACCCTCTCTCGTGTTCATTTGTATCCTCCTAATCTTTCACCGTGAATTTGGTTATACGTGCATGATCTTGCATTACTTTTTTATGGTTTACGTTTATTGGCAAGACGGTGTTCTTCATTCCTCGATGCATCACCTTTTAGTTTAGGTTTTATTTTATGCATTTTCTTACCTGTCTCCTTGGCAAGTTAGATTAGGTTTTTAGTAAACCCTCTACATTTTATTTGTGCATCCGAACAGAGGAATAGGAACCGGCCTTCATCCAGGAGAGCTTTTCGATTTTGCAAGTTCCCACACTTGGGAAAAGCTCCATGTTATGCAATAAATCGCATCGAGAGTCTTAACCCATCGTGTTGCGAGACATTCGGGGGTGCTGCAATTCGCCATCAATAGGACTTGGTGAGGAGGATATGGATTCTTTGGAACTAATAGGAGTGGGAGACATTTCAAAAGCTACCTTTGATGACATTTATGATTCCTACATGAATTATTCCGGAGTAACCATGAAGATAATAAGAATTACTATATCAAAGGGTGGATCAACCACCAAAGGAATTGGGGATATATCTAAATCAGAGATTGTAAACATGTTCAAGAACATGAAACAGGAAATATTCAATGACATGGCCACTCAATTTAATGCCCTACATACCAAGAATAAAAGAGAATATGGAGAGGAAGCACTTACTGAATTCTTCCATGCATGTAGAAGAAGGAAAGTTGATTGCACATGTAGAGGATTAGCCAACATTGCACAAGAAAAGGAGGTTACACCAGAATTCAAGATGATAAAAACAAAGGATGGACAAGTCTTCTATGTTTCTCAAAGGAAACCATGGCCACCAAGACAAGGATGTGTGCCATAATATCCCATTCCATATTTTAAAATTTAGGCTAATAATACATAAATGTAACCCCCACCTTTGGCTACATCTCATCAAGGTTGGTCTCTATACCCTAGCCAATACCAACAACAATGGAAACCTTAATTTTAGGCCAATAATGGCAACAAACCCCTTATTCATGGTAGCATCCTTGGAGAGGAGGGCAACAATGGAACAACCCACCTCCTAACTACCACTAATCCTACCATCAACCTCCTTACCCACAAGCATCAATATTTTATTCCAAACCCCAACTTGGCTCTCAACCAAAATTCACTCAGCTACCAACTCAACCAATTCCTAACACAAAAATAAATTTTCTCATGCCTTATACCATTGAATCAATTCAATACTTGGCCTATTCGAGTTGATGTCAATGATATCCATCTCCACTTAGGAAGAGCACTTCTCCCACCAAGTAAACCCACCATCACACAGAGATTGCATATGAGCCATAGTTTTTGCACAATGATCCAAAACAAATCCATAACATGCTAAAAATGATTTGTAGCAACGTGAATAGAGTTCCAACATGGGTAAGATGCAAGTTAATGAACCACCATTTTGAGAGAGACTAGAAGAAAATAAAGCGGCCCTTAATCAAATTTTGATTCGATTTTGTCAATCAGCTGAAGGATATTTGCATGAAGATTCCACTCATTCAAGATATTAAGGATGTTCCCATATATAACAAGCTGGTTAAGGATCTATGCATCAAAAATCTAGGAAGGAAAAGGAAGGATCCATCCACTATGTAAGTCATTGGACAGTTGGCTGATATTATGCTTGGAAATTTGGTTCTACCCAAGTATATAAATCCAGGAAGTCCTTTGGTAAATGTTACAATTAATGGCACAACAATAAAGAATACTCTAATTGACTTAGGGGAAGAAATAAACATCATGAAAAAAAAACTATGGATGACCTGAAGTTTGAAGGACTAAGGCCAACAACTACAATCTTACAACCTATGTGAGATAAATTAACACTAAGACTTAAAGGAGTCCTAGAGGACATTTTGTGGTAGTAGACTCTTAGGAATACCCTGTTGACTTCATTTTCCTTCAACCAAAACCATGTTTAGGAGCTTATTCTATTATTTTGGGAAGACCATGGTTGGCAACTACTGATGCATTCATAGGTTGCATGTCTAGAAAACATGATTATCTCAAATGGAAATGGTACTAAGAAGGTTATGCTCTATCCTCCTATCCAACTGTTGAATGAATAAGATCAAGAAATTTGGGTTTAAAAGCTAGAATCTAATCAAATCTTTGTGCAACAAACACATGATTTGGAGAATTATTGTACAAATTTTTGGTTCCTAGATTTACCCCCAGAGGAGAGGGGGATACATTAATGCAAAGGGGGACGGGGGTGAGGGAGGGTGACCCACACAAAGTGTCATTTTGTAGTCAAGGATAGGGTCCTCCTCCACTCGCCTTCCCACTCTTCCAAAGGGTGTGATGGGGAGGCACCTAGATAGAGGGTGTGGCTGAGGTCCCTATTGTTTTTTACTCTACCTTAGTTAGGGTAATAGGACCCAAGATGTAGTCGGGAATCGGGGTGATGCTCGAAAACCTAAAAAAATCAATCGAGAACCATGTGTAACCACCTTTGGATGCAACGTTCGCTCAAAAAGAGTGGTCACTAAGCACTGGAGACATCGAGAACTTGATATGGACTACTAGAGGCAATTCTATTATGTTATACACATTAACTTCAAGGATTTTCATGACCTATTTCAAGTTAATGATGAAGATTATGGATTATGAGTGAAAGCACTTAATTTTCATGCACTAGTATGGTGCTCTCACATGCGGACTCAAATGAAATAAACAAGGAGGATGAGATCCACACTAAAACCAAGGATATTAGAAAAGGTTGATCAAAATTTTGTGGGGTGGAGATGAGATGGAACTGAGAAAGATAAGAAACTAAAAATTTGAGGGGTTCTTAGGAAGATCACAAACTAAACGTCAACCATTGTGTGTTGTTACCACTAAATGAAGGTAGGGTAAACATAAAATGGGTCTCTCATAAGAAAATGATCTACATGGAAATATCCAAGAAAGCACAAGATCCAAATTCCTTATAATTTAATTCAGTACACCTAAGGTTAAATCATCAAGCACAAATCATCTTTGAAAGTTATAGATCAAGGGAACCCCAAGATTTATAAATATATCACCTAGTTTTACTCAGTATACAAGGATATTTTTATAGGTCTCGAAATGATATCCATAGGTACACCCAAAGGACATCGATCTCTCACACCATTCTGAATAAGATTCGAGGTGGTTATAGGAATTTCCATATTAAATCACGGTTAAAATTTGTGTAGAATCAAAACAAAAGACACGCACCATTTTACCCTCAACATAATTTCATGACAAGAACAAAAATGCTAATAATATTGGTAGGTCATTTGTAGAAAATCCATTAAACTTGGGGAAAATTGAGGGAAACATATATTAATTCTCTCAAATCCTGTTAATGATTGTACATATGCAATCACCTTAACAAGATTTCTAAGTGAATGGGTCACACAACAGAAAAATCCATTAGAAAAATGTATCTCTTCTTGGTTGACAATGAATCCAAAAGATTTTCCCCATCCTTTTCCCTTTAATAACTTCCTACCTCGTTCTCCCTCCTTGACCCTCTCTAAGGAAAACACCCCCTTTTTTCTAAACCTTCCTTACTTCTTATATTGCTTTATCCACTTAGGTTTTTAGAGAATAGTATTCATATTGCCAACAAATTGTTACCACCCATAATGCGCCGAGGCTACCATGGAATAATGTAGATGATTCCTCACAAACGGATGTCAACTTTACTGATTTCCACCATGTCACTCATACATCATCATGATGCAACCAATTTTTTTCCAAGTCATCTCACATTTAATATTAGAATTTCCACATGTGTACAAACATGACTTGGCCAAAAGACTTAATATGACAAGACATTCTTGAAATGTGTGGGCCTTTAATCATTCTCTAGTGACATGCTCTATATAAATATTCGATCCCTATTTCAAATTCACACGTGCTTTTCAATTAAAATGGGATATGGTATTAATAGCGAAATAATATATTTGAACACAATAGTATAGGTGCCATGCCTATTTAAATGGTTCACCAGTCCTCCAATTCATCACCTAATTTTGACCAGTCCTCCAATTCATCACCTAATATTGCTCGAGCCTTTTTTTTTTGTCTACTTTAAATCAATATTCTTACCTCCATGTCTTCCTTGTCTGTAAAATTGAATCCTTTTCATGGATAAATTACCCATTTGAGTGAGTTTTTTAAATTGACAGGGACAAGTGAAGCGCTTTTTTTTGACATATTTTTAGTATACCAAACATCAAGATCATCCATCTAGATAATTCCTCCCCAAATGACACAATCCTACCCTTTCTACATAGATTGTTTGAATTATGCACTTCATTTCGATCTTCCAAACTCTTCATTTCCACTTGATTCACCCAGAACACCATCTGACCATAGAACAGTTGAAGTATCATTAGATTCAACATTGTCCATATGTCCACAATGACCAGTGGTACATGAACAAACTATACTATCATTCTACCTTATTGACAACATATCTCCTTGTGCCAAACCCACTATTAACCCTATTAGAATAAAAACAAGCCCCAAATCCATGTGAGAGTAAAACATAAAAATTGCTATCAATTCTTGAATCGATCTATCCGAAATGCAATCTGCAGAGGTACCCAAGTCCTTCCTCCAAAGAAAATAAAAATTATGGTGGAGGTCTCCTCCAAGAAATCCCTCCATTTTCCCGTGTCTCAATTTTCTTCTAGTAGGAAAACTAAGGCATATATAAGAGGGGATCTCCCTTTCTAACTAGGTGAACTCACTTGAAAAGAAAGGAGAAATTACCCAAATTATGAATGGGCCATGGATGGTGGTACAATATTTTCTTGACAAGGGCATGTCACGGGGCCTAATAGGGGACATCCAAAAAAATTAGTGTCATGGCCCACGAGGATTTTATTCAACGTAGGGACCATCTACTAAAATGTGCACCAATATTCAAGGGTGAAGTTATGCCTTATGAATATTTACTTATGTGTTTTTGTATTGTAAATCAATCGACACTTTGCAATATTGTATATGTATGCATATATATTTTCAAGGAAGGGGCCTCAAAAATAGAACCTCATTTTATTCACAACATTTATTGTTCTGAATTTCCCTTTTTACTTTATCAATACATGAGTTGTGTAAGAATTATTCTATTATAATCACTCAAATATATCATTTATTTCCTTGTTTTCCTTATTTCCCTTTTTTGCAATGCAAACCTTAGAAAATTAAACATCCCATGAGACATTCATCATTGTGCCTCGCTCATATCACACACAACTACGTACCACCCTGAGAAAGAAAATGGGCACTCATTACTTTGCTCACCCCGAGTCCCTTTCAATCTTGACAAGGCCAATTCTCCTCATTTTTTCATGTTCAATTGGATGCTCTGTCTCTTAACAAATTCACAAACCACTTCAAAAAAAAAGAATAAGGAAGATCATACCCGGGATTTAAAACATCCATCATTTTATAAGAAAGAGAAACAACCCCCTCGGACTTGAGGATAGAATGTCCTTGAGAACATTCCCTGGTGAAGACAAAAAATTGATAACACCCATTCTTTTTCAATTAATACGGATCCGTAAAACTGGACCAAAATCTGAAAAAGACTAATCTTTGGGCCTCGAGAAGAAACCATCTTGTCAAAGCCAAAATACTCACTCCTATCAAGTAAATTCCAAAAATCCTAACCTTACATTAAAACACAATTTTTCACGTGCTTTAAATTCTTTGAAAATTCATAGACCTCTATAACATTGACGAGACCAAATGTAGCACATAACCATCCCATTGTAGAAGAAACCCCAAATAGGGAAGACATTCCCAAAAAACAAAAATCCAATGCGTATTCAATCCGAAGAAGGAACCTACGAGAAAAATAACATTGAAAAGAAGGCAGGACATATATGTGTACCAACACAATTGAAGAATAGGAAGAATATGTTGTCCTCTCCAATGTTTTATAGAATAACTATGGAAGAAATGAAGAAGTGGATGATAGATTAAGGTGCTTAATTTTTCCTTGAACCAAGTTCTACCGCAACAAAGCACCATGTATATTCTAGGTAAGAATTGTATTCTTCATCAAATTATTCCCCATAATTGCATATTAAATTCTGTTAGCAGCAACATATGTTCAATGATGGATCTCTCCAAGCAAGTAGAAATAACATCAGGAAGACCACTCAATGTAAACAAGATGTTAAATAAACAACAAGAGCAATTATTAATTTCTCTTCTTCAAAAACATAAGACAACATTTTCTTTGGATTATGGTGATATGTGTGGGATTCATCCTAGGATTTGCACTCACAAAATCTATATCAAAGAAGATTGTAAACCAATCAGACAACATCAGAGGAGAATGAACCTAGTAGTAAGAGATATTGTGAATGAGAACTACATAAGTTGATGGATGTTGGATTTATATACCCTATATTAGATAGTCAATGGGTATCACCTCTTGTCATTATGCCAAAGAAAAATGGGAAATGGAGGATCTGCGCATATATTACGGGGAGATGAATGTAGTAATAAAGAAAGATCGAGTGCTTCATACTCTAGCTGGTAAGAAATACTTCTCTTTTCTTGATGGATATAGTGGCTATAATCAAATTCAGATTACACCAGAAGACCAAGACAAAACTACCTTCACATGCCCATGGGGAACATTTACCTATTCAGTTCTTCCATTTGGCTTGTGTAATGCACCTACTACATTCCAAAGGGTAGTCTTGAGTATATTTTCAAATCTAACAAATGACTACATGGAAGTCTATATGGATGACTTCACCATACATGGCAACACTTTTGAAGAAGCCATGCAAAATTTGGATAAAGTATTGAAAAATGCAAGGAGCACAATTTATCCTTGAGTAATGAGAAGTGTTACATGATGATGTTTGAAAGTATAGTTCTGGGGTACTACCTATCCTCTTAAGGAATTCAAGTTGATCCAGAAAAGGTATATGTTATAAGAAACCTACTAACACCAAAGAAACAAAAGGATGTTAGAATATTTCTAGGCCATGTTGGATATTACAAAAGGTTCATACAAGATTGCAGCACCACTTTTTACATAACTAGGAAATAATGATGATTTTGTTTGGAGTGAATGTTGTGAAGGTTCTTTTCAAAATTTGAAATAGATGTTAACTATTGCTCTGTGTTGAGAGGACCTAATTGGAACCTTCCTTTCCACATCCACATTGATGCATCAGATCATGCTATTGGATTTGTCCTAGGAAAAAAATATGGAGTTCTAAATTATGTAATTTATTATGTTAGCAAGAACTTATAGCATGTAGAGTTAAATTACACAGTAACATAAAAGGATTTCTTGGCAGTTGTATATGCTATCAAAAATTTCGACACTACATCACAAGTTATCCAGTATTCATAAACATTGATCATGTCACGATCAAATATTTTATGAACAAACATGTAGTAAGTAGAAGAATAATAAGGTGGTTATTTGTCTTCAAAAACTTTGATGTCACCGTAGTGGACAAGTCTGGAAAGGATAATGTGGTAGCATATTTCCTTTCAAATATGGAGACCAATAGTGAATAACAAGTATTTGATGATTCCTTTCCAGATGAGCACTTATTTTCTATATATACAAAAACACCTTGGTATGTAGACATAGCCAATTATTTGGTCTCAGGTAAAACACCTCCACATTACTTATACTCTGAGAAGAAATACATAGTTGAAAAGAGTGTACATTTTTCTTGGATAGTTGAATTTCTATTTCATAAGGGACAAGATCAAATAATGAGAAGGTGTATAGATGATGAGGAGATATATGATGTCCTCAGATCCTGCCATAATGAACCTTGTGGAGGGAATTTTTCTGTAAAATGAACAATGCAAAAGGTGTTGAATACTAGTTATTATTGGCCAACATTGCATAAGCATGTAACATTATACACCAGGATATGTGATAGATGCTAGAGAATGGGTAAGCCCACTATATTTGATGAGATTTCATTGTAGCCTCAATTGTTCTTGTAACCTTTTGACAAGTGGAGCTTAGATTTTATGGTCCCAATAGACCCTTCATCTCAACAAAAAGAATACATCCTAGTATGCACTTATTATCATACCAAGTAAATATAGGTGAAGGAATTTCCAAATTAGAAAAGTGAGAAAGTGCCAAGTTCCTATATGATCACATCTTCACCAGGTATGGAGTTCAGAGGGAAATTGTCACGGATCAAGGTACACATTTCACTACTAAAGTAATTTCTGATATGGTTAAAGAATATGAAATCAGGCATATGAAGTCTATACCAAACCATCCCCAATCTAGTGGCCAAGTAAAGGTTACAAACAGAGAGATAGATTATATCTTGAAAAATACCATTATACTACACAGGAAATATTGAGAAGACAAACTTCTAGAAGTAGTCTAGGCATTCAACACAATTTTAAAACAACTAGCTTCACACCATTTGAAATTTGATATGGTAAGATTGTTGTTTTTTCCAATTCAATTTGAGCACAAAACATTAAGGATTGCACTTGCGCTTGGTATAGATTTATTAGAATCTCAAAGACAGATAATTCTCCAAATTAATGAGCTGGATTAATTAAGAAGACAAATACTACATAATATAGAGGTAGTGTAGAAGAAAAGAGTAAAATGGCATGACCAATACATCAAGACAAGACAATTTCAAGAGGGTAACTGGGCACTCTTGTTTGATTCAAAATACAAAGATCATATAGGAAAACTTAGGACAAGGTGGTTAGGCCCCTATGAAATTGAGAAGATATTTCCTAATGGAGTTGTAAATATCACTACCATAGATCTTGTAAGGTTCAAGCTATTGGTGAATGGCCATAGGCTGAGATTGTACAAGAATCCAATTGATAGAGATTCATTCATGAAACTATTCAGAGGATTTCAAAGAAGAATGGAAGTAAGGACATCATATTTAACCTCAAAGGTTGAACCTTTTGGATCATCTTCTGAGATTAAAGAGGATTGAGAGATTTCACTAGCCTTAGTTCATTTAGCTTGTTGGATATTCCAAGGTCAAATAAAAGTGTTGTGATCTCTCTTTAGGGTGATCAGCACACTCTTCTAACACATTTATTTCATATAGTTTTTATTTTGCAGGGTTTTATGTCATGTGATTACAAGAGTGTATGATCTCCATTACAAGTAGAAAGTGTGATGAATGAAGGTTCCACATGTAGAAACATGAAGGAAACCCCTATTTTGTCTTTTACATTTGGTAGAACTCATGATTGCATGAAATAAGATCAAGGATGCATGCACATGTGGGAGATGGACAAGAAATAATTGACACCCCGAGATTGGAAAAGTTGGTAAAGGAGAAGTTGAGCTACACTCCACTTCTAGTTGTCTTCGAGTTTGAGACTTGAAGAGGAAGAAACGGGCCAAGGAAAGGATCCAAGAATGGAGTTGTGCGGTATAGTGCAGCAATTTATCTCCAAGTGGGATATTGTTGAGTTGTGGAGATTAATTACTTCATAAATAGCATGTTTTACAACTTGCGAGTTTAGACAAGAATCAACATCGGCCGGATGACTAGCGTCAATCACCCAGGACTAACTAGCATTGATTACCTTTTTGTTTATGTTTTTAGTCAAGACACGAGATTAGATCTAATATTTTATTAAAAGGTTATCTAAGGGTTGTAAATGTATTGCTAAAGTGCCCTAATTTTATATATGCTTATATAAGCTAGAAATATAGGGTTATAATAAGAGATTAATCATAATTGAGAGAAGATTTTCTTGGTGAGAGAAAAAGGAGAAGCTTACGAAGGAAAATTATTGTACATCCAAAGAGGTGTGGAAGATTGTAGATCTTCATTATATTTCCTCTATAAAGCAGATATTAATAGATTGGTTGTTTCTTGGTGGACGTAGCCCACACTAGGTAAACCACATTATATCTTTTTAATTTATCTTCGGTATTATTTTTCCTATTTTATTGTTTGTATGTTAATTCTAATTATAAATCTATACAACAAGAGTGTGCTAACCCCTAACAACTAGTATCATATATTTTTTGTTTAAGGGTTTTGTGTGTTGACATATTTACTCATAGAGTGATTTCTGATTGAGTGGGAGCACAACAATGGCAAAAGATAATAAATAAAAAGTGGATAAATTTAACAACTGTAATTATCAATTATGGAAGATGCGGGTGGAACATTATCTGTATCATAAATATTTATATTTACTATTAGATGGTTGTAAATCCTATGAAGATGATTGTTGAAGAATGGAAGATTCTTGATAGAAAGGCTCTGGGATCTAGAAGATTGAGCGTGGAAACATTTGTAGCTTCAAATATTACTGAAGTAGAAATCACGCTAGATTTGATGAAATATTTAGCTAATTTATATGAAAAACCAAGTGCTTCAAATACATTTTATTTAATGAAGAAATTATTTAATTCAAGAAGGTGGATATGTATCAAACTATTTGAATGATTTTTGTTCCATTGTAAATCAATTAAAATGGTTAATATTTTGTTTGATGATGAAGTGAAAGAACTTTTATTCCTATGATTTTTTCCATTTACTTGGGATAACTTGGTTATGGTTGTTATTAATACAAAGTGTCTACTACTAATATTTTGAAGTTTGATGATGTGGCTAGTATAATCTTGAATGAAGAAATACGTAGGAAAAGTATGGGAGAGTCATCATCTAGAAATGTTTTTTGTAAAAAGTAGGGGAAGGTAGAAGGAGAGATCTAAAAGAAAGAATAATGGGAAATCAAAGTCTAAGGATGGCATATCTAAATCCAAAGCAGTAGAGGAATAACTCTTTGGAATTGTAGAAAGAAAGGACATGTAAAGAAGGATTGTTGGTTCAAGGAAAATAAAGAGAATCTACGAGAGATAAGTAAAGAGGAAAATGTTACAATATAGGTAATGCAAGATGCCCTTATTTTCTTCTTGGATAATAAAATAGAATCATGGGTTTTAGATTCGGGAGATTGTTTCCATGCTACCCTAATAAGGGTTATTTCATAAATTATGTCCGGGGTAATTTTGGGCATTTTTATTTACGAGATGATGAACCATACAATATTCTTTGGTAAAGGAGAAGTTTGTCTTAAATTGCAAAATGTAAATACATGGATATTAAAATATGTGAGGCATTTTCCAAGCCTCGGGAGAAGTATAATTTCTATAGGATAACTAGGTGAAGTTGGTTGCATGGTTACATTCAAATCTGACTCTTGAAAAGTTACCAAGGGAGATCTTATTGTGGAAAGAGGAAATAAGGTGAGAACATTGTATTTTTCTACCTGTATTACTAATTCATTTTCTGTGTTATCTACTTCATATCCAGATGCAAGCATGTGGCACAATCGGCTAGGCCATATGAGTCAAAAAGGAATGCAGATCTTAAAGGTAAAGGGTAAGTTATCATATTTGAAAAATGTAGATCTTGATTTCTATGAGCATTATATATTTGGAAAGAAAAAGAGAGCGAGATTTCTCAAAGTTGGGGCAACAAAGAAGAAGCAGAAATTGGAGCTTGTGCACTTAGATGTGTGAGGACCACCAGGTAGCTTCTCATGGAGGATCCCAATACTATGTGACTTTCATTGATGATTCCACAAGAAAGGTATGGGTTTATTGTATAAATCATAAATCGATGTTTTTGAGACTTTTAAAATCTAGAAAGACCTTGTAGAAAATAAATCCAATTTAAAATCAAAATACCTTAGATCGACAATAGTGGTGAGTATTGCAGCAAGGATTTCAATTATTATTGTTTAATATATGGAATACACAAATAAAGAATGGTTCTAGAACACCACAGAGAGAATGGTGTTGCTTACGAAAGAACGAATAGGGCCATCATGGAACATGCAAGAAGCATGAGGATACATGTTGGATTACCCTTATAGTTTTGGGTAGAAGTAGTAGACACGATAGTATATTTAATCAACTATGGGCCTTCAAGTGCACTAGATGGTGGAATACCAGAAGAATCTTGGACTGGAAAAGTGGTAGATCTTTCTTTTCTAAGAGCCTTTGGTTCATAATATTTTGTGCATATTGATAAAGAAAATATAAAAAAGTTGGATGTTAAATCCAAGAGATGCACTTTTATTGGTTATGGCTCTGGTGATTTTGGATTCTATTTTTGGGATTTAGAAGATTCTAAGATTGTTAGGATTCATGACATTGAATGGAATGAAAAGAGAATGTATAGGGATCAAATTTTGATACCTAAAGATGAACCAGTGGAAGAGTTTGTGAAAGAAAATTCATTCTTAGATTTAAAACAGTCATCTACAAGTACCGACATCGGTGAGGGAAATCAGTGTAGGAAAAGCAGATGGCCGGTGTCGATAGCGAACCGAGCGTCGGCTATAGGTGACCGGTGTCGATCATTATCGAGTTTGATACGAATGCACATGATGTACAAAATGAGCCTTCAAAGACCCCAAATTTATGTAAGAAGGTTATAACAGGTAAACCTCTAGAAATATTTACACCTTTCTTATTTTATCTATTATTGACTAATAATGGTGAACCAAATTTTTTTGAAGAAATGCAAGATGAAACCCACAAGAAGTGGGAGCATGGCATGGATGAGGAGATGAATCCTTGAAATAAAACCAGACATGGGATTTGGTTAAGTTTCTAGTAGGTAAGAGAAAATTGTAGAATAAATGGGTTTACAGGATCAAGGAAGAAGAGGGTGGATAAAAGATACAAGGCAAGGCTTGTGGTAAAAGGATTTACACAGAAATTAGGTATTGACTTTGGTGATATTTTTCTCTTGTAGTAAAAATGACTTCCATACGTACTTATTTTGAGTTTAGTTGTAGTAGAATATTTGCATTTAGAACAACTTGATGTTAAGATAGCTTTCCTTCACGGTGATTTGGAGGAAGAGATATATATGCAAACAACCGCTTGGTTATGAAGTCAAGGGTAAGGAGAAACTTGTGTGTAGGTTGAAAAATATCTTGTATGGGCTCAAACAAGCCCTAAGGCAATGGTATATGAGGTTTGACAATTTTATGCATGAGCATGGTTATATGAGATGTGAATCTGACCATTGTGTTTATTTCAAGAAGCTTGAAAATGGAAGCTATATTATTTTGTTACTATATGTAGATGATATGCTTATTGCAGGATCTAGTATGCAGGACATTGTTGAGATTAAAGAAAATTTAGCTCATACATTTGCAATGAAGGATTTAGGAGCTGCAAAGAAAATCCTTGGCATGCAAATTCTTAGAGATAGGAAGAACAAGAAATTTTATTTGTCTCAAGAGAATTATATCAATAAGGCATTAGAAAGGTTTAAAATTCAGAATTCAAAACTCTTAAGTACACCTATGTTGGACACTTCAAATTAAGAAAAGATCGAGTGTCCTACATCGGTGAGTAAGTCGAGTACATGGCACGGGTTCCATATGCTTGATAGTTGGAAGCCTTATGTATGTTATGGTTTATACCAGACCATACATTACATAGGTAATGGGATTTTTGAGAAGATTTATGGCCAATCCAGATAAAGAGAATTGGAAAGTAGTCAATGGGTTCTCGGTGTATATGAGAGGGACATCCAACATACAGTTATGCTATAGAGGTTCAAATATTTCTTTATGCGGCTATGTTGATTCAAATATGGCTAGATATTTGGATGGTAGGAGAAGTACCACTGGATATGTATTCACGAGAAGGTGTCACCGAAGTTAGCTAGATTTCAAGATTGCAAAAGGTTGTGCTTTTTTGTCTACTACAGAGGCTAACAAAGAGATGATATGGATGAGAAGGTTCATGGAAGAGTTGGGAAAGGAGCAAGAGGATTGCAAATTGTACAATGATAGTCAAAGTGTGATTCATCTAGAAAAGAACTCAAAGTGTTTCATTCAAGAATGAAACATATTCAATTGAGATATCACTTCATATGACAGGTGTTGGAGGATGGGCAGCTGAAACTAGAGAAAATTCATACAAATGAGAACCCTACAAATATGCTAACGAAGTTGTTGGAAAAGGAGAAGTTGGATCTACACTCCACTTCTGTTGGTCTTCGAGTTTGAGACTTGAAGAGGAAGAAATGGGCCAAGGAAAGGATCCAAGAATGGAGCTATGCGGTATAGTGCAGAAATTTATCTCCAAGTGGGAGATTGTTGAGTTGTGGAGCTTAATTGCTTCACAAATAGCATGTTTTACAACTTGTAGGTTTACATAGTAATCGGCATCGGTCGGTTGACTAGCGTTGGTCACCTAGGACCAACTAGCATCGATTGGGGTTACCAACATCGGTTACCTGTGTGTTTATGCTTTTTTTATAAGACACGGGATTAGATCTAACATTTGATTAAAAGGTGATCTAAGGGTTGTAAATGTATTTCTAAAGTTCCCTAAGTTTTTATATGCTTATATAAGCTAGAAAGATAGGGTTAGAATAAGAGATTAATCATAATTGAGAGAATATTTTCTTGGTGAGAGAAAAGATAAGCTTGTGAAGGAAAAGTATTGTACATCTAGAGAGGTGTGGAAGATTGCACATCTTCATTATATTTCCTCTGTAAAGAAAATAAAAATAGATTGTTTTTTTCTTGGTAGACGTAGCCCACACTCAGTGAACCATGTTATATCTTGTGTATTTATCTTCTGGTTTATTTCCATGTTTTATTGCTTGTATACTTAATTCTTATTATAGATATGTACTACAAGAGTGTGCTAACCCCAACATGACATGTTAGCTTAGGAAGAAATTTATCTTCTTTATTTGCATTCTAAATTTACAAGATTTGTCTTAGTCATAGTGTTTAGAAACCATTTTCTTTTAGTTCTAATTTTTTCTACTTTCAAGCATTATTCTTTCAAGTATGGTAGTGACAGTTATTTCTTTCCATACCTCCTAAATTCTCTGTAACTGTGCATACAACACTAGCATTATTTAAATTTTACGTCCCCTGGTTTGATGATTAAATTATTGTGATTTAATGAAAAACATATTAATTGTTGCAAGTTGATTTTCACCACCAATGCATTATCATGTTGTCTATGTGGGTCCTTGCTTTTGTAAGTGTCTTATGTGATCTTGAGTTTCTCTATTTCAGCCCATGTGGTGTTGTGTAGTGAGCAATGAAAGAAAAAAAAATCATTAATTTTCTGTTGTATTTTGGTGTTGAAATTTTAGGCATTACAAATGGTATCATAGCAAAGGTTGATACACTCAAACCTCTAGGACAGATGGTGTTGTGATGGCCATTCATGATGGTGGAGGATTTGGAAGAGTAATGTGTTAATTTGTTGTGATGTGACAAAATGTAATTGTGATCTTGTGAATGCACTCGTTGTTCTTACCAATTGGTGTGGAGTATTTTGAATTTGATGTGTTTTGTGATGATATTTGTATCTCTCTATCATGGATTCAATTTGAGTTTCACATTTGTTATCACTTTGTTGCATGAAAACAATTTTTGTGACCATGGACGTGTTGCGGTGTTTATTTTATCCTCGGATGTTGCACGTGTGTACCAACGTGTTGCATGACAAAGTGCTTCATCTTGAAACAGATCATATTTTTTTAATTTCCACGGTGTTTTATTGTACTATGGTGTTTTCTCACCATGTTTTGTTTTATTTTTATGTGTATTATGAAGATAAACTAATGTTTTCATTATATATGTATCCATATGTTGTGTAATAAATTTGGATCATGAATTGGGGGCGTATGGATATTTTATGACCCCTAATGTATTGTACTCACACTCTTGGTGCATTATGTGAAAATGTGATGTGTGGAAAGTTGTGGATTATTGTTATGTTATACCCCATAATTTTACTAGGTGTAAGATGCTATGGTTAATGTTCGTATACGTCATTGTGTTAATAATTTAGTTATGTGTTATGTTGTATACCCTACACTGTAATCCCTACGGGTAGCATCTAAAAGTGTGATTAGAGAGATAAGGTGTGAACTAAGTGACCATAATCTTTATCTAAGTACGAGTTTGGAAAAGGAGTCTTATATAAACAGAAAACCCACTTTATCTGTTTGGTATACTTTGATTTTTCTCGTATATTGTCAATGTGCACCACCTTAGGCTCAAACTTATGTAAACTAAAGCCCCTTCTCTCTCCTATGTGGGTTTTCCATCAAACAATATTTTTGATACTAACTATGTGGATCCTCATATGTGTGATTTGAAGATATATGGAGATATGCTTATTCTAGTTATATGTATTTTTGTGAGTTGAGGCTCAATATCCAAGTGCTAGCAACTTGATGAGTACCCCTTTGGTGGCCACAAAAAGGCCACGTAGTGATCGTAATGTGATATTTCTATGTTCATATTTTTTTAAATTGATCATTTTCTCTTTTCTTGTAAGAACCAATAGTTTTCTTGATTGATGTATTCTTAAATTTTGGGCATTTAATTTGATTTCATGCTTATAAGAGGCATTTTCATTAATGTCAGTTGTTTAGCCATTTATGTTGCTTAGTTTGAAATTTTCTTTTGGATTTTATAAGTTTTCTAGCCTAGCCCAAATCTTAGGATTCTATTCCTCTTGGTGTTTGAAATTGATTGTTATGCTGGTTTTATTGTTGTGATGTGATGGAATAGGGTCATGGGATTCACCATGGAGTGGTAGGACTTATGGACCCTCTTTGTTATATGGGGGCATGCCTCAAGGGGGTCATGGGGATATGTAAATTTAGAGCTACGAGTTTACTATGCCACTTGGTTTGGAGGTGAAGGGGCTCTATGTGTTTAGGGCCATAGGGTGACTTGGCCTCATTGAATGGAAAGATAAGGTGATGGGACTCTTGGTGAGTGACCTAACTTGGATTTGGTATTATGATTCTTATATTCAGGTGATGGGGCTCTTTGGTGAGTGACCCGGCCTGGATTTGGAACTATGATTCTTACATTAGGTGACGGGGCTCATTCGTGAATGACCCATCCTATTTTTGGCACTATGGATCTTATATTCAGGTGACATGGGTATTTGGTGAGTGACTCACCTATTTTGGCACTATGATTATTTTCTCTATTGGGAGGCATACAAAGTTTTTTTGGGAGGCTTATGGAGATTTGGGAGGTATTTGGAGATGATATGTATGATTCACAAGTTACTCATGTTAGTCATGTTATGTATTGTGATGTTTGAGGCTTGATGCTCCTCATTGTTGGCATGTACTTTTCAATCTTATATTTCTATTTTTGGTTACTGATCATGGTTTTGAGTCATGTAAAACCTGTTGAATACATATTTTGTGATGACTTATTGTATGTTAGGCATTGTTGTGTATATTGGATCTATGCTTGGGGCATGTGTGTTGAGTTCTATATTGTGTGGACCATTATTTTCATTCTGTTGTGGGCTTGGAAGCCTGTTTGTGATGCGATCATGAGAATGTCTTAAAAATGTGTTTTTGGGTTGCTTGTGTTGTGCTTTGGACCTTGTGTGACAGTGTGATGTCAAGTATTTTGGAAACCTGGTAATAATTTTAAAACTAAAATTCTTAACAAGTGATAACATTGTGAACTTTGAATAAGTGAATGGTGTAATCAACCAAACTAATAAATTTTGAATACACTTATGACAAAACATAAGATAATATAATTCAAAACTATTATCAAACTAAGATTTGAATTCAATATGGATTTGAATTGTTGAAAAATGTAATTTTATGAGCTTTGAAACTAAGAAAATGTATTAAGGGAAATATTAATTGAGTAATAAAATAAGGAGTAATGTCAATCTTCACAGAACATTGAGAAATTGAGAACAATTTGAAATGTGTGTAACTTCTAATGGTTGCATTTTTTAAAAATCATCATTTTCCTAAACTGAGTTGTTGACTTTCCTAGTTTCCTTATCCATATTGCTACCTTGGCATTAGGTCACATTGAGGACAATGCTCTTATAAGGGGAGGGATATTTATTTCCCCTCCTATTAATGCCTTATTAACCCCACTATGAGCATTCTTATATAGCAGCATGGTGTGGCGAACCCCTTTCTACTTTTGATGATGGCATGTTGATGTCATTTTACATGTAAAAGTTTAATTTTTGAACTTGAAGTCTCATCCTTGAGTTTCTCGTATACCTTCAATAGGATAATAAAAATATTTGTTGTCTTTACATACATACACAAACATATATATGTATATAAGGTTTAATTTGAAGTAGAAGTGAAGGATATTATTTAAACACTTGGGATGTGTGTAACCTTGGGTCTTGGGAGATCTTAGGCTTTTACCTTAGATTCAATTTCATCCCCTCATCCCTTGCTTATGAAACACTCTTTATTTTTGTTGGGCCCAAAAATATCAACTAAGTATAAGAAGGTGTGTGGGCATGCGGGACCTAGTTGAAGGAGGGCACACCGGTTAAAGGCACACATGGAAGGGTTCTAGTAGGGTTTTGTAGAAGACACGGTGTGTGTGCAAGGAAAAATAGTTTTTACTTAGCCATATCCACCATCGAGGTAGAACACAAGAAAATCATAACCCTTTTGGATAAGGTGCTAGCCTGGTGACTATGGGATCAAAAAGGGAATATTTCAGACATGCGAAGGAAGGTTCCAGAAGACATCATTGGAAGGAGTGGAGAGATCGAATCTGAGAAGGCATGCTTCCATGGAGGACCACTTCAACACTTGGCAACCGATCTATACCTTTTGAAAGGCATGGCGGTGGGTGCTAAGGTTATAAATACAAGCACCGATGGAAGATAAAGAGGAGAAGAGCAGAGTAAATAGAGTATGGAGAGTGTGGAGGAGAGAAAAGAGAGGTGAATCCTGTCAAAACATAATGGATGATGTTATGGGTTAGGGATTAGGATAACTCTATAAGAAATGGCACTTCTAGGGGGATGGGGTTTTCATTCTTTTTGTTTTTATAATATGATGAGCATAATATAGCTTTGATGTATGACTTGGCTCTGCATAGTTATATGAGGATCTGTTATGACCTCAAGGATTGTAATGTGGATTATTGAACCTGTTAAGATGAATATAAGGCTCTGTTATAAATCATATGTGTGTTCAAGAGTATAATACTTATGTATTTCCTTTCTGTGTGAACCATTTCCTTATGTTGCTTGTTATTTCTCCTTTTGGATGTAATGAGATAACTTGTTCTAGGTTCTTAGAATGTTGCATGGTTATTTTCTACTCATTTCCATTGGAATATCTATTATAAGATGATGCATTCTCACAAGACTCACATAAAGGAGAGACTCGGCGCCCGCGCATGCCTTAGGTGAGTTCCCAGCCTGTTGGGTGATAGCCGACGCACATGGGATTAGACTATTGGTCTAAGGGTATAAAATATGACTACATCTTGGTTCCATTGTTGGGACCTCTTTTTGAAGTTGTTATGAGAAATGGCATGCATATTTGTCCCTGTAATGCATGATGATAGAGTGTTTGACCTTAGAAAGTGTTGAAACATGGTTCAAGAGCACGGAGGACAAGTTTTCTCAGAGATTCAAGCACTAGACCTGAGTTCGATGTGCATAGATGGGTAGAAGAGAACATATACCATGAGTTGTATGAGACATTCTTTTGTTGCTTCCTAGTAGAACTATATGAATGGATTTTAGCATATGCATCCAAATCGAGTGGTACTATAGATCACGCGTATGGACCCAAGATGACTATCAGAGGCTACAAGATGTAGATCTGACTTGGATACATGTTGTTGATCACTGGTGGAAGGGAGTATTGCCTAGTTATACTCTTTACAACACCATTTATACGTATTCTTGCCAAAAATTTCTTTGAGTTTGAGTTTTGAGGGAGACTTGAGGATCATTTTTTCATGTTGTTCCATTGGCTATGAATCTCTTGGTCATTAATTTGAGTTTAAAAGCATTTCCCATGGCTGGCTAAGCTTCTCTAAGCACTGGGAGAGGAAGCTAGGGTGAAGGAAGATGGTGGACATTGTGGTTGAAAAGGAAAGGGAGGAAAGATGACTCAATTATAGTGAAGCGCATGAAAGGGAGATGACTAGACAACACGAGGTTGCAAGTGTGATGGATCTATAAAGGCAAACATTGCGGGAAGGAGTTGAGGTTCATGTAGAGGACTTGTAACCTGAGAAGTTTGTGCTACCCCATCTTGGCAAGCGTGGGAGAGAAGCCCCTTCAAATTCTAATGAGATTTTTTCACATGGATAAAGAAAAGTCATTGAGTACGCATTTGAACCCACCTAGTGACCAACCCCTGGCACTTGGTTTTCTAGATCAAGGGAGAAGTATTGTTAACCCAGTTGGTATCGGTGGGAGTAACCAATCTATGCCCAAGAGATATAATTTCTCATTTGGAACATCCATGGTTGTCTGAAGCCATTCCTATATTTGGAGGAATATTTAGACAAGGTGCAAGTACGAAAGGATTGAGTATCGCATCAGGAGTGGCACGGGACATGCAACCAGATAGTGCGACTATATCACAAACCATTGTCACACGAGTTCAATTGGATGTTGGGAACACTAGGTGTGACCACTTGGGACTTTTCTAGCTGCGAGAGGTAGACCTAGTGGGTCGGGAGTAACATGACCTAGTGGATCCATTGGATCACGGTGGAGGAGGAAACACCAGGAGGAAACCAAGGATCTGGATTAGGAGGACAATGACCCTGACCACCTCCCCAAGTGTTTTTGAGATGTCTTTACACTTACCAAACTATAGGGGTATTAAATATGTTGCAGAGCACATGTACAAGTGCAAGTTGCTATGGCGCATGAAGAGGATCACTACCCGAGTAGAAGGTAAGCCGGTTTGCAACAATGTTGCAAGGGTGCGCACATTATTATTATAGGAAATATGACCCCCATCGAGATAGTGGTTGACTACACCGCATTGAAGAACACCTTCTGTGAGTTCCATATCCACGAGTTTGAGTAGAAGAGCACCGGTGCTCTAAAGGAGATCAATAGAGAATGGTAGAGAGTGTGCGGGAATACGATGCACCTTTCAAGACTCTCTTATCTAAACTATCCTCTAACATTCATCCTTCTCAACATGCTCAATGGTTTGTCAAAGGATTGATAACACCATTTATAAGGGCTCTGTCACACAATACTTTCACGAGATCCATGCGAGGCATTGGAAGCTACCCTGTGTGCCGAAGCTGTTAGGAGCATTGATATTGGTGTAAGGAGTGCATGGAAGAGGTTTTTGTGGAGTATTTTATGGTCACAGTAACCACAGTGGAGGACGAAGTGAGTTCTAGTGAGGGACCTGTTATAATTTTGGATCTACATATCATTATAAATGTGAGTTTCCTGATCTATTGCAATGCTCATGGTGTGGAAAAAAACATAAGTATGAAGAGTTTCTAGAACTTTATGAGCATATGAACCAGCATCACCGGAAAGACAAAAGTCATTGGGATGGTGAGCATCAAGAAGGCTGATTCACAATGGATGCCAAGAGTGGTGCGTGAGTCAGGGCTAGAACCTATGTTGGTGACGATGCAAGCAGAAGCCATGTGCGTGAGGGGATGCCGAGACAAAGGACACTAGTTTAAAGAGAGGAAGTGGTACATGGAAAATATTTGGACCCTACTCATCAAAAGGAGGTATATCAAGAGGCTATGGATGTGATTCGAAGTTTGAAATGGGAGATTCGGTGTTAAAGGAGCAATCAAAGCGAGTTGGAGTAAAGGAAGGATTCCAAGGTTATAAAGGATGACTTGGATGAGGTCAAGGAAGTGTGCAGGATGTTAAAGCAAGAGAATATTATCCCCTTGCTAGGATAATGGCTAAGAGTGAAGGTACCACGTGTCGTAGTAGAGCACAAAAGGCAAGTTTTACATGTAAACCTTCCTCCTCACAGCCTCGACTATGACAAGGAGATTACTTTGAATGTGGATGTTGATGGATGGCTTATGAGAAATATTCTCATTGACATAGGAGAAGAGGTAAATGTTCTTACCTTACATTTCGGCATCAAATGGGAAGGCCCGCATTATAGCCATCTTCAAATGTGTTGTACATGGAAAACAAAACTAAGGCAATGCCCATTGGAGTCTTAAAGGATGCATTTATCACCATCCAAGGGACCAAGTTTACTAGAGACTTTGAATTCTTGGCGCTCGTCGAGGTAGAAAACTTTCCAACATTACTTTGGTGCCCATGGTGTTACAAGAACAATGTCAACCTGCAGTTTAAAAAAGGGTATATCAGCATTGAGAACAAGGAAGAAAGGGTGGTCATTCCATTGACGGATGGGAAGTCATCACCCTATACTAAGCCCTTAGGAGAAGAAGTCATGGATAGAATATATGTGCACTCCATCAGAGATCACGAGATAATCTAGCCCACGGAGGATTCATCCGGTTTGAAGATGCTCACTCCTTAAGTGATACCACTAGTGTGGCATGCGACAATTGGGCATATAAAACCTATGAGTTGATTGGGTGACATTTGAGAGGATTGGAAATAAGGGTAACAAGGGCATGCTCACTCAAGCACCTAGGGGGAAAGAAGTTTCCAATTTATTCTAGGGGAGCATACCCTGAACCTTTCTTACGAGAGATGGAAGCTCAATTGAAAAATGAGGACGAGAGGAGGGGAATGCTCAGCAATAATCTACTCGGCATTACAATGTGCTAGTGGGATACACATCGAGAGAACCTCATAGAGTGGCATGAGGTGAGGATCACATTTTATGTAAGGTTATCCAGGAACAACGTGCCCACTTTCATACAAGACTACCATGGTAAAGAGACCGCCTCATTTCATATCCAAGCATGCGAGAATGTCTGGATGGGAAGTGCAGAAGTGTTACCACCTTCATTATGGGTGCATAAATTATATTCCACCTTACAAGGTTGTGCGCACGTATGGTATATTCATTCGGAAATGTGTTATCAAATAGGTAATTGGCAGGAGTTAGAGGCTAATCTCATTCAATATTTCGAGTATAGGAGTACTAAGCCATCGGTGGATAATGCGTTACGGGTAATCAAGTGCCTCATGATGGGAGATAGTGTTATGGAAAAGGATAGGCTACTAAATTTACTAGGTGAGCCTTATTTGGAGGTGCACCTTAATGAAGAAGAATCAAAGGAAGTACATCTTAGACGCGAGTGCATAGAAAAATAAAAATGAAAAATGGTCTATATAATAGACAAAGAATAGATAGAGACTTTGGATATTAACCATTTTTGTGGTATGTGTGAAGTCATAGACAATGCTTGATGAGTGAGAACACGCCTACCATGAGCCCTTGAAAACAAAGAAGGTTAAAATTAGGACAGAAATAGAACCTAAGGAAGCCATTATTAAGGACTATTGGTCGAGAAAAGAAGTTCAAAGGTCATTCATCTATTTCGTGAGTTCCAAGATTTGTTTCTCGTAGGTACTATGAACTCAAAGGCATTCACCATTCCTTGGGAGAGATGAAGATAACATTGAAGGAAGGTGCGTGCACGATTGAAGAGTCCTTATTAGATGAATCCAAATTTGTGTGTACAGTTCAAGGAAGAAATAGAAAATATGATAGCATCTAGTATCATTAAGGTTTTAGAAAAATCAGAATGGATAAGCCCAATGGTTATCGTATCAAGAAGGATGGAAGGATAAGAATCTATGTTGACTATAAGGATCTGAATGTAATATGTGTCATCAATCCTTTCCCAACCCCCTTTATTGAAGAAATTTTGGAGGAAGTATCCAGTGCAAAGTCTACTCCTTCACGGATGGGTTCTCGTGGTATCACCAAGTAAGGATTACAAAAGGATACCGAGAGAAAGACGGCTTTCACCACTAAATGGGGAAGTTTTTCCTACATGGTTATGCCTTTTAGATTTAATAATGTGCCTATTGTGTTCTAGTGCATCATGGTACAAGCATTTTAGGACTTCATCCATAAGTTTATACAAGTTTACTTGGATGACTGGATGATGGATGGATTGGTGAAAGATCATTGTGACGATTTAAGGCTAATGTTTGAGAGATGTCAGAATTAAGGATATCCCTCAACATTAAGAAATGTGTCTTTCCTACTCCATTTGGAACTCTTTTAGGACACATTATATGCAAAGAAGGTTTGTTATTAGATCCCGCTAAAGTTACAGTTATTGTAGGGTTAGGGAGCCTACTAATCAAAGCGCAATGCGTTGATTCCTTGGGCATATAGGGTATTACAGAAATTTCATCAAGGGGTATGCCAAGATCACTGCGCCCTTGGAGGAATTACTAAAACACAATAGTGCCTTTCATTAGGAGAGGTGCAGTGAGAAGGCATTTGACACTTTGAAGGATAGGTTGGTCATGGTTCCCATATTACGTTTTTTCTTCTTGGGATAATCCCTTCCATGTGCATGTTTATACCTCAGGAACAACTATGGGAGTAGTACTAGCACAACCTGGTGAGGGAATTTTTGATCATCCCTTGTGCTTTGAAATTAGAAAATTAACACCAACATAATAGAATTATATAATTACTAAGTGTGAAGCATTGTCTATGATCTACGTGCTCCACAAGTTCGAGGCGAGCATTTGTTTGCAACACCATTCATATTTTACACTGACCACATGGCATTGAAATAATTAGTCAACAAGCCCATTCTACAAGGGCACATATGTTGTTGGGTCCTATTATTTCAAGAATTTGAGTTCACAAAGTGGTCGTAAAACCGGAAAAAATAATCCAAGACGACCACTTATCAAGGATTAACTTAGGGAGGACGCATGAAAGCATTAAGGATACCATGCCATACGTGCAACTATTTAGGTTATGTCATACACCCTCATACTTGGAATATATTGCAGTGTTCTTAAAAACAAGTGTGGGCCCAAAAGGAATGAAGGCTCTGCAGAGAAAACAATTAGTAATACGTGTTGCACCCTACATGTTGATTAGTGGAGCCCTGTATAAGTTAGGTCATGATGAGGTTCTATGCCAATGCATATTAGGGAAAGAGTGCATGGAAATTATGGAATAAGTGCATGGTGGGATTGCAGGAGGACACTATATAGGAAATGCTACTGCGGAAGATTTTATTAGTAGGGCTTTGGTGGGAAACCATCTACAAGGATTGTATTGAGTTTTGTAAGGCCTGTGACCATTGTCTAGCACCTTGGAAAACCTAGAAAGAGAGACTAAATTCCCTTGCGACCAATAGCCAACACTAAACCATTTGAAAAATGGGAAATCAACTTTATAGGGCTAATTGCGCCAGCTATGTGAAGGATTGGTTCACGAGTATATCATCATTTGCACTGATTACTTGACACAATGGGTAGAGGCAGCACCTACAAAGGATTACACTGTAGTGATAACTACTATATTTTTATGGGAGAACATAATCAACAGGTATGGTTGTCCTTTAAGTTTAACAAGTGATAGAGGTACACACTTTCTCAATGAAATGGTCAAGATTCTATTAGCATAATTTATGGTGGCCCATCATAAGACTACCCCTATCACCCTCAAGAAAATGGAAATGCTTGAGGTATTTAATAAGATACTAAGTCACACATTGACTAAGATCTGTGATGTTGGAAGAAAAGATTGGGATGACAAAGTATCAGTCATTCTATGGGCATACAAGACAACCTACAAAAGGTTGAACAAGGCCACACCATTTCAATTGGTGTTTTTTGCGCGGAGGCTATTTTACTAGTTGAATTCATGTTACCATCACTATGTATAGTGTGTGTAGGAGGATTAGCTGATGAGAAAGTGTTGGAAGAAAGAATTGATAAGTTAATGCAGTTAGATGAAAGGTGATCACTTGTTAGATGGAGTTAGAAGATAGAAAAAGCAAGACAAAAGGCATGGCATGATCATCATATCAAGAACAAAAAGTTTGAGATTGGAAAAATGGTGTTGTTGTATGATTCCAAGTATTTGTACCATCCTGGGAAGTTGAAAGTCCATTAGTTGGGACCCTACATCATCTCATACATTCTTGATTTAAGCACTTTCCAATTACAAGCGTTGGATGGGATGAGGTTACCAGGTCACTTCAATGGGAGTAGGCTAAAGCCCTACTATAAATAAGTCTTCTTGGTGTTTGTAATAAGGCAGTATTTCTAGTTAGCTTAGAATTTCCCTTTATGATTTTTCTTTCTTGTGTTTCCCTTTCTCATTGCTTGTTCCTTTCTTTTGTTTCATTTTTGTGCCTTGTGCACGGTAACCACATTATTTTTCCAAGGTTATGTATGTGCAGAGGACCACACATCTGTTTTAGTGTGGGGTGGAGTGATGTGAAGTATAAGCCTGCAATACAAGTTGAGTGGCCCAGTAGAAGGAAGCACGTAAGGTGGAGAAAGCGCATGAGGAAATGGTGGATATTAGACTATGGTGTCAAAAAGGATTTGTAGAAACCACATATAGAAAGGATGAAGAGCGCAGGAACAACATGAGGTAGGTGATGGTAAAAATGACATAAATGATAGAAGAAGTGCCTTCTGCGTTGTAGGCGTGCACGTAAGAGTCTTGATTGGGTTGGTTTTGTGCACACTAAAAGGTTGTAAAGGGTTTTTCATGTAGGATGTGCCGCATGGGTAAGTGCACTCAACGTTGGCTTAGTGTAAAAATATGCATTTAATGTTAAGGTACGTTGGTAGGTGATATAGCATTTAATGTTGGAAACAAGGAAAATATATAAATACGAAGTTGGGCAAGTCATTTGTTACCTTGCGATTATGAAGTGAAAGAATCTCTTGCAAACTAGAGCATCTAAAGAGAAATTTGTGCGAAGAAAGGAGAATCTGAGAAATTTGAGTGTGCATCTAGAGTAGATCTATGAACTAGAAGGAAGGAGTACGGGTGTGAGGAAGGTTGTGTGAAGAGTGTCATCTTATGGAAGGATTTCTGGTTAGGGTTTGGCAGCTAGGGCACGAGAGAAAGAAGGATTCATTTCAGGAGTTGAATCTTTGGAGTAGCTTTGGGATTGAGCAGAGTAGCAAAGCAAAGCAAGAGGAAGGAGTATTTAAGTTTAGTCTGACTAGAAAATATGGCACCCAAAAAACCAACTGTTTCATTGAAGAAAACAAAGGGCAATGGTAAGGGAAAGTAGACCACTTTGCCATCGCAAGCTCAAATGAAGAATGGTATGCAGAGATGTAGTACCCAGATGGGGTATTGCTAGGAAAATAGTGGGAGTCACACTTATGAAAGATGTCCATGAGTGATTACAACCATCGCATGAGCACAACCAAGAAGGAAATGGTGCTAGAGTTTGTCTGACCAACTAATAAGAGGACACCAGATGGGATGCCCATTTACTGTGACAAGGTAAAATTCAAATTGGAGAAGGCTAGATTATTGAAACTATATGAGTTGCCATACTTTGGCAAGCCTAGTCACCTTTACCAATGGTTTATGTTCACGCGTTCATGAGGATCACTTTTACTTTACATGGTGGAAGATGCGCATCACACCACAACTGATATCCAAGTTTACA
Organism: Taxus wallichiana var. yunnanensis; assembly: GCA_018340775.1. Lineage (NCBI taxonomy): Eukaryota > Viridiplantae > Streptophyta > Pinopsida > Cupressales > Taxaceae > Taxus > Taxus wallichiana. The sequence goes on from CM031237.1 coordinate 441,473,150, forward strand.
AGCCTCATTTGTAAAGGAGATAGCATAGATGATGATCTTAGTGATAAGGAGGCTATCAAAGAGGCGTATCCGCGTATGAAAACAAGAAGGGGTCGTGATGCTTTGGCATCACTATGATTCTAAACCCGGTTATGAGGATGGTCGCGCACTTGGTGACCAAGATCAATGACTAGGAACAATGGACACAAGTGAACAAGGCATGGCTAAATGTATGTTGGAAGATATCTAAAGGAACCATCTACAACTTGTCTACTTTCATTGCGAGATGATATTATAAGCAGCGCGGGAGGGAGAGAAGATACTCTTTGGTAACGTCCTCCTCACCATTGTATTTTTAGAGATTGGAGTGCCCAATGGGCTAGAAATTTTGTTTGGGAGTATCCAAAAGAGGATCCCTCACCCACAAAAAGGTTTATGAAATACACTTGTGAAACCATGATAGACGCTCACAAAGCGCACCTAGAGAATTTGTATAAGCAAATACGTGACACATTCGGGGTTGAGTGGAGGATCCCAGATCGGTTTCTGTGCTCATGGATGGAGAGGCTGAGTTTGTAGTATACCAACACTTCTACATTAGCATATTTACATTGACATATGAGAATATTATTCCATGGTGCAAACTACCCTTCTCCTTCATTGTGCAATACAAGTTCCAAGCGAGTTAATTAGTTTAGGAGGCCAAGAGACTAAGGTTAGACCTTAGTGAGGTAGATATAGACCAACGTGAGTTATTTCGAAGCACGTTTACCCAAATAAGTTCATGTATTTGGAGAGATATGTCTCCCACGAGATACATATGATGAAGCCTTTAACGCTGCCGATTGTAGGAAGGACCACAGCAAGGGTGTATCTACGCATAAGGAAAAAAATTTAAAAAAGGAACTTACTTGGAGAATGATGTCTCCATCCTTGAAGACCCTACAAGAAGGAAGAAGGCCATGCCTAGGAGAGAGAGAGAGAGAGAGAGAGAGAGAGAGAGAGAAGAGGTGCAAAAGGCACCAAGTGTTCAAACCACACATACGATGAGCACATTGGAAGCAAGCACTAAGCCTAGTACTTCCGCATGGAGAAATAAGTCTCCTATCAAGGAAAGGACCCCGAGAGGAAAAGGTACTAGAACACGAAGATCCCGCCACCCATAAGGAATCACCAATGAATACATCACCTATCAAAATAAAATAAAAGGAAGAATCTCTCACCGAAATCCCGCAGTAAGGAAGAAGAGGGTAACTAATGAAAGATTTAGAAGAAACATAAAGTCTAGATGCCTACATTAGCGACAAGGATGATGATGATGAGCCAGAAGGAGGTGAAGATCATCTTGTCTATGAGATACATGATTCTGAGGAAGAAGGAGATGAGTATAAAGAAGGAGATGAGGAGTATAACGAAGGAGATGAGGAGAAGGAGAATGAAGAAGAAACTGAGGCCCAAGGAAAGGAGGTAGGCAAGGAAGAAAATACAAAATATCAAAGGACCCCAAGCCTTACAAAGGAACAGGTAGATGGGGCGCAGAGAGAGAAGTGGTGAAAATCATCAAGGACCTAGTGGAACAAGAGGTAGAATGTAGTGCAGATGAGGTGATGAAGGAAGTTGAGGAGGAAAGCATAGGAAAAGAATATGGTAGCATGGGAGGAGATCCCAATTTGGCTGTAAGATTTCTAAAATCTGCACAATAGGGAAGAAGAGTGCGAAGTAGTGCAAGGTCAAAGAATGGGCTACATCAATTATCCAAACAAGGTGTTATGCATGCGCTTCAGAGCACTATGCCAACGGAGCAACTCTTAGCCATGGTTCATTTGATGAGGAAGGTGCATATCCTCAAACAAGGAAAATGTTATCATGGGCATTTGATTCCCACATTGATGAGCCCAAATTTGAAATAAGCCAAGGATAATTATTGAAAGTTCTGAAACAAAAGGAATAAACCCCTTGGTGAATGCTCAACAATTATCAGATGAGAAAATATGCAACGTGCTCAACAAATTTTTAGTTGAGGTTGAATCCAAATTGTTCGGAAGAAATGACAAGGTGAAGTTCCTAGAGGTAGAGCTGGAGAAAAAGGAGGAAGAGCTCCTTGAGAAAAGCAAGGACCTAAAGCAAGAGGAGCTAATCAGTGCTCAGTTAAGGTGTGAGTTAAAGGATAAGAAGGCAAGGGTGCGCAAGGCATACAATAAAATTGAGATGATCACGGATGTCATTGTCTTAAAGCATCCAGACTTAACCCCGCCCATGTAAAAATATGGATCAGCCTTATAGTTCCTAGAGGGCTTGATCCACATACTGACCATGGAGAGGTGGCCACTTTCCTTAGAATCCGCAGAAGAGGCATTGGCACACCAAGAAAAAGAGAATAAGAAGGTTATGGAAATTTTTTCTCACTATAACAAAATTCTCTCCGATGTAAAAATCACCGCACGAATTGTTGGCGTTTCCTATGATAAGCTCGCAGACAGATAGGGATAGAGTGGCAAGTATCTTAGTTGCCACCCATGAAGTAGAACTCAAGGAGTTACAAGAAAAGAACAAAGGGAACAAGGCTGAGTGAGACAAAATCCTAGCGAAGTAGAAAAGAAATCAGAGGCCATTCAAACCTTGTGGGGCTCAATCAAGAACTAGCTAAAGGAATTATACCCCCAAATCACTCGGAGGATGGATGTGCTCGAGGATTTGGGAAAACAACTAGAGGAGATTGTAGAGATAATGAGCGCTAAGGGAGAGGAGATGAGTTTTGAAGAAGTGAGTGCCCTTAGGGGTGACCTTTATGAGCAAGTTCAAAATGAGGTCGACACTTGGGGAAGTTAGAAGTAGAATTAGGGAAGGATTTCCCCCTCCTCCAAAAATAAAAATAGTTCCCCATTCTTTCATTCTTTTCCCCATTTCTTCATTCCTTTATTCTTCCATTCTAACCAATTATAAGGATTCGCCATTCTTTATTTATTTATTAAAGGTTGTTTCAAGGACAAAGAACAAGCATAGTGTGGGGTGATGTTGGGCCCCAAAATATCAGCTAAGTATAAAAAGGCACATGGGGCGCGGGACCCGAGTTGAAGGAGGGTGCGCAGGTTAAAGGCGTGTAGGGAAGGGTTGTGGTAGGGTTTTGTAGAACACACGGTGCATGTGCAAGGCAAAACAAGTTTTGTACTTAGTCATATCTAGCATCCCAGGTAGCACATGAGAAAAGCATGACCCTTGTGGATAAGGTGCCAGCCTAGCGACTATGGGATCAAAAAGGGAATATTCTAGGCATGCAATGGAAGGTTCTAGAAGAAATCATTGCAAGGAGTGGAGATCTCGAGATCTGAGAAGGCATGCTTCCATGGAGGACCACTTCGACACTTGGCAACCGATCTATAACTTCTGAAAGGCATGGTGGTGGGTGCTAAGGTTATAAATACAAGTGCTCGATGGAAGAAAAAGAAGAGAAGAGAAGAGTAGATAGAGTATGGAGAGTGTGGAGGAGAGAAAAGAGAGGCAAAGCCCTACAAAAACATAATGGAGGATGTTTTGGGTTAGGGATTAGGAGAACTCTGTAAGCAATGGCACTTCTAGGGGGATGGGTTTCATTCTTTTTTTTTTTGTAATATGATGAGCATAATATAGCTTTGATGTATGACTTGGCTCTACATAGTTATATGAGGATCTATTATGACCTCAAGGAATTGTAATGTGGATTATTGAACCTGTTAAGATGAATATAAGGCTCTGTTATAAATCATGTGTGTTCAAGAGTATAATACTTATGTATTTCCTTTCTATGTGAACCATTTCCTTATGCTACTTGTTATTTCTCCTTCTGGATGTAATGAGTTAACGCATTCTAGGTTCTTAGAATGTTACATGGTTCTTTTCTACTCATTTTCATTGGAATATCAGTTATAAGATGATGTATCCTCACAAGAATCACATAAAGGAGAGACAGGCACCGCACGTGCCTTGGGTGAGTGCCAGCGCTGCTTAGGTGATAGGCCGACACGCATGGGATTAGACTATTGTTCTAAGGGTATAAAATATGACTACATTTTTATGCACGACATTTTGGTGGTTCACTAGGCATGGTACAACCTTCTTATAAAATAATAATATTAAATGCCTTGTTTGAGTTTATGCAAGAAGAAGGGGAAATTTTGGTCAAGGAACCACTTTTTATGCTTCATTCACATACCATATTTGGCATATTGTCTCGGTGGAAATTAATTCATTCCATTTTATTGGAAAACTGAAATTGAATGTGTTAATAAGGTATGGAAAATTTTGCACTAGAAAATTTTGGTGTGTCTCATTGAGCTCAACAGTAATGGAGTAATATCATCTTAGAGTGCACATTTCAATGGTGGATGGAAGACTAACTTCATATCCTTTCCCAACATCCTCCCAGCATGTGTGAAATAACATATTTAGAGTTAGGTATGGTTATCCACCCATGGCACACAATCTATTTGTTAAAACACCAAGTGGTTTTGGGGATCCTTGATTGCCAGCTGCTGCAGGATACCCAATCAATGGTTGTTGAAAAGGCTTTGAAGGATTTATGAAAATGCATAATGGTAAGTGTAGATATAAAAACTACGACTCTTTTCATCCTCTACCAAGTCCGCACCATTTTGGTGTTGTAAACTATTTATTAAAATGTCGAAAGTGCAATGTTTTTAAGTAGTAATAAATAAGCTGAGCATGCACACAAAATGGGTTTACTTAAAAGGCCTTGGAAACTTCAAGCTAAACCACATTGAATGGTGTTAAGCTAGAATCCACATCTCGTGCAAGTATACCCCCAACATGTGCACACATAGTATCTTAAAGTAGGGCGAGTAGCATCCACTAGAGCACCATGGAAACGAATCTTTATCTTATGTTATAATAACAAGTGAGCTGGTAGATAGGAATAAAAATGTGGAGACACATGCATGTAAACTATTTGACAAAATGCCTCTAAAATTTATTTTTTTGGACTGTGTTGGTTCTCATTTTTTCACAACTTGGTTTTGCTTATAAAAAGGGGGATAGAGGATTTGTCAGATGTTGATGTTGGAAATGTTTGTGATTTGGAAAAAGTCTTACAACCCTCCATGAAAATGTGCTTCCTTCTACTAAGACTCTTTGTAACTATTATAAGTTTGAGATTGTTATGGAAATGCTTTTCATGTGAGGTGGGAGTGTGTATAAGTTTAGGTGTGTGGGGATATGCATGGGATCTTGGAACCATATCCTCAATTGTATATGTGTGCCACAGAGGTAGAGTCTCTAAATACCAAAAAAAAAAAAGACTCAAGGATTTTAGGTTGCATGGATAACAATGATTATAGGATCTTTTTAGCAGAATTTGGACACCCAACTAAGCATATGGAAGCATACACTTAGCAAGTGAATTGTTTGATAAAATTCCTTGAAGGGTTTATCCTCTTTTACATGTTTTCGATTCTGAGATTCGCACAAAATAGACTACTTAAAAATATTTTGGAAGTTCTTATGGGAAATTTCTAAAACCTTATCACCAATATGCTGACTTAGCCTACGGTGGTGGTGTGGATTTGTTTTCATGGTGCTTGTTGAGTAGCCTTCGTGTCGGCCGTGAAAATACCAAATCATGAGAAAAGAAAAGGGGTTGGGACAAGTATTATTATTTTGGGTTGTATTCGGAAGTACCATGGTGGTTACATGTGTAAAACATGAAATCATGAGCAAGCCCTCAAACTTTTTCCAAATTTCTGAAGGTGATGCGTTGCATCAAATGCGATGATCACAAGTTTTTTGCAAAATATGTATGGTTTTCCCTTTTCTTCTGCACTCATTTTTTCTTTCATAATATCCTACATTTGGAAATTAAATGTTGAATATTATGAATTGTAACTCCAACAAAAGATAAAACCTTACCTTGATCGTACTTGTCAAAACATCAAAAAAATAACCTCAAGATTCATGTGCATGACCGCCACACCTAAATTTACCACAAATACAAAACTTCTAGCATGACCACTAGTAACATAGGACACCATGGAAAACCTTAACCAAGCTATTTGAACACATTTAATTCCTTTTTGAGTCGAGTTTTGAATCCCTTTTAACACATCAGTCACTTTTGGTGACATGCTCATGTTAATAAAATGTGATCGGTTCTGGATTATGGTTGCCGCTTAGTTTGAGCAAAACTGAAAAACCACCACAACTTACCTCTAGAATGCCAACAAGAGAAGCTGTAACCAACTCTCATTTGAATGAAAATGCTTTTAGAGGTTAGTTTTAGAAGTGGGTTTTTGTTATGATCCTCATGTGCGGATTTCACTAACGCCTCAAGGTTTTGGTGTATGTGATTCATTACATTTGGTATCGAGCAACCACCCAGGTTCAAGTCTCGGCACGGGTAGCTATGTCGGCATTGCAGTGTTCACCTAGGGCTCATATAGGGCGGGGGTGGGGTCCCGCTATACGGGTGCAAATCTAGCACGGGGTCCAAGCTACAGAAGTGTTGTGGGATGTTATGATCCTCATGTGTAGATTTCACTAACGCCTTGAGGTTTCGGTGTAACGGTTCATTATAGTTTTGGGGCCCACTAGTCGATGTGTGACAAGAGTTCATGACGTGATTACGATAATCATCCCGAGAATTATATTTGTAGCTTGAGATCCGCTTGTCGTAATCATCTCCCATCGGATGCGTGAATTCTTGATATATGGGGAGTAATTAGGAATAATCAAACTTAAAATGAGTGTTTTCAATGCCCAATTTTTAATCACTTTAGTCATTTTGGCCGACTTTACGAAATTGCAACTTTAGCTAAAAAACCCTCCGAGGCTCCCATTTGATTTCCAACTACTTGTGGAACCTTTTAAATATCATCTCAGTAATTTATAGAGTATGAATTTATCAAATTATTTGTATGACTAATTTTTAGAAATTATAATGCTTTCTCTCTCTTCACGTTTCTCTATAGTAATAAACAATGAAATTTTGGTTGGTTTTGCAAATGTAAATGAGTTTAAAATGTATATGGAATTGAAATGAAACTAAAATGGACACGAGATGTATGTGGTTATGATATGGTTAATAGAAAATAAAATGAATCCTATATTTTCTCTCTTTTTCGTACTCTTCTCTCAAGAATTTAAAAATTCAATAGAATGTGGAAGTTTTAATGTGTGAACAAACGACTCTCTCTCTCTCTCCCTATCTCTATCTCTCTCTATGTTTACGATTTGGTTTCTTTAAATGATGGATGCATGGATTTATGCTTGAGTGTAGGGTATTTCCATACCAATCGAGGACCTGAATGTGATGATGGTTGCAAGTACTCCAAACAAGAAGGATTCAGGATGTGATATGTTGTATTTAATGAGTTGTCATCGAAAATTTATACTCATCTTGTAATACGTGTATTACCTTAGAATAATGATATGTAGTGTTGTTCGAAGAATTATTCTTATGTACTTTTTGAAAAGGAAATAATATGGTTATATTTTGTAAGTGTTGAAAGGGATGTGAAGTTGTACTCAAATGTTATACTTATGTTATTGAGGTAATAAAACAATATTTTACCATGTTAATTATTGATTTATCTCCTTAACACTCATAATGCTCGGTAGAATCTTATCTTACCCAAACTATCAAAATAATAACGAGTTTCTAATCCATATCATTCTCTCTCCTCCCAATCAAGTCTTTCCCAATGTATAAAACTATGATCATGTTAAGAAAATACTCTAATCTCATTAAGCGCCTTCTTGTTTTGCATCTAAGACAAGTCTTACAAAAGACCATTCCCTTAAGTATTTCATGAGGCGGTGACTATACTTTGTGAACCCTGTCATACTTGGGCGAGCGAGACCAACATTTCTAGGTGTTATAGGTATGATCATATCATGTATATGTTTAATCCTCATGTGCGTAATTACCCTTGGTACCCTAGTGGGTGGATAAATCCTTGCAAAGATAGTTGGTAGTTTTACCTACGATTGATCTCATGTGAGAGATAAAGACATGAGTGGAGGCCATGTGTCAAATTACCTATGCATTGAACCCTTTTTACCTCTCGAGATAAAAGTGCTCCCTTGGTGAGTAATAGTGGATTACCTTGAGTTGTTTGAGGGTGTTAAGAGGTAACTATTTTGAACTCTCTTGTAATGTTTGTGGTAAGGTATAGTCCCCCGCCTTGAATGATTTTGAAGTTAATATATTGTCGGTCCTTTCTTAATGTTATTGGTAAAAGAAAATTTAACACATATTTACACAACGATTTAAATTTTTTTTTGGAAGGCATTTGAAATGTATAAATTTATATTAGATGTCTCGCTTGTAACATGCATTTAATACTTGAGTGTCTAGGAGCAATTAAATGAGTTGTCTTGTGGGAGGTTTCACTCCTTGTAGTATTGAATCCTTAAGTGTAAATTAAGTGTTATATGAATTACAATTGTTCTAAAATGGTGTCATTATTGAGACCAAAGTATCAACATAAGTGTAATGAGTACAAAAGTAAATGAGATATTGGTTTAGGAATAAGCTTATACAAAACTTAATAAGGCATTCTCGTGTCATTAAAAATTAATATGAATTGCTCATGGTGATGTCAAGCATTCAAGTAAACATAAAATCTTATATATATATATGCAAAAATGTTGAATTGACTCAAACTAGTTATTGAACTATAATAACTATAACAAGAAAATAAAGGTACCCTAATGGAAGGAAGTTTATGGAAGAGGTATCTTAAATGTAAATCTCCTTTAAATCCTAAGATTTCTTCCTTAACTTCATGTTAATTCCCCTTGTGTAATGAGGGTAAAATTGAAACGTCAAATAAACATTTTTGAGAAGCATAAGCTTAACATAAGACGAGAGCATTAGGAGTTTTGTATGTGTTTAAAATGTGGAAAATAGATATTTAGTTATGGATTTTATTGTAAGGGAGAAAGATCCAAATTAAGTGTACTTATTATAAGTTGAATGTTAAATGAAATTAAGAATATGTAGGTGGAGAAGGATAATTTATACTCACACAATAAATTCTCTTGGAATTTTAATCATAATTAAAATGTAACCATGGTAATGATGTGTTGTGGACTTTCCAATCCTTGGGTTATTTTTTTGGTTGGGTCATTGCTAGTATTTGTTCATTAGGGAAAGTGTTGCATCGACGTGCATCTAGTGTTATCATGTTGTCTATGTGGGTCCATGCTTGTGTAAGTGTCTTATGTGATGTTGAGTTTCTCTATTTGAGCCCATGTGGTGTTGTGTAGCGAGAAATGACAAAAAAAAACATATTTCGATAATTTTACTATTGTATTTTGGTGTTGAAATTGTGGGCATTACATAAAGCACTTGTCATGACACTAGCGTCACTTGAGACACTAGTGCCCAAACGGTCTTGTCCACACTAAGCACTCCCATCTAAAGATGTTCCAGATCCCAGTTTCTCGGACATATCTTGCACGGATTAGATATAGCCTTTCCATATTATTTTCCAACCTAGAATCAGTCTAGATCTATTGATATAAGCTAAGTCAATCTTATCTTTTATCTTGCACACATTTTTGTACTTTGCATGCTAGACCTTGTCTATTACTACTATATCTATTTGATCTCATTTCTTTAATAAAAGATTTAAATTTCATTAAATCACTTCTTTGTTATGTGTGTTTCTTCTCTTCTCTATCCTTCCTTTCTTGGGCCCTTCCAACATGACCTAACTCCATGATTCTCTTCCATCTCCTTATGTTTCTATCTTGTCACACATTTTCTTTGATGCAATCATCGACATCTCCTCTTCTTCCTTACCTACAAACTTTTGAGGGCTTCACCTTGCCTTCGTCTCTCAAGATTTGTTAGATCGCTCTCATGTTGATAGCATCTATCTTCTCCCCCTCTCATTGTGGAAATTTTCCTTTCACCACCTCCTTTCATTCTCTATGTGTATATCTTCTTGAGCTTCTTCGCAACGCTCCACCTTGAGATCTCTAAAAAAATTCTTCTCGTCCTAGTGCGCTCTTTTCCATGCGCACTATATAGCAACTATTTTCCTTAGTTTTTATGTGTTTTTTACCATCAAGGTAAATTCTTCTCGGGTCATACCACTCCCGGCCTCTCTTGATCCCAACTTCTTCGCATTCTCTCGTAGTTACTTTAACTATTTATGCACTCCCTCGGCTTGTGCGCTCCTCTTATTTTGCGTGCTTCCATGCACACCTCCTTTCGAGACCATCATGGATCTCCTTATCGGGTATGCTCTTTTTACACATACTCTAGTAATCTCCTTAGATTTATTATATTCTCCTACAATGGTGCTCTCATTATCATGTGTGTCTTCACCTTCATGATCCTCCACTCCTATTGGACTTTGTTTTTTTGTGCATCCCTATGTGCCTCTTCTTTCTATTGGGGTCTCTTCTCTTGTGCTCTTTATGGTGCATTGTTATGTAGTGGAGCATGTTTTCATGTGTGGAAGTGTTGAAGACTATACACTAAAATTATTGTACACTATCCACAGTTTTCTTTCCCCTCGAGAAAAAAATTGGCCTCAAAAAAAAAAAGTGCCCAATATTTTGGGAAACGTGTTCTTCTCATATGGGCTGGATTCTTGACCCATACGTTTATGGGATAGTTTTGCCCATGTTTTGGTACCCACAATATTGTAAAATTGCTTAAGCAATTGCTTATTTATGTTCTTTTGTGCATATAGTAGGGTTGATGTTATATTATAAAGGTGTGTGAGTTCAAGTGTGAATTCGGGAGAGTTTGTTGAGCATAGCTCCAAACAGATTTGGGTATTGTATTGAGAGAGAGGTGGCTTGTAATAAAATATGAGCAAGTGATTGCATAGCCAAAATTTGGTGAAACGCCTTAAATATCATCTCTATGTTGTGTTTTTTTGTTTTTTCTACACTTTTATTTCAGATCTGTAATATCTTTCTGCATATTAGTTTCTACTATTGCAATTCTATGAGGGATTGTTTTACATATTTTATCCCTTATTTTTTAACAATTGGTATCATATCCTAGTTTGGTTTTCTAAAGTGTTGAATCATAGGGAAATTTATAGCTTGAGTGGGAGTTATGGTAGATGATGGAAGATCAAAGGTTAATAAATTCAACGAGTAGAATTTTAGTCTTTGAAAGATTACCTTTATCAGAAGGATATTTATATTCCGTTGTTTGAGAAAGGGAGCAAACCCTCGAGCATGACGGATGCAGAGTGAGATTTTTGGATAGGAAGGTTCTTGGAACAATTCGGATATGTCTTGCATCTTCATTATTATTTAATGTTTCAAAGGAAAATACTACAAAATAACTTATGGATGCATTAGGGAAGTTGTATGAAAAACTCTATGCCTCTAACAAGATATTTTTAATGAAAAAGTTGTTTAATATGAGGATGTCTAAGAATAGTTCAAAGTAGCATAACATTTAAATTATTTTAATACGGTTTTGAATATGCTAGCTTCGATTCTGATAGAATTTGATGAAGAAGTTAGGGATTTATTAATTCTATGTTCTTTACACAGGAGTTGTAATAGCTTAGTAATGGTGGTAAGAAACTCGGTTGTGGTTAACTCGAAGTTGAAGTTTGAGGATGTTATAGGGGTGATTCTAAGCAAGGAAATGTGAAGAAAAATATCTAGGCAATCTTCTACTTCAGGGAATTCTTTGATAGTGGAAACTAGAGGGAGACAGAAGAATAGAGGAAGCCATGGAAAATCGAAAGATCGAGCAAAGTAAAAATCCAAAAGAAAGATGGTATGTTGGCACTGTGGAAAGTTTAGGCATGCAAAGAAGGATTGTTGGGAGCTTCAGGATAAGAAAAAACAACAAGAGGAAAACAAGGAGGAAAATGTGGCAACAAGTAATGTATGTCAGGATGCTTTGATTCTTTCTTTGCATAATATTATTGAATCTTGGGTTTTAGATTCGAGGGCTTCTTTCCATGCTACTCAACCTTCCCTATAATTTCTCTCCTAAAACCTACATGAGTTGTTTTCACAACTCACTTACATTATTTAACAAATATGCAACACATATTAAATATACACACTTATTAATCTAACCTAACTAATGCACCCATGTTAGGACTAATTCCTAACATTCCCCCCTTAGTGCTAACATGGGGAGAGGAACATCACCCATCCTTGGAGTTGTTTCATAGGTGCCCCCTCGAGATATATAACACTTGGATGTCGGTTACAACCAAAAATGCATCCAAATACAATTTCATCCTCATTATGATTTTTCGAAACTAAAGTATATTTCTTCCCCCCTTTTCGAAAAGTACCAATACAAAAATAATTAAATTAAAAGCTCTCGAGATGGTTCAAACATTATACCACTTGCCCCTCACATGTCATTGTGAAAAGGATATTTTACCACTAATGATAGGTGCTTACGGACTTACTTGAATCATGCAACATGGGAAGCTTGCAATAGAAAAGCTGATTTGTAGGATTTTGATGCCAAACATAAGATATAACGGAGTTTGTTGTCTGTCAGATTTCGCTATCAAATCTAGATTTGTTGTCCACTATTGGAGAGAAATCCTCAATGAAGATAGGATGTAATGAATGGAGTCAATCGATGCGTATGGAAGATGGAGGTAGCTAAAACATTGAGACAAAGCAATGGGATCGACGCAAAATCCAATTTGCACCAGTTGCCATCAATTTATAAGAATAGTTCAACAAGATGGCCACAGCCCCAAAAATGCCACCAATTTAAACCAAACTCTGCTCAAACCCCAAAATAATTGTACCCTAACTCATCCAGATACACTTCGAAAAAAATATCGCAATACTGAGAACACGAAGAATATTTTCCAAACTAACTTAAAAATAGTGGTTTTTTTCCTTTGGCGTAATCCATGATCTCGAACATTTGATAATGGGGTAAACTACACCTCGAGAAAACACTCATTTTATCCCCTCCTTATACAAATAATCTAGAATTGATGTTTCTTTGTGAGATTTGAACGCCTTTACAGATCGTGAATGCCTTCTTGAGCTATGAAGCTGGGTAGTGTCGTGTTGAAGAGGCTAAACTAGATATGGGGAATAAAAATGTACTGCACATGACTGAATCGAATCACTATTTAGAGTGATAAGATATCATGAATCATATCAGGAAAAGAAAGTTTGTAGTCACTTAAGTCAAGTCAGAGAGGTCGATTGGAGTGAGGTAGAGCCGAATCGACTCACCTGTAGTAGGGATTGATACTATACTAGGTGAGGAGAAAAGCTTGATATATTGTGGGTTTCGATGCAACTCCCCATGGTTGCCAATAAAAAGGTTATTTGAATAAAAAATGGAAGATATCCCCTTGAAACTTCCAAAGAATTCTCAGCATCTACCTTTGAGATATGTTCCAGTACAACCTTTAATGGTATGACCAGTGTAGATCAATCGATGCGATCATAGATTTTTCTTGTTTGTAGCAAGTATGAACAACAACCAAACTATATTTCAGAGAAATCAAAATCTCCAAACAAATATACATATAGAACCACATACAAATATATATCTTTTTATGATAATTATGAACAAGATGACTAAAATATTATGGAAGGAGTGAATGAATTGGAAGAGATATGACGATGCATGTGAATGATGGATGTCAACAGTTTCGTTGTGAGGTCTATGGTATCCGCTATTACCAATGACAAATATACGAGAAGGATGACCACTACAAATTCCATATTTCGCATGAGGTATGTGATATATGTTAGTCCTTTGTTTGCACCACTTGACTTCACAACAAATGAATGGGCACGGAAGAAGGGAATGGGGTCACAGAGGTCCGTGGGATCTACTAACCCATTTCCTTAATCAGCTTGACAAACGAAACATGAGTGGAGTGAAAAAACTAGAGAGGCCTCACAGGGAAACTTGCTCTACGATACCAAATGTATAGATTTTGATGAGATTTTGTCTCCTGTAATAAATATGAATTCTATTAGAATTGTTCTTGGAATAGTGGCGGTAGAAGACTTGCACTTAGAATAGCTAGATGTAAATACTACATTTCTCCATGGTGATTTGGAGGAGGATTTATATATGCAGCGATCACAGGATATGAGGTCAAAGGTAAAGAGGAGATGGTGTGCAAATTGAAGAAGGGCTTGTATGGCCTAAAACAAGCTCCACATCAATGGTATAAGAAATTTGATAGCTTCATGATGGAGCAAGTTTATATTATATGCCACTCTGACCATTGCGTATATATAAAGAAATTTCAGGATGGAAGTTATATTATCTTGTGTTTGTATGTGGATGACATGTTAGTTGTAGGAAAAAACATGTAAGAAATAAAAGTACTCAAAAAGTAGTTGAGTGACTTCTTTGATATGAAGGATTTGGGGATAGCCAAAAAAATCCTTGGTATGAGGATATCCAAGGATAGGAAGGAATAGAAGCTGACTTTATCTCAAGAAGAGTACATTAAGAAGGTCTTGGAGAGGTTTAATATGCAAGATGTTAAACCGGTTGGGACTCCTTTGGTAGACCATTTCAAGTTATCAAAGGAGTTGTGTCCCAAGATAGAGAAAGAGAGAAACCATATGTCCAAGAGACCTTATTCATAAGTAGTTGGAAATTTTATATACGTCATGGTGTGTGCTAGGCTTGATATTGTGCATGCGTGGGAGCGGTGAGTAGATTTATTACTGATCTATGTAAAGAGCATTAGTAAGAAATAAAGTGGATCCTTCGGTATTTGAGAGGGACCGTGGGGACATTTTGTGCTACTGATGGATCGACACCACTTTGTGTGGTTATGTAGATCTAGATGATCTGTAGATGTAGGCAGCAAGAGGAGCACAACAGTTATATTTTCACTTGTAGGTGGGATAGAAGTGAGCTCGATTTCATGGCTACGGAAGCTAATGGATTTTTCAACCATGGAGGTTGAGTATGTTGTTGCCACACATGATGAAAATAAAGAGATGATTTGGTTACAGCAATTGCTTGAGGATTTGGGGCATAAGTAGGAGGAAGGTAAGCTGCATAGTGATAGTCAGAGTGTTATACACCTAGCTAAGAACTCTATTTTCCACTCTAGGACAAACCATATATAGTTAAGGTACCATTTCATTAGGACAACTTTGGAGGAAGAGAATTTGAAGCTGGAGAATATTCATACCGGTCAAAATCATGCAGATATGATCACCAAGGTGGTCACAAGGGAGAAATTGAAGCTATGTTCAGCTTTGGTTGGTCTTCACGGACGACAATGAAGGGTTGAGAAGCTTGCTCAGAGGAAAACTAATCTCCAAGTGGGAGATTGTTATGTTGTGGAGCTTGTTTTCATGTGTGGAAGTGTTGAAGACTGTACACTAAAATTACTGTACACTATCCACAGTTTTCTCACCCCACTCCCCAGGAGAAAAAAATTGTCCTCAAAAAATGTGCCTAATATTTTGGAAAATGTGATCTTCTCATATGGGCATGTTTTTGACCCATAGGTTTATGGGATGGTTTTGGCCCATGGTTTTGGTACCCACAATATTGTAAAATTGCTTAGCAATTACCTATTTATGTTCTTTTATACATATAATAGGGTTGATGTTACATTATAGAGGTGTGTGATTTCAAGTGTGAATTTAGGAGAGTTTGTTGAGCATAGCTCCAAACATATATGGGTATTGTATTGAGAGAGAGGTGGCTTGTAATAAAATCTGAGAAAGTGATTCTTGGTGAACATAGCCCAAATTGGGTGAACCACGTTAAATAGTGTCTCTATGTTGTGTTCTTTTTTTTTGAGTTTTATTTCAGATCTGTAATATATTTATGCATATTAGTTTCTACTATTGTGATTCTGTGTGGGATTGTTCCGCATATTTTATCCCTTATTTCATAACACGTACCCCACTCATTGTTCTTCCAAGATGCTCTCTCACATGTTTGAGGTGTATTTTGTGTGTGTCTTCTTCACGCTTTGTAGACATAAAATCACACACTTATGTACATTTATAGGTCCTAAAACGTATTAGCATTCATATGATTCCTAAGCAAGAAAAATAGTAATTAACAATTGTCCTTAGCCTCTTTTCTATGTTTCTTGTTTTCTATTTGGTCTTACACACCCTATAGCCCATTCGATATTTTACTTATTTATATTTTGCAGCTCAGACATAGCATCCAACCGGGACAAGAGCGCTCAGGTGCCCTTGTCCGCTTTGGGTGCCCCTGACCCTTTCTTACCTTACTCGCTCTTTTTGGGTCTCTTTTATCTTTTGGGCATATTTTTCACTTATGGGTCGGCCTTCCAGTTGTCAATTACGAAATTCAAACAAGGGAATCATATAAATACATAGTTATGTGCTCAAAATCAAGGACCAAGCTCTAAGCATTACTACTATCACCTAAGCTTGCACTCAAAAGGCACCTAAAGCACTTCAAAGCATCCATCCAAGGGACAAGGGCTACATCATTTCTACATACACAAGTATAGGAAGGGGAGTTCATTTTTCCATCCACACACTTTATTACATTTCTACATTTAGCTATAGCACGATATCAAGTACAACTTGCACAAGGGCATACTAGGGAACGATTTCTACACACACTCACAAGAACTACATGGATTTTGAAATGTAGTGCAGCACTCATTTGTAAATTCACTCTTAGGTTGGCAAGTCGAGATCTGTCGACTCCCCACATGTCATCTTTCTTTTTAAATTTGATGTGGTTAGTGGGTTTTACAAGTGAGCTTTTGTTTTGCGGGTTATAGGTGCCTCGGCGATCATAGTGCGATCATCGGGCAAATCAATATGGAACATTTATGACACTTATGTACGACCTTTGTAAAAATTAGGTTCGAGACCACTTTCGTAGTCACATGCGCCTAGTGACGGTATCTAGCTCCCTTACCCCGGTCCAAGTTCCCATGTCTAACATCATTCGTAAGCTCCATAATTTATCCTAAGCACTTACAATACTATTCACCACTGTTTAGTAGTTTTCTCAGTCAGTAGCACCTATAAATAAAGTGTAAAATTAACTAAGTCATCCTTTCTATCTCTCTCACTTAGGGTTTTCACCTTGCATGCTTTATTTCTTGTTTCATAATGTATTTAGTTGTTGTATATCATAGTGTATATTCAATTACTCTGGAATTAGGGTATAATTATTCATTTTTATTAAATCATTTGTTGAACCCACTCATTAAAACACTAACTTTTGAGAATGTATCAAAATATCTCCTTCTTTTGAATTCATGGATCAATCTTCCTATCCTTATTTTACTCCAACTAAGGTTTCTGGCATGGCTATGACTACTTTTGATTTTATGTGAGTTCGTACGCAACATCCTCCTCGCTTTCTTACTCCAATACCTAATCCAACCATCAATGTAGTCACCACTCATTGCACTCGTCCTCCTACAGTTCCACCCATTTCTGTCCCACCACCTATCACTTCTACAATTCATACTACCACCTCTAAGGGTTATGACATCATAGAGCAGCTTAAGAATACACTAGAAAAAATCTCTCTTTATGATTTATTGCATAGTGCACTTGATTATCGTCATACATTAGAGGTCACCCTTCGTTCCATTCACATTGAAAACAATAATTCACATGTTTCCTTTGCTCACCTAATTCAATCCCTCAAAAATATGTCACATGTTATATCTTTTAGTGATGAGGATATCCCTCCCTTCATTGTTGACGATCCATTTGTACCTTTGTTTATCATTGTTATTATTGGTTCCATCTATATCAAGCATGTACTGATTGACAATGGCTCTACTATAAATTTATGTGCTTTATCACTCCTCAGGAAAATTGGCATTGTTGGTTATCTAATTAAAAAATCCTCTCAAGTTATTTGTGGCTATGATTCCACTACTCGCACATGTATGGGCACTATCACCCTACCTCTACAAGTTGGGCCTAAATTGTTCCTACTATATTCTTTGTTATTGATGCCACATTCCAGTTCAATTGTTTACTTGGTAGACCATGGATTCATGCAATGCATGATGTTCCATCTCTGATCCATCGGTGCATTAAATTATTTCATGATGGTTATGAACATACTATACTATTGTTGCGGGCCCCAAACCATTCAATTTTTTTCATATAGACCCTGTTACCGCTATGCCCATTCCTCCATCATAACCTATTCCATATCACAACATTGGTACATATGATGTTGGGAAATCTAGTGCTCTTAATCCTTCTGTTACTTCTCCATGCACTCCGTCCATTCCTACTCATACTATGAATATCCTATCACCCACCATGTCCACCCTTATGGCTACTACTTCACCTAGCATAGCTCCTTTCAATTCTACATCTGGTTCCATCCCTACCAATATTCTTGATAATGATATACAACAAGACAATGCTAGCACTGATGATTATGATGATGAGGTTGATGTCGTAGAACTTAACGATGACACATTGCGCAATTGTAACTTCACTCCCATTGAAATCGATTATTCCTACCTTCAAGATACTTTCGTTTCTATTGGCCTTGGTGAATATAAATTCAAGAAGCTCCCTCAATCCACTAATTTCATGATACTTTTTCAAGGGTTGTACATACTTTAGATATTCTCTCTGTTAGGTTGTGGAGCACTGTTTTCATGTGAGAAAGTGTTAAAGAATGTACACTAAGATTATTGTAAACTTTTCCAGTTCTCTCGTTGGGGTTCGGGGCTAGGCGAGGCCCGAGAGGGGGTCTGGGGGTGGCGGCTCCTGGTAGTAGGGGTTCGGGCGCAGCCCCAAAAAAAAATTTCTCATATGGGCAGTTTTTAACCCATAGATTTATGGGACATTTTTGCCCCATGGTTTTGGTACCCATGGCTTTGTAAAACTTCTTAACTAGTTGTCTATTTATATGGTTTTGTGCATATGGTAGATATAATGAAAACATTGTAGACATGCTTTGAATTCGGGTGTGAATTTTGTAGAGTTTGTTAAGCATAGCTCCAAACAGATATGGGTATTGTATTGAGAGAGCGGTGGCTTGTAATAAAATCGAGCAAGTGATTCTTAGAGGACGTAGCCCAATTTGGGTGAACCACGTTAAATATTGTCTCTTTTCGTTGTGTTATTTTTTTCTACACTTTTATTTGAGATCTATAATATTTTACGCATATTAGTTTCTCTTTTTGTTGCTTGATTTTGTGAGGATTATTCCACATATGTTATCCCTTATTTCCTAACACTCTCACCCATTTCATCTCCCCAAGTTCGTTCTTCTCCGCACCAAGATCCCTTTACATGCACTCTCTTCATTCGTAATTCTTATTGCACTCATATTCCATTTGACCCTACTTACTATGAGACTATTTGCACACATGATGATTTGGTTCGGTTAGGATTCACAATTCTTGGTATTCTACCTCCACCTCATTCTGCTCACTTATATCATGTATGTGTATTCATTATTGTTGATTATGGCCTCTGCATCTTCGATTTGATAGTCTTCTTAGCACACTCTCCTCATTCCTCTCCACTCACACTTGTTCAACCTTAGCTTGATTACATTGGTGGCACACTAGATCCCAATCATATTGATATTACATTTCCCATGCCTTTCGGTCACATCTCTATATGTAATGACTCCTTCTTGGGCTATTCTCAAAATCTCACTCGATGGTATGCACATGATTTTCCACAACCACCTTTTAGTGATGAAGAATATATAATAGGCATGTAAATTTTACACCATGCAAGGTCTCTTTATATGATCAACCTCACAGTATTGTTTATAAAGTCTCTAATCCAACTCCAATTGGCTACGATCCTGACAATGACGATCTCTTAGATGATTTTACTTTATTCTTTTCCATATCTTACACTTGGGGAAACATGTTTTTTTTTTTTCCCCATTCAATAATTACCAATTCTTTCTAGTCTCTACACATACACATTATGCTTTGTGTTTTACACCTAGTCTTTCGTACTAATTCTTACACATCTTGATACACACATTGTATCATCATTACCATATGACACACTCTAGTTCCACGGTTCATACTCAATTGTTGAGGGTTTAAATCTGAAATGAACCTCACCACATTCACTTTTCACGCTCTATGCTTCATGATCTATCTTTCTAGCACACATTTTTCAAACCATTTCCCAATGACGCACTCTTGTTCTATGGTTCATTCTTGATTGTTGAGGGGTCTTTTATAAATTAACCTCATCTCATACACATCCCTTTGGGGGCACGCTACTCCTTCCACCTTCACATTTTGCATTCCATACCATTCACACTCACATCATATTGCATATATTGGGTGCACTTACTCTTGCTTGTTTATACTAGTTACATGATGAACTTTGCTTATTTTGTTATTCAAATCCTCAATATGCCATTATATGTATCATATACACATGAACGTTCACTTGGTCTCTAGTTGTGAATGCATATCTCTTACAAGTATTTACACGTTACAATGATGTTTGTCACTATACCTCTTACTAGTCCCACAAAGGCTCATGGGGGAATATACTTTTTCACACATTACAGGTGTTATCATTGCATCATATACTACTTCTTATTCTTATTAGAAAACTACTTATTCCATTGATACATACATGTTTTGACATACTCTTTATCTTTCTAACGTGTTAACGAGTGCTTCATGAGCAACTTTTGCCTTATAAGACTATATGCCACCATGGTTGTCTATTAAACTTTGGTTTCCATTGTTTTCAATTATATGTTATTATTTATAGGCTATGCCTTATGTCTTGTCTGATCATTTTTTGTATGTTTTTGGCTGCTTCGAACCTAATTGTCTTGTGACATTGTGAGCGATGTCCCATGTTTGAAACCCACTTTTCGCGGTCTATCTTGTATGCACATTTTATTGTTACATTGTTTTTATATGACATGTTTGCTTCTTTTACTACTAACACATGTATCTAGCCACTTTGTTTACATGTGCCTTAGTTTATACCATGCAAATCCCCTCCCTCTGCAAGGATATAGTTCATCTCATCATTAGATCCTCTCTTTTGAACCGCAGATTCCTATTGATGTCACATGTACCCCAAATGAAGGGGGCATACATTGGGTGAACAAATCACTCCAACAGCAGCTCAGAGCTACGACACAGCACAGTATAGTATAGGAACAAAACAGAAACACGGTCATAGAATGACCTAGAATCTGACTTGGGTCCTTAGCATAGCACATACACCAGTTCCCAACATCGACAACAACACACAGGCACATGTGTCCTCCCCTGTGGGGCACATACAATCACCTTCTCATATTAGCGATCTCTGAGAATTCTTGAGTAATTTTGCAACTACATGCATAGACCTACAATTATAATATGCATGCAATCTCCAACAAGCATTTCAATCAAAATTGATTCAGGACAGTAGGTATAAAATAGGGACACACCATCTGTAGTGGTGTTTATCGTGTAGAGTCATAGAAGGAGAGTAACACTAGACCTTTCTCCCTAACACTTGCTCTTTGGCATGAGATTTCCCAAAAAAACTCATACTTGGCACAAGATCGCCCAAAAAAATTTCTATCAGCATGAGATCGCCCAAAAAACTCACTCTTCACAGTAGCTCAAGACATTTTTCTATCCTTTTACACTCTTTTACATTATGTGCACACTTTCCTTTTACATACTTTTACATATTTATGCACATTTTTCTCTGATTTATCATATACAAAACTTTGACTACATTATTGTTATTCTTTTTGTAGGTTTTCCTTACAAGAATCAACAACCACAAGCTACAACAATGACAAGTACAATGTAATGCACACTCATCACCCTTAGGGTCACTTTCCTTTCCTACTTTCCACGCTTCACTTTGTATAATTCCACGCTTCACTTGTCCACTCGGCACACATTTCACCACACGCTCTACATGGTTATCAGGTACACATCTTCTATCTACTTTATGTTATCAAGTATTCACTCAACAACATAAAGTGGGGGAAATGTAGACACAAAATTACACACTTGGGTACATTTCTAGGTCCTAAACACATATTAGCATTCATATGATTCCTAAGCAAGAAAACTAGTAATTGACAATTGTCCTTAGCCTCTTTTCTATGTTTCTTGTTTTCTATTTGGTCTTACACACCCTATAGCCCAGTCGGTATTTTATTTATTTATCTTTTATGGCTCAGACACCAGCGCCCAACTAGGACAGGAGTGCCCAGGTGCCCTGTCCCCTCCGGCGCCCCGACCCTTTCTTACCTTACTCACTCCTTTTGGGTCTCTTTTATCTTTTGGGCATCTTTTTCACTTATGGGTCGGCCTTCCAGTTGTCAATTACAAAATTCAAACAAGGGAATCATATAAATACATAGTTATGTGTTCAAAATCAAGGACAAAGCTCTAAGAATTATTACTATCACCTAAGCTTGCACTCAAAAGGCACCTAAAGCTCTTCTAAAGCATTCATTTAGCATCCATTCAAGGGACAAGGGTTGCATCAACTTTGCATACACAACATAGGAAGGAGAATTTCATTTGTCCATCCACACACTCTATTACATTGCTACATTTAGCTATAGCATGCTATCAAATGCAACTTGCAAAAGGGCATCCTAGGGCATGATTTCTACACACACTCACAAGAACTACATGGATTTTGAGATGTAGTGCAACACTCAATTGTAATTTCACTCTCGGGGTGACCATCGAGGTCGATCGACTCCCCATTTGCATCTTTCTTTTTAGATTTGATGTGGTTTGTGGGTTTGTGCAAGTGATCTTCTATTTTGTAGGTTACAAGTACCTTGGCAATCATAGTGTGACCGACAGGGAAATCAATAGGAAATATTTGCGAGACTTGTGTGACACTATTAAAATCAGGTTCTAACCACTTTCACAGTCATGGGTGCTCAATAGCGCAGTCTTTAGCGCCTAGTGCCCTTGCCCGATCCAGCGCCCATGTCCAAAGCATCATCCGTAAGCTACGAGAATTTATCACGAGCGAGTTGCAACATTGTTCACCTCTTGTTCAATAGCTTTCCCTATCCAGAGCACCTCTAGATCAAGCGTAAAATCAGCTAAGTCATCCTTTCTATATATCTCACTTAGGTTTTTACCTTGCATGCTTTATTGCTTGTGTCATATTGTATTTAGTAGTTGTATATCATAGTGTACATTCAATTACTCTATAATTAGTGTTTAGTAATTAAGTTTTTATTAAATAACATGTGTACTTTCCTCCTTCCATTCCTCTTCCTTTACCATGACCTCCTTTCATGGTTTTGTGCATACCTTTGTGCACTCATGGTCTTTGTCGACCATCTCCTCCTCAATGACCTCTTTTTCCAACGTGATACTCTCACACATTTCCATTTGATGTACCTTTTCTTGCACATGCTTTTGTATTACTCCCACATCTAAACCATCCCATCTTGGCGGTACTCCGGTGATGGGGTTCTTCTTCTCTGTTTTTCTCCTCTTGCGTAACCTTTGGTTGTGCCTTCACGCATGCCTTCTTATGGTGTTATTATAGCACTCTTCATGCATTATTTTCTTTGTGCCTTAGAATCCCTACTAAATACTCCTCCTCTCCACCTCCGACCCATGAGGCCCCTATTTTATGGTAGTATTCTTATACGCAAAGCGGTTGGTCTATACATTTTGGAGTCCCCTGAATCTCTTCATTCATTTCCTCGAGCTTCTTCATGACTTTTGCATCGACGCATCTTATTTTCTTGACACCATCTCACCAATAATTATACTCCATCTTTTATCCACGTTCTCTACCCACTTCACAAAATAGAGAACATTATTTCCCAGCGCCTTGTTGCCTCACATTCGGTGATCTAATAGTTGTTTCACTTGCCTCTTTCCCACATGAAATAACCATCTCTAATACCACTTGATGAGTCTATCCCACTGGGAGTCGAGGGCCCTTATATATATACATATATCGCAAGCTCTTGTAGGGCCTTTCCCCCTAGTCGAGGGACTGAGATATAGATATAGGTTGCCTCTAGAGTTGGGGTAAAAGAGACATCTCTCTATCTCTCATTTCCTACAGAGCCACACGATGGGCTACAAAATGAGTGTAGACTTTCATTTATATAAACAAGTCATATGACATCTACAATGTCCCTCAAGAGGATTTACATAATGTTGGTGCTAGTTAGGGCCAACTCAATCTCCTTCTCTCTCTAACTTTCTCCTTTGGCTCTATGGCCGATCTTGCTCTTCTTTCGGTCCCGATTCCAAGTGTCGCCACCATCATGGCTCCAACTCCTTCCACCTTCAATAACCAACTAGGTGGTCTCCTCCTCCTTTCATATTTGCACACCCGATTTTTCCCACTTCTCTCTCCTCTCTGTGACTTCTCCACCCCTTTCAATTCAAATTTAAATTGGGCTCTTTTAATGCCCTTTTCCACATGATCTTCTCTCAACCAATTATTTTACGCCACATCACCTTGTGGTTGGATTTTCCTTTCCATTTAATCCATCATCAAGTCACTTTCACCCATGTGACCATGCAAATCTATATTATCCATCCTTTCTCTGCGAGTTTTCACCTTGTGTCTTATCACTTAGGGCCCTGTCCTTCACATTTGTTGTCACGCCCCGCCTTAGGCTACGACTCCTTCCGAGATCCTCACGTGCTTCTTTTTATTGCTCCACACTTCTTTTCCATTTTCTCATGCTTTGTCTTCTTCCTACAATGTTGCTTGCTTGCTTCCGCTCAAAAATTCCACGCAATCCCCTT
The DNA here is from genome assembly GCA_018340775.1 of Taxus wallichiana var. yunnanensis. Lineage (NCBI taxonomy): Eukaryota > Viridiplantae > Streptophyta > Pinopsida > Cupressales > Taxaceae > Taxus > Taxus wallichiana. The sequence goes on from CM031237.1 coordinate 441,497,827, forward strand.
TATTTATTTGTACCTTTACCTTCTCCTCTCCACTTTGTCATGTGTGCGTCCATGCCCCTTCTTCCTATAGGGTTCCCTTTTCTATGTGTGTCATGTCATTCTTCCACATGCTCTTTTATTCTCTTTGAGTGTATCATTCTTTCTGCACCCTTGCTCCTCGGCCGCTTCTCATGAACTTCTTTCTTTCCCGACGCAATCCATTTCATGCATCATTCTTTACCTCATGTGCATTTCTTCCGTGCATGCCTCTTTCTTTGGTGGCTTCAGGCCACTTCTTTTGTTCTTTGTCGCTTTCTCTCGTGACCTTGTTCTTATTTTTCAAGTCGTCCTTATTCTATCACTCATCTTCCTTATGTTTTCCTTTCCTTTCTCATGTGAGTCTCCCAATTTACGCGCACACCTTCCTTCTTCGATGCAAATTTTCCTAAGTTCTAGAGGATGTCCCTACATCATAAGTGCATATCTATTAGATATCATAATTGTGTGATAGGTTGTTTATAGTCATATTGTAATCTTCATAGAAGTTAAGGTGATTCTAGAGCATGAAGCAAAACCAAAGGATGATAATGAACAAGCTCATGTGAACTAGAAGAAGGTGAATATGTGTATGAATTTGATGTAACTACGAGAAGATGACCGAGAGAGTCAGTAAAGGGATGAATTGGATGAAGTAGAGGGGAACCAAAAGATGCACAACCAAAAACTCATGTCTTGAGAAGATTGGATTGGGTGAGAACGGTACCTTTTCGTTCTACATTTAGTTTAATCAATTTTGTCTATTACTATTGATGACCCAAAGACTATAAATGAGGCATTTGGTGAAAAGAAAATAAGTCGTGGAAGAAGGTTATGGAGGAAGAAAAGGAATCCTTAAATAAGAATCATACATGGGAATTGATAGAGTTACCTTGTGGAAATTTGTTAGTTGTAAATGGGTATTTAAGAATTACAATGCAAAAAAGGAAAATGGAGAAGTATAAAGCTCGCTTGGTAACAAAGGGTTCTCGCATGTAAAGGGACTTGATTTTGGTGAGATTTGCTTGCAAAGTTACATTCTATTATATTGCTTTTAGGTGTTGATGTTGCTTTGATCTAGAAATAGACCACATGGATGTTAAGTTATCTTCTTTACATGGTGAGCTTGAGGAGGAAATATACTTGAAGGACCCAAAAAAAATTAAGGTTAAAGGAAAGGAAGATTTAGTGTGTAGGTGAAAATGTCACTTTATGGTTTAAAGTAATCACCAAGAATGTGGCACAAAAATTGATGGGTATGCATCGGGACTTGGACTTGGAAGAAGCAAATTTGATCCGTGTGTTTATTTTAAACAAGAAAGTGAAATTTTTGTTATCATAGTATTGTATGTAGATGACATATTGTTAATTGGCAACAATAAAGAAATGATCGATCAAGTTAAGCCTTAGCTCTCATCTCAATTTAATATGAAGGATCTTGGTGTTGCGAAATTTATTTTGGGCATGGAAATTAAAAGAGATTGTGTCAATAGAAAACTGGTCAAGTCAAAGGAAGTATGTTGAGATGATATTACAAAGGTTTAAAATGCAAGAAAGTAACCATGTCATTATTTCCTTTCCGTTTGTAAGAAATTACCTATTGAATAATGTCCTAAACATGAAGAAGAAATTGAGGATGTCTCGGGTGTTATATGCTAGAGCGAGTTGGTAGTTTGATATATGCAATGGCTTGTATTAGACTTAATATTACTCATGTAATGAGAGTAGTTAGCATATTCATATCAAATTTTGTAAACAAACATTGGATTATGGTGAGGAGGATCTTTAAGTATATGTGTGGGACATCGACTATGCAATATGCTATCATAAAACTCTAGTGAAAGAAAGAAATTGAATCTACATGGATTTGTGAATTTAGACTAGAGGCGAGAGATGCGCTATGTGCGAGATCTACCTTGGTGGGTATATTTCAAGTTGTTCGGTGGAGTTGTAAGTTGGATGAGTAAACATCAAGCAAGTATTGTGATATCCACCACAAAGTGAATACATGGAAACTACTCATGCAAACACAGAAACGATGTGACTTTAAAGGTCGATTTCCATTGTTGGGTTCACTCAAAATGTTGTAAGGATCGATTGTGATGGTCAAAGTACAATTTTTCTAGTAGAGAACCATGAGCATCATTCTAGAGTGAAACATATTGATGTTTAATACCACTTTGTAAGAGGAATGGTGGAGGAGAAGAAAATACTACTAGAGAAGGTGGACATAGAAGATAATGTTGTTGATCCTTTGACAAAAGTTGTAAGCATTGAGAAAAAATTATTAGTGCAAAAATTTAATGAGCACGACTATCATGATTTGTTGACTATATGGGCCTTGGCACCCCATATGAAAAGTATGCAACAAGTCAAAGAATGTTGGAAATATAACCCATGGTTTTGGTACAATTGAATTGAAATATGAATATGACAATTACATAATGTTCCTATTGATGTGCTTACATAATGTTGGACATGAAGTAAGATATAATAGAACTAAGAAGTATATAAGCTGTATGGTAAAACAATTGATTTAATACAATTAAAGAGAAATTATTGTGTTATGTTGTTTTGTGAAATGGTTTTCCAATATAAATATTGTGCAATGTGTAATCTTGTGTATGTCATTTCTCTAGTTTTTGTTTAAAGATTTTGTGAAGTATTGCTTTTCTCGTATTTGTTTATCGAATCAAATTCTCTTCACAACGGGTTACATAGTTAAAATATAAAAAGGTGCATCATGTTAGACTTGCATTGATAAGAAGGAATCAAAGTTTATTGTTGTACACACTAAAATTTGTGTGCTGTGCATTTAAGCAAGTGCTTATCACTCTTTCAATTATTATATTTATGAATTCATTATTATGATTAATGTTGGAAGTTAATTAAATCAGAATAGTCTACTTATTACTAACTCTTATACCTAACAATAAATCTAAACAAAAGAATGTAGTTTTAGAGTGTAAACAACTTTCTCTTTCATAGAATTAGTTTTTCTAAGTGTTCATAGAGATGTACTATGGTGTTGACTTCATTAATTTAGAGGTGGTGTTTGCATCTTTGAAATAAACCAATCAATTCCCTACAAACAAAAGAACGAACTAAATTAAAATTAAAATTAAGTTTCATGAAGGTCAGGAATACAACAAAACTGGAATTGAGGGAACGGGGTTGGCACTCCGTTTCATATAAATACTTTATATCGTATTGCATTGTAGAAATAAAGACAATGAGAAACAAATAAATATAGAAAAAATGCTGCAGATATTATTTAACTAATTAATGTTCTGATTCAGAATTATGTAACCATTACATAGAAGTTAATATTTAAGTTAAAAAGTGCAGCATACCTAACTCGCTACACTTGAATAGGTGCCTACACACTATTAAAGTGAGTCCCATCACATGCATAAAAGTTAAAAGTTACAGCCTGTTGTTTTTCTATAACCCATTGAACAAGGAATACTCAGGAAACTGTGCATTTGATACTAGACCTCTATCGTTTCTTGGGAAAGAAAATTGAGGCCACGATACAACTCAAACATGCAAGTGCAAAAAGTGCTTCATATTAATTTAAAATCGAGAGCAACTAAATTAGTCTCTAACATTCACTCTTCTTTAAAAATAAAGTGCTTCTCGATTTCACTCGTCAGTCCTAATAAGAATTCAAAAGGCCCAGGAAACTACCTTGAGCATAAATACAATGGAGTTAAAAATAGATACAGATGAAATTGAGGTGAATTGGCAGGAAACGGGATTGGAGAAGCATCTCCAGTAACGGTTTTGCCGAGTCCAAAACAATTTAACACTGGATTATCATGTACAATTTATCATAGAGAAAAACAGAAGAAGAAAGCGGATGTTTACATGGAGAGCGTCGTGAAATTTTATGGCATGAAAGAATGAGGTTAGAAGCATTAAAGAAAGAAAGAACCATGATGTTGTTCTAGAAGGAGGTGAAGGGGAACTGCGCGGGCGGTGAGAGGGGCGAGTGAGGAGAAGGCAGTTGCAAAGTGGAGGAGAGAGCGGCAACAAGGACCCCGCCGGGAATGGAACCTGCGACCCCCAACAACTGCGATAACGCATACTGCGACCCCGGCGACGGAAACGGCGAAACATACGGGAATTGCTGCTGCTGCTGCTGCTGTTGCGTGTTTGCCAGAAACAGCGGCGAAAATGGCGGAGCGGCGCCCAAGAAAGCGGCCTGCTGCTGCTGCTGCTGCTGCGCCATGGCAGAGGCGGCGTTGTGTTGAGGCAACGGGAAAGGGCCCGCGAAGCCGGAGGGCACGGTCATGCCGGAAACCGTGGGCCTGGGGCCTGCGTGGGATACGTTAGCCCAGGAAGCGCTGGAGGGCGGAACCGGGGAGAAATACTGCGGCGAGGGACCCGAAGAAGAAGGAAATTGGAAGGCGGTCGATCGCATGGGCCTAGCGGCGTTGGCCAAGTTAGGAGCGAATGTGGCGGTGGTGGTAGCGACAGGATGCTGTTGTGGGAAGGAAACGGAGTTAATGGCGGAAAGATTGGGATTTGAGACAAGCTTGTTGAAGGAAAATACTGACTGGAGCGGAGGCGGCCTTATTCTCTGCAGGCGGGGTGGGACTGGGGCTGCGACTGCGGGTGGAGCTGCCATGGGAGGCGGAGGAGGCGGAGGAGGAGGAGGAGGAGGAGGAGGAGAGGAAGAAGCAGGTGGAGGAGGAGCGGGGGAGCCGGTGAGGCGCTGGACGATGTTGCGGAAATCATTCTTGTCAATGGTGTAGACGGGCGCCTGGTGCTTGGGACCTGAATTACGCTGCGTTTGATCACCTTGCTGATCTTTGCGGAATGGAGTTTGTTCACTCCCAGATATATGTTATTTCTGCTTCCTTCCGGCGACTCAGACCCTTCTTCCATTTTTCTCTGCACCCAAAAATGCAAAATGTTCCCTTTTTGGTGCTCACCTGTATGAATAAATAAGCTGCTTTATTTACAGATTTCTTCCGCCATTAAAGCTGCTGGAATGCCTCATTTTCGGCACACCGGCTTCATCGCCCACACACAGTTGAGCAACACGGTAAAACGTAAATAATATTATTAATAAAATGATGGCGGAATGATACTTAACGCCCTCGTGGCTCGATCGTGTCCGCTAGATCTCTTGCGATCTAAGCCGTTACTTTGTTATCGTTGACTGGATTGTCGTGGCACTGGTGATGGTCTGACCGCATTAGGGAAAGCGACAGGGCTTCGGTCAAACATCAAAATCTTTGACTGCCCACAAATCGCATTAATGGCTTCATTTTCCGTTATAAAATCGCAAGTACTGAGGGCGCTTTTCGAATTTCAAGACACATATTATAGGGTTTTTTTAACCTTTCTCATTGCTCAATCCTACTTAATGGTATTTTTTCTAGAAGCCACAAGAAAAATGGCCTTACAATTTGCCCTTTTAACATCTCAAAGTGAAAAGCATTTTCCTGCTCATGTAAATAACTTTATTTATGGTTTAATTAGTTACACAGAACAATTATTAAAGTTGGTGGATACACCTAACTTTGAATTTTATGGTCATTTTGTTAAATTAATTATTAATATCTCAATTTTTTTATTTATATTAATTTTTTTAATGAATGTGTCATATTATCAAAATAAATAATAGGTTGCAATAGTTTTAGAAAAGGAGAACTCAAGGTCTTGGACTATTGATGAGTTAGAAGTAGTTTGTAATCATCAACCCAAATTCCATTCCCATTGAGTTCATTAGATGATTTCAATAAGTGGCCATGGGGACACCTTGAGGTAGGGGTCGAATTTCTCCATATGAACCGGGCGAGAACATGGCGGGGTGCTCCGAATGTGGATCGTTCGGCGGACATTAAGGACCCAAGCCCACCCCCATGTCCCACTTAGAGAAAGTGCTTCTCCACCACTCCGATTAATAGCTCGGTCTAATAAAAGTGTTTACCATCCTAAGTTTTGATGTCAATTTGGTTCATTCAAAAAAAAAAATTGATCCTTTCAACGTATAACATATTCCTTGCTCGGACATCAAACTGGAGGCATTAGGGTTTTGGATCGAGTAAGCCTTAAGGGCTTGCGGCGCCAATGGAGTAGAGAGGTGGAAGCGGGTGGAAGCAATCAAGCGAGGTGGTTCAACTGGATCATCTTAGCTCTTGCCTGACAGAGTGATGCATGGAAGGGTTGCGCAATTCGTTCGGCTCGCTTGAGGCAAGATTGGTCGATAGGCTTTTGGAGGAAGCCCACCAAACTGCTAGGTTCCTTCTTGGACGGGGTGTGAAGGAATTCTTAGCGGTATCGTCGGGAGATTCAGCTCTATCTCATTGGCTCCTTTTTCTAGTTGAGGATCTCGTGTCAACATTCGTTAAGTTATATTCCCGCTTACATCATTCATCGGGAGTGTTGGTTGTTATGCCCTGGCCTGCAAGGGCTTCATCGGTTTGAGGGTTATATTGGGGTGGAGGCTCTTGTTATGGAGTTGGAGGAGCATCGGGCTCATGTTCTTCCCTTTGCCTGGATTTTCGGATCCATAATTTGTTGGGGGCTATAGAGCGATTCGGCTACGATTTGGGTAGTGTTTTGATTTTGGTTGGGGTTCTTTTCCCATGAAGGAGCGCTAACTAGCGTGGGGAACGCCCTTCCTTCTTTTGGATTAATCTCGAGATGGTATGTTTTGTCGGAGGCGACGGTGGCGATTGGGTTGAAGGGATCCGAGTTTATTCTAGTTTCTCTGTCTCAGATGGGGGATAGTTCGGCTCTCATTTTTCTTCTTATTTAGGGATAGGCCATTCGGTTCCCTAAGCACCGAATCGAGGATAAATCTTTGTCCTTAATGGTTTTCCTTTTGGCTTGATGCTTCCACACTCGTGAAGGGAGATAGAAGGTTCAATGGGTTTTGGATTTTGAGGGTGTTTGTGGTTATAGAGTGGAGTGGTCTCCTAGGGTGAGAGTTGTATGTTTTCCTCACCGGTTTGAGCATGGTTCAAAGTGGTGAAGGGTTGTTGGTGGTGGTGGGTTATTCGGGGTTGATGTCATCTTCGTGGCTTTGCATGGGTGGGGGTTTGCCTCGTCGGTGTTGGACCTATGAGTGGAGTTGTTAGTATTCGGTGTCGGGGTTGTTTGCTAGGATTTGTTTTTCGTCCCGGGCTTTGTGTGTTTGGTTGCGTCGGCGTGACGAGGCTTTCTTTCTTTAGTTTGGTCTATCGGTGGCTCGGGGCTTCTTTTTCTCCTCTAACATGATCCTCGTTCGGGGTGGTGATGTGTGAGGGTGGGAAGGTCTTTGTTGAGGGAGAGCCCCATCCGGGGTTGTAATATGTGTGGGGCGTGGAGGTCTTAGTTATTGGTGAGCCATCGGTTGTTCTTGGGTTTGTTCTGGTGTTGGATCTTAATAGCTTTATCTCTTGTAATGGGTGGGGTCCCGCCAACCCTTCGGTTCTAAGCTCCGGTCAAAAGTGTTTAATCATCTAAAAAAAAGTTTTAGACAAGGTAGTTGGTTGGGATACTTGGTCTTTGAAACAACAAAAAGAAAAGGCTTATACATGGTCAAACAATTGCAATGAAGTACACAAAAGTAGTAAAACAAACTCAACGTCTCCTTCAAGAGTGAAGGTTGGGCTTAAAGTTACAATCTTCTATGCCAAAAGTAGCGAGGATGATAGAAAAGACCTCAAACATTTATTTGACAAAAGCCTTAACTAGACTTTTTTGTTTTTTAAACTTATGTTTAATTCCCAATCGAGCCACGATGGCATGATGTTCATTCACGAATTGAGGATGACCTTGCTCCTTGTCAATTCAAGTGAATTTATTTCATGCAATCTATTTGTGTTAACTATTAAATTTTCCATTAAATTTGACTCCTTGCTCTATGGCACCCTTGAATCGGTCCTTTGTCATGTGTCTCCGTGGACACTTACACTTTTGAGCGTTGTATTCCCCTTTCATCGTCTTTAGCAATCAATTCTTTCTTCATTGGAATGTCCTTATCTTTTGAATCCAAATGAAGATAGAGGGCTAACATGTTTTGGGCTTGGAAGGGCAATCTATTTTTCTTTTGGCTACCCTCGTGTTGTGGGAAGGAGCCTTGTAAATGCCTTGCTTGTAGATTTGAAAACGAAAAAGTTGTGTTTTTTTAGTCCATGGTCTCGAGAACGTAATATGCCACCTTATTTCAATATCTTTTTATTCGGATGTCTTTTTTTGAGATCTATCTCCGTCCATATATGTACATAAGTGAAAAACCCGACTTTACTCGTTTGGTATCTTTTTAGTGTGTTTTCTCGAACAAATTTCTAATACTTTCAAAAGCTTTAGGATGCCAAAATGAAGAGGCGTATTATGAAGACAAACTCAAACCAACATTTTGGATACGATCATTGTGTTTGGGTTAAAAACGTAGGGAACCATGGAGTAAAAATAATTCCTACTCTACCCCGAAATTAGGGTCCCTCATTCAAAACTTTTGAAAAATAATTCCTACTCTACCCCAAAATTAAGGCCCCTCATTCAAAACATTTTAAAAGTCCTCCTTTACTGATATGTTGAACAATAAAGAACCCTTTGGAGCAAAACTGGACTTTACAAAGCTCCGTCCAATTTGTGAAGAACAATTGATATAGGTCATACAATGGGGTCAAACCCCATTTAACCTAGAAATCATTGCATCTTTGCCGTTGATAATATTGACAAATTTCTTCAATTGCTTCACTTGAAATAACTATAATAGGGCTTAGAGCAAAGGAAACATGATTTGTAGGCTTATTCCTAGCCGCATCCACAAATGATGCCAATTCGGGTTCTCTCATTGAATCTTCACTTCCCCATGTTGAATCGAGACACCATAGTGAGAGGGTGAGCCCTGCGAAAGAGTTGCAAACATTGCCATTTTCTATTAAAAACCTTAATCACTTCCCTCTCAATTTTTCAAATGCCTATTTTTTTAATATTATTTAGAGAGTAATAAATGTATGGAATATTTTCAATTTCATTAAGCATTTCTTATTAAACAATCATAATAATTGTAGAACAAGACTCATAAAACTTAATTCAATTATTATATTTTTATATTAGGTTTAATAGAAGATTATTTAAAAATTACAAACTCAAAATTTTATTTAAATTTTATATTTAAATAAAGGGAAGTGGATAAAAATTCTTATATATAGAAGATTACATTTAAATTATAAATTAAATCTTAGTTGCTCATCGTTAAGATTCAAACATTAATCATTAGAATGATCTTAATTCTTAAACCCATCATCCTAATTTCATCTTTAGTTTGTTAAAATGATTAAAGGAATATGATATTGCTCATTGTTCTTTTCATTAAAAGTTGTATACCTTTTTAGAGGGGAGAGAATATTGTTTTTAAGGGGAGAGAATATTGTTTTTAGCAAAACGATTTTTATATAAATATAATTTTTTATTTCGTAATAAAAATGTTATTTATTTTGATTAATTTATTTTAAAGTTAATTATTTTTATTGTTGGTTTTTATTATATTTTTAATATATAATTTTTTATATTATATGATTTTAAATAATGTGTCTTATTTTTTAATAAATAATTTTACAAAGAAAACATAACTTATTAATATAAAATATAATTTTTATTATTATTAAAAATTTATAGTGTATAAAAATAAAATAATTATAATTTATTATTTTCAATAATATTTAATATTATTAAAATTTTATTATTATTTAAAAATTAAATTATTTTAATTTTATTATCTTCAACAATAATATTAAATATTATAATATTTATGTGTAGATTTAATTTCATTAATAAATTTATTATGAAAAATTTAACTTGTTTGTTATAACTCAAATTTAAATGTGAGAAGTAATATTCCATATATGTATAGATATATTAGTGAGATTCTATTGTATTTTAGTTAAAGTGTTTTGAAAATAATAATGTATTATGTTTACCCTTTAAAATATAATTCTTAAATTTAATGTAATTTAAAAAAACAATATTAAATTTATTGAGGTGGTTCGAGACTAAATTTATGTATAATTGTTTTGAGGAATATTAAGGCATGCTAACATTTTAAAAACATGTCAACAAATCATATATTTTGTCCATTTCTTGAGTGCATATTTTGACTTGGGCTTTACATGGATGAAGCTTGGTATATAAAAATTTATTGTTTTTTTGTTCTCATATGTCTAAGTTGGCTTCATTAGCATGATGTATTTTATTAGTAGTTGTGATTTTAATATGGTTGAAATTATATGTTATGTACTTTTTTATTAGTGTAATGGGTTTTTTAAAAAAGGTTTTTATGTCGTTAGGTTGTCTTACTCACGAAATTGAAGTTCTCATTCTTGTATTTTTTTAATTCTTAAGTGGTAAGGCTAATTCATTCATAACAATTAAATTCACTTCTATATTTTTTAATGTAATAGAGTGATGTGTGTGTGTGTGTGTGTGTGTTTTAACATGAGCTTCACATGGATGGATCCATAGTGGGTGTTTTGACTTGAGCTTTACATGGAAAGATCTTTAGTGAGATATTACTTTTTATTTATTATGTTCTTATATTTCCAAGGTGGCTTATTTTTAGCAAATATATTTCACATTCATTAATTTTTTATTTATTTTTTTGATTGAAAAGCATAACCATATATTAATAATGAAGTACAATGCTAATCATACAAAATCAGGTGGAAAAGATCACACCCCATATGCAGGATCAAAGTAGCCATAAAGGCTACGAGTAGCAAAGTGTCATGTCAACAGACACATTTTCAATCAAAAAAGCTTAAAATAGATAAGTCGAGAACCAGAGAAACTCCAAACATGGAGCTAGGCAGTAGCAGCAAACATGGAGGAAGGTGGCGGCGGCAGTGGGCTCTTTGGACGGTCACCCCAACCACCAAGAGTAGTATCGGGGCGTCATCAGCTGCTCCTAGCCATCAGTCTGTTGTTGTTCCTCCTCATTTCCTGTCGGGAGGGTGAAATAGCAAGAGAAAGCGCGAAACTTTGGTGATCGGCGCCTCCTCCCTAGAGCCACCACACGCTGCCCATGAGCCGGACCCCAGTCGAAGTTGCACCGCCCATGGGACGAGCGGCGACCTTGTGAGCGGGAGCGGCGGCAAAGGGAATCAGCAGACGCGACTAACAACAGAAGGGGCACTCCCAATGGTCCAGCAGAGTTTGCAAGTGTTCAACTTCAACGAGACTTTCTCTGCACTGCACTGGATCCGAAGCGAAATTGTGGAGATGACATCAAGCTTGTTAGAAATAGTAAAAATTCTATCCACTGTCTCTTTATTAAAAATAGTAGCATTTCCGGATTTACAAATGTGATATAAAATAGCCACTCTAAAAGAATGTCAAATGTTATAAAATTTTGCAGAATAAAGGTCGGATCCCAGGAAGAACCATTTTCCACATGAAGAAGGTGGGGAAAAAGGTTGAAAATGGGTATGAATCGGCGCACAGCAACCGAGCATGAGGGCGAGAACCATAAGAGATGAAGAAGAGTCTAAATGTGGTTGCGAGAATGGGAAATGTAGTTGGGAGCTCCCAGAAGAACAAGGCGCTTGCCCATAGGAAGCCCTTGATGAAGAATGCTCCAGAGAAAGTGCACAACTTTGGGCTCTATAGGAATGGCCCAAACAACATTGAAGCACTGCTTCCACCCAAAATGAGTGGAATGCAGGCTCCATCGAGCATTTAACTTTTGGAGAGGAAGTTGCTTCTGGGTGAGAAGCTTGTAGCCCAACCGAGGTTTATAGTTTCTGAAGGGGGTGGTAGAGGGCCAATGCTAATCAAACCACCACATGCGCTGCATAGTAACACTAATTTTATGCAAACAATCGCCAGGTATGAGATCTCGAATGATAGAAATGGCTTGTTTGTCATTGTCATTTAGAACAAACTTAGCTTTTAGGCTATCCCATGGAAGCCAATCCCTGGTGATGGGCCAAAAAAGGTCCTAAATATACTAAATCTCCTTTTTGAAAAGACGCAAATCCTTGAGCTACTAGGAAAGAGCAAAGGGTTTTTCATGAAATTGAAGCACCAGATTCCACCACAAACTAAGAGAATTAAGACAGATCACGTTCTGGAAACCACCACCCTGCCAGAGTAAATGGGGTTTGAGAAGTTCCCAAGCTTTCCATATGCTTTTTGCCACAAAAGAGCCACCTATTTTAATAGTAGCAGGGCATAGAAGTAAGGAGTAGTAGTTCAAACCCTATCATTCCTTTTGATTAAGAAGAGACCCTTGAGAAATGCAATTTCGAGAAGAATTTTCCAAGATTTCTCACCTTGAAGGCTGCAAATAATCCATTTGGAAATGAGAGAAAACCCCTGCATATGAATTTTGATTATTCCAAGACCACCAATGTCCTTGGGCGTACAACATATGTCCCAAGCAACTCTGTGAAAACCATGGTTCCCTTCGGAGTTGGCCCATAGGAAATCACGTAGAATTTTCTCCAGCCTGTGGTAAGTGGCTTTAGAGGGTGCCTAGCATGATGAGTAATAGACATGACTAGCGGCCAGAACCTTGGAGCAGACTTGGAATTTTCCAGAAAGAGATAGATGCTTTGTAATCCAAAAAGAGATTTTTTGCTCAACTCACTGAATCACATAATTCCAAAGGTCAACATGGGATGCCATAAAGGCAAAGGGAATGCCTAAAAATTTGAATTAAACACCAGGTTCAATCCAAAGCCATTGGAATCCCTCTAGCCAAGGAGGTTTGGGACCCATCGCATGTCTGTAACATTGGGTTTTCTTCCATTGGATAGCAGAACCAGAAGCAAGACAAAAAATATCAAGGCATTTCATGGCATTAGTGACAGAGGCCTCAGTTTCAGCCAAAGTGAGAAAAGAGTCATCTGCAAAGTGACCATTAATCAACTGCTTAGGAGAGGAAGGTAGTTGAATACCTTTAACTAAACCAAAGCATTAGCAAGCAAGTAGCTCAAACCTTCAGAACAATGACATAAAGAGGAGCAAGAGGGCAACCTTGCCGGATGGAACGATGAAGAGAGAATCTCTCAGACTGTTGACCATTGATAGTAATACAGGCACCCACATTTTGAAAGAGCATATTAACAGAGTGGATGAATCTGGGTCCAAAACCAATAGCCTGCAACATGGCAGAATGAAAGGCCACTCAACTCTGTCATAGGATTTTTCAAAATCAATTTTAACAAACAGAGTTGGTTGAGAAGTCTGACGGGCATATTCCATGCCCTCCCAAACTGCAATAATGTTGTCCAAAATATATTTGTTCTTGATAAAGCCATTTTGCTCACTCCTGATGATCAAGGGCAGTAGATTAGTGAGCCTGATAACAAGGGCTTTGGTAATAATTTTGTATGAGACATTGAGCAGAGTTATTGGTTTCCAATTGGTGATAAGCTCGGGATCCCCAGACTTGGGAATGAATTTGATGTTTCCTTGGTTGATCAGATCACCCAGGGTGTTGGAGGACATTGCTTCCAGATAGACCTGATGCATATCCGGACCAACAGTCGTCCATAGAGACTAGTAGAACTCACAGGGAAAACCATCAACACGGGGACTTTATCAGATGCCATCTGCATAACAACTTCCTTCAAGTCATCAAGAGTGAGAGGTCTATCATAGGCAATGCACTGACTTTCAGAGAGCTTGCAAAGAACAACGTCAATGCATTGCAGGAGAGCAGCCTCACGAGCCGGAGTAACAGATTGAGTAGCGAAAACATCATGATAGTGATGCACAAAAGCTTGCAGAATGTCAGGTAAGAGAGTAAGCCTTTGATTGCCATCCTTGATTGCTTTGATTTTGGTGAGAGTTTGATTATTTTTAAGGGAAGAAAAAAACTCCCTAGTAACTTTGTCACCAATGAAGCCAGTGTAGACGGGCTTGAACTTGGGCTCCTCTAGTCTTATAGTGCTCCTCAATTTGAAGCTTATGTTTCCAGTGAGCAGCTTACACTTGCAGGTGGGTGTTGAAAGGAGACAGATTAAGCTCTTGAATAGCCCTCAAATATTCAACATGAGAGGCTTCATGAGCATTCTTGCGAAAAAGAGCAGCTTGTTTCCCATAGAGCCGAAGGAAAGAAGTGGTACAAGCGATGGCATGAGACCACCAGTCAATCCAGCCAATCCCATCAACAGGTCTCGGATCAAGATTCCAAATACGTCTTATATAATCCAATGTCTTGGGATGAGAAAGGTGGGATGTATTTAAATAGAACTGGGTGGACTTGGGCTTGGGGCACTGAAAGTTCCATTGAATCCCAAAGAAAATAGGCTTATGGTCAGAAACCAAAGCATTGTCCACCACCGAGACCGGGAGGTTGTATGAAGAGTCAAAGGAAAACCATTGTTGCTCTAAAAGCGAGCTCTGTCAAGATGCTTATAAACTCTGTCATCGCCAGCTCTAAAATTAGACCAAGTGAACCAAGGAGTGGCAGCAGAAGAGTGCTTGCGGTGGTTGGGATAAAAAAGACAAAGTTTATTACATAAATAAAACTAGGCTTCACATTCACCAGTACACCAACACATTGGAAGCCGACCCAATTTGTCTTCGGGGGATTCAACCATGTTGAAATCTCTGCAAAAAAATCTAGGTAGCAGAGGGTAGATGATCAGCCAACCACCGCCAAAAATAAGAATGTTCAAAGGCATTGTTAGAAGCATAAATATTGGCCAACCCAAGAATGTGGCCGTCAAAATAAAAAAGGGTCCACACCACCCGATGAGTGGGGTCAGAACCCCAAGATATGATATTGGAGCTGAGGTTGGGGCTTAAAAGAGTGACAACACCCCTTGACCATTATCATGAGCTGACATCTAATAGAGAGAACCGGGCAGATGGTATGCATAGTAGCAGAAAGATGGAAGCCAGAGATTTTGACTTCCTACAAACACAACACCTGAAACTTTGCAAAATGCTGTCAGAATCGTCTCTCGATAAGATATCTCGTAAGTCGATCAGTAAGCCCCCTGACATTCCATGAGTAAACTAACATGG
Source organism: Taxus wallichiana var. yunnanensis (assembly GCA_018340775.1). Lineage (NCBI taxonomy): Eukaryota > Viridiplantae > Streptophyta > Pinopsida > Cupressales > Taxaceae > Taxus > Taxus wallichiana. The sequence goes on from CM031237.1 coordinate 441,512,827, forward strand.
AGAACTATCAAGGTGCATGTTTTCCTCCTTGAGGCTGGCTAACGCTCCAAAGTGGTTAGAGAAAGCGACTTGCCGCGCATTTCCATGAATAAAATCACCGAGCTTGAACTGTCGGTAGGGTCTTTGTGATAAATCCTCCTTGGAAGGAGGGGAGGGACTTCGGGAATGGCGTAAGGCAGCCTTTCTATCTATCTAAGGAGCCAAACCACGGCCATGAGATCCAGAAAGCTTGAGGTCTCGAGAAATGAGGGGTGTGAAAGAGAAGGAGCTGAGGGGTGAGGGCTGATGACAATTGCAACTTGCATGGAGACCGAGAGATGGCGGGCGTGGGCTTGGGAGGGGTCACAGTAGATGACTTCAAAGGAGCAGAAGTGGGTGACCACCGGTTTGTAAGTAGCCTATTGGTGCTTATTTCGGGTCGAGGCCGAAGGTTTTCTACCATTGACAGTAGTCCATCCATCAGAGGAGGGAGTGTTGGATTTAGGGTCTATCGGGGTTTTCTCTGAAACTGGCGGTGGGCTTGGATTCATGAGAGGACAATCCTTGATCATATGGTCAGCAGATTGGCACGAAAACAAGTGTTGGGTAGATTGATGTATAGAACTTTTTGTGAAAAGTGCATGTCTCCAACCTGGATATCAAGGGTATCTTTGAGGTCTTTTGAGAGATCAATTTCTACACAGACCTGTTTTTGGGGTCGAGCCGAGTAGAACTTATTTTTCTCATGGCAGATGAGGTGACCCAAGGGTTTGATAAGTTGATCAATGAATCCCCACAAAGGCAAAGGGAGGCCTGGAAATTCGACCCAAACAGGAATTTTGAGTTTGGCTTGCTCAGAGACTTGAAAATCTCGAGTCCAGTGGGAGAAAACCACAAGGGTATTGCGAATAAACCAAGGACCGTGGTTAACAATGGCTTTGCAATGTTCAACATTGGTAAAGTGAAATAGAAAAAAACCCTTGGTCATGTTTTGGACTCCCTCTACCTTGACTCCATGAGGTTGCCAATGATTATGAATCCATTGGCGGAGGATACCTTCAGGGGGAACTTGGCCCACAAAATAAGTAACAAGAGAAAAATATTCAAACCAGTTGCAAGCTTTGTCAAAAGTTGGTAAATCAAGAACAATATCCGGGGAAGGAGTATCAGTATCCTTACCTCATTGAATACCTTCAGGATGAACTTCCTCGCTCGTTTCGGTGCCATTGTCCAGAGCTCCTGCGATAAGACCAACATCAATAGATGCATGGCCCAAGGAGGTGGTCATTTTATAAGCCACCGCCCAAGGGGCGGACTGGCAATCAATACAAAATTAATGTAGATAATCCTGCCTAGATCTGCAAATCGGTGGTGTGACGCAATGACAAAGCAGTGTACGGAAAGGTTGAGCATTCACTGTGAAAATAACTCACTGAGCCTAAACCCTAGCAGAGCCAAAAATACCCAAAAAAAAAAACTAATCATAGAGTGGGTTTGACATTCCTAGATTGATTTATTATAGAAATTAAGTAGGTTTGACATTGTCGGGTTGGCTTATTTATAGAAATTAGCTTTCACACGCTTAAATTTTTGGTGTGATAGATTTAATTATTTTCGGTTCTCATGTAACTAGGTCGACTTATTTATAGTAATTGAGCTTCAATTCTATAGACTTTTTTAAATAATAATGTTTATATATCTAGATTAATCAATTTATAAAAATGAGATTGACATACTTATTCTCGATAAAAATCCTTTTTGTAGGGTTCTACTTGACTAGATTAATATATTGTTTTAAACTATTATATATTATATAATCAATTTTCACCTTAGAAATAAAATATGTCTTTATAACCATTAAAAATCATATATTTTATAAATTTTAATTTAATAACATACAAAACACATGGTAGAAGGACCTAGGTGAATTAACATTGGGATGATAAAATTCATGTATTATATGAGGTGATAACATTTTGAACTAATGTTAAACACCAAAGCGACATGGGGACTGCGCATCTACATGGATTTTTGTGACCTTAACCTTGTTTTCCCTAAGGATTATTTTCCTCTGCCTAGTAGTGACCAACTTGTTGATCTTACCACTGGCCATGAGATGTTATCACTCATTGAAGGGTTTTCAGGTTATAATAAAATATTACTCACTCCTGAAGATCACACAAAACCACCTTCATCACCCACCTAGACCTCAAATTCATCCATCAAAATTCCATTAAGGGACAAACCATTGCAGATTAGCTTGTCAACGCACCTCTTTCCGGAAATCAATCTTCTAACTTTGATTTTCTTGATGAATCTATCTACACTCTATCCCTGGATGACACCGTTTATCAAATGATCCTATTATTCAACAGTTCTAAATGTCAATGTAGGGGTGGCACAGAGTTATCCTCTTTCTACTTGATGGATAAATTATGCCTTTATCTTTCAAACTTGCCTTCGATTGTACTAATAATGTGGCTAAATATGAAGCACTCGTGCTAGGTCTCCAAACTGCCATTTCCCTAGATGTTAATACCATTAATATATTTGGCGATTCTCAACTAGTTGTCAACAAATTCAATGGTTTATACCAGTGTCATAATGAAATAATTCAAAATTATAAGCATCATGTCAACATGCTTTTGACTACCTTTGATAATTATGACATTCAAACTGTTCCACGATCCACTAACAAATTTTTGGATACCATGGCTTTCCTCACCTCACAAATACTTGCCTCACCTTTAGACTCTAAAATCTTTGTCACAATACAATGATTGCAGTCACCTTCTTATCTCATCCGTGACGTAAATTTTGTGGGAAGAATTGAACCATATCCACGCGAAATTTGGTATAAGAAGTACGTTGATTACCTTTCCCAATCAATTCTACCTCCATATCTCACTCGTAATGGTAAGTGAGCCTTCCTCCAAAAGGTCTCTCATTATGTCATCATGGGGGGTCTTCTCTACAAATGTGGCTTTGATGGTATCCTCTTACAATGCCTCACTAGTTCTAAAATTTCATACACCATTACAGAAATCCATGACAAGATTTTTGTGGATATTTCAGTGGTCACGCTATTACCAAACGTATTCTACACCTCAGCTATTACTAGCCAACCCTTAACCAAGATTTTTTGACTATGTCAAACATTGTGTGAAGTGTCAGCAGAATGCTAACCTTCACCATACCTTAAGTCACACCTTACAAGTCGCAGAGACTTTTGGTATTTCTCTCGGTGGGGATTGGATCTCATCAAAGAGATTAACCCTCATTCTTCTCAATTTCGCAATGGATCATCACAACAATTGAATACTACACTAAATGGGTGGAATTCATACCTCTTATTTCTACAAAATTTAAGAAAATATTTGAATTCATTAACCATCATATCATTCGTTGCTTTGGTTTTCCTCGTCGCATCATCACTGTAACAGAAAACAATTCAAAAACAATACCCTATGCAAACTCGTGATAACTTTGGTATTCAACTCGGTTTCTCTTCATGGTTACAAGTGTGATTGGTTTCATTATTTGTTTGTTGTTTTTTGCTTTTTAATAATTATGTGGTTCTATTTGTTCATAGTATTTAGGTTTGGTATATTGTTAAGAGTGAGTAAAAATGGAATATACACTTCCTTGCACTTATTCATACAAGTTAATTTTCTTTGAGATAGAAGCGAGAGAGATAAGGAAACAACATTTTATTTCATTTGTAACTTTCAAAACAACTTTCCTTCAACATTCAAGTAGGAATAAACAATGCAACAGGTTCACAATGAGCATTACAATAGGACTCTTGTTTTTCAACAAGGAAACTAATGCATAAAATCCTTCCACAAACGTTAAGACAATCAACTCATAGCTCCTTCATACATTCAATATTTTATCTTAACCGAAAATGATATGGCACCAACGCTCTCTACCCAAACTTCTCAATGGAAAGAGGCTTCTCTTCCCATTGACCCCCAAGCCCCAAAAAAGGAGAAATATCATGTCTTAACCCACATTTAGCAATAACAATCAAGAAAACAAATAAGAGCTACATACATACATGGGATACAAAACGTTTCCTCCCATAGAGGATGAAATAGACATGTTATCTCCTTTTGACTTCCAAATAGGATGGAAACAAGATCAAAACATCCATTCACTCTTCCCATCCTAACACAATCCTTATAACTTCGAGACCACATTTATCTTTCCCTTTTATCTCTAACAAGGAGACCTATTTCCCATCCCACACTCCCTCTAAGTTAGTCTAAAATGACTACCTCAAAACCCTTTTATCTTGAATAATAAAAGCATAGATTATACTATCTTCATAACCCTTTTGCATCAAAAAAATAAGAATGGGATATAAAACCTCCAAAACCACTCCCTAATGGCAATTCACTACCCAACAAGCACCAAAATCCATTACAATATACACGTTGAAGGATTCTTGATCTTACTTGACAAGATGAGGTCATATTCCACCTCAATAGCAATTTCTTAAGCATTGTCCAAATCTCTTGGTTGAACTCTCCATAAAAATAAACTCACTTCAAGAAATTGAGCATTCACGAAGAAAATTTTCATATTATCTATAGTTGTATAGGCAATAATGGGAATCTTATTGATCATCTTGTTGAATTTTTCCATGAAGTCTCTCATGGAATCTTACAACTCTTTCTTCATTTGAGTAAGTTGAGCAAGGAGGGCATGAGCATCTTCGGTGGTCTTGAATATTTCTTCAAACTTCTTCTTCATACTACCCCAATCAACAATTTAGCATGAAGGAAAATTGTAGAATCGGTCTGTCATGCGGCATCTTGCATTTGTAGACACCTAAAATCCGCTTATGCAATCTTAATATTAAAATTGCATTGATTATCCTCTTTCCCATCATTTCCATAATAATTAGCATTTTTTTGCTAATTAGCTAACATTCCCTTCATTTCCATTAATTAATTACATTTCATTAATTAATTATACTTCTATCACTCTGGATGAGAATTAACGACTTTTCATTAGTTATAATCCAATTAATATATTAATTAACCATTATTAGTTAATTACGCCTTCTATTTTAATCAATAAACCCCTTTTATTGGTTATAATCCCCTCTTACATCCCCTAAATCATGTTAATTTTCCTCTAAATCCCCTTTAAATACCTTTTATAAGTTTATCTTTACCTATTAATTAATCATAGTTGATTAATTAATTCATCTCTAACTCCCATGAGTCATTAATTACTTATTAATTCTTCTAAACAAGCTTATCCCTTAAAATGCACTTTATCATTTGCCCCACATTCACTAATTTTTAAGCTTCTCCCAAAGTGGAAAGCTATTTAAAGGACCAAGCTCCTTCCTCTCAAACTTACACCACACTTTGATTAGTGAAACCTATAGGCATTTTGATTTGAGCATTCTCCATTGTTTTGGAATAGCTTCTTCATCTCTTGCATCCATTCTCTCAAATTGAGTAGTATGGGAAGATCCAAATATGGCTTTGTATCCATTTCTTGGTGAGATCTCATCCTCATTCTTGAGACAAACAACACAAATTTGATTTCTTAATGATCTAATTAGGTTCATATTTTGAGTAGTAATCACAAAAGAGTAGGAATGACTTAGCATTAGGTGATTATTTTCATGTTTATGCATTAGAAGTAGTTATTTCCTTTAAGCTCTTATCATGATGTTAATGGTAGATTAATTTTTATTTGAAGATACTTGGTGTTAGTTTCATTTAGATTAGCTTAATTAGTTTAACATGCATACATTTGGCACGCCCAGTGGGACACCCCTTTGTCTCACATGCATTCTTTATTTTGGTTAAGTTTATTTTTGCATACTAACCCTTTTTTTGAATATATTGACATAACTTGTGTTTCTAACCATGTTTTTTTGAGTTTGCATGTGTTGAGTCTTCCTTGTAGGTATAAAGGAGGCGAAGTCTTTGTCAAAATTGGATCTTGATGAGAAAAATTCAATATTTCTCCATGTTTTCATTTTTTAAAACCTAACAGGTCATAGACCACTATATCCCATGGTTGAGGTGGGCAGACTTCTTCACTAAGCAACCAAGGACTGAGGGGTTTCCATTCCGCCAAATTCACCCAAGGCACGATCCCGGCCTCATCCCTTATTATGGTATCTCCTGGCTTCGCTTTCAGTGAGAATTGAACCTTGGTGGGCTCTTTAAGAGCCAAGCATCTTTCACCATTGAGTCAAATGCCATTTGATATGTTTTCATTTGTTTAACTACATTGTTCATCATTTTACATGCTAGTTTTGTCAATTTCTTGAAAATCTTAAATTTTTGAGCATGTAGGTTAGTGTTTGATAGTGTTGAGTCTTCTATTTACATATTAAGGAGATGGGTTGTTGTCAAAATTGAATCTTTGTGAGAAAAATTCAATATTTCTCCATGTTTTCATTTTTAGAGCTTCATTGTTCATCATTTTGCATGTTAGTTTTGTCAATTTGTTGAAAATGTTAAGTTTTTGATCATGAATGTTAATGTTTGATAGCGTTGAGTCTTCTTTGCATATATTAATGAGATGGGTTGTTGTCAAAATTGAATCTTGGTGGGAAAAAATTGATCTTTTTGCAGATTTTGGGATGTTTTTTTACATTTTTGAGTATAGGTTAAGTGCATACCCGTGAGTATAAGAGCATATGCATAACCTATCTTCCGAAGGCCATAACTTTTGCTCCCGAAATCGAAATGAAACCTCTTTTTATACGACAGAAAGGTATTGAAGTGAACTATGCAATGAACACATAAATTTGAGATTTAGACTTATATAAATTACAAGTTTTTCCTTTATTATAAAACTAGTCATTTTCATTGTATGTTAGATTCATTTTTTATCAACACCACGTATGCTCTTCTCTTGTGCTTTGAGAGACCTTGAGAATCAGAAATGAATATGATTATGGATATTTTTATAACACATTTAAATTTTTAAATTTTTGTTAATTTTTACTTAGTTAGATCAAAGTTTGTGTATGCTCTTCTCTTGCACCTTTTGGTGATCTTGAGAATCAAAAGCAACTTTGGTCTTCTTTTCTAACATTTTGGATTAATTTGGAAACTTAATTTCATTATTGCTTAAGGGAATGAGTAATTTACAAAACATGTTTAATGGTCCTTTGATTTAGAGTTTTCCATTACTATCACATTGGGTTACTTGTTGTGTATGCTCTTCTCTTGCGTCTTTTAGACGATCTTGAGAATCAAAAACAACATTTGATCCTCTTTTTAAAATGTTATAAGTTTCCATGGAGAACTACTAAATTTTGAGTACATGACCTTATTCGTTTGTCAAAGAAAAAGGATCTAAACCAATACTAAATACAGTTTGTTGTAGGTTGCCAATAGTGTGTAAAACCACATTAAGATCAAAAGATAAAAACACACCACTTTATTCAAAACACTATATTTGCTAGGTTCGGATAAGAGCTACGGCTCATCCACTTTAAACTATGGGAAGTATCTTGGCATAAGCTATAAAACTCACTATGAGGATTACCACAATAACCCCAAAGTAGTCCACACCTTTAGGGAACTGGTGGATGAAACAGAACTGCCCCACTACCCACTTGACTAGTTAAAAACCCATGTGAGAAAAGCTTCATGTTACCCGTATGAGGCCCCGTTCATTAATTTTATTATGGGGTAATGGTCCACCTCTCTAGGATAAATCCTAGAAGTGTGTACCTCTCTTAGGTAATAATTGGTGAGTGTTGCAAACAAAATCCATAGGGAACCATTTGGAATTGGGGCCAACTTTACCTTAACCAATCGTGTTTCAAATAGCTCTCACAAAGTGACAAATTTTTTAGAGTCAAAACCTTATTTTTCAAACAAGGGAGAGTCCATCAAAGTTGGAGCCGCATGTTACTCATCACGAAACTTGTTACGTGTTACTTTGTCTTAGTTTCTACCTTGTACTTTAAACAAGGTGAAACTCTGCCAAAGTTTGGCTAGGTTGGTTTCATCACCACTTGGTCTATCTCCTTTTCTCTCTTGTTGATATTTTTGATCAAAAGAGGAACAACATACGAAGTGTTACTCAAGATTGTGTCCACCACTTTTGCACTCGCTTGCATCCTTCCTTATTGTGATTGCGATAGTAAGCATTGAAAGTGTGTTGGTACATCCTCATATCTTGGGTAACCTTGTCTTGATACCCAAATCAAGACGTCTCATTGTAGCTAGGTCTTATCATCATTGATTCCCCTTGAGGTGTTACTCTTCTCACATTATATCAATACATTTTTATACTTACATCTTGTTTTATTTAAAAACTCGATATAAGTGTCTAAATTGTATTGTTACATTGTTCGCATACTATCAACTCCTTGTTATACTTAGACTTGGTTTCTATCCAAACATTGCCTTGAATTTTGAAAAGTGTTGTCATTACTCTGTTTGCATCGTGTTAATAGTATTTTGATATTAATATCTTGCTTTTCCTAAAAGCTTGATTAACGTATCTAAGTGGTATTTTTACGTTGCTTGCATTTTTAACCTCCACTTTTTGAAGTTTGGGCCTTCTTTGTAATTAAAATTATTTTGGTATACCTTGAATCGAGATCACTTCAACCCATTGTTAATACTTACATCTTGTTTATTTTAAAATTGACTTAATTGTTTACATTGTGTTGATCATTTTAAGCTAACCTATCATTAAGACACATTTGCATAGGGACTAGTTTCTTGTAGATTTTATTTTTGTGCCGAGCTTGTGTGATTGTTTGTTATGATATTCCATCTTATAGACTTGTTTCCTAGGACAATCCTTTGATCCTTTGGTTCTTTATTCTTTTCCATAGGACATTCTTTGGCCATTGTTTGACATTCATAGAAACCTTCGCAAACTATCACGCTGCTTGATTTTTCCTAGGTTCATTGTAGTACTTGTACACATTTTTCAAACCTTAGAAAAAACATTTCCTATCAAGCAACTCTTGAGACAATTTGAACATTGGGAATGTTTCATTTGCATCCTTTGTGTTGCTAAATTTTGATCAACCATTTTGACATTTACACTTACAACTTGTTGTCTAAACCTTGTTGGATTGTCAAAATTGTGTCATCACGATGTTTTTTTCCTTATATTCCCTTCGGAAAATCACACAAGCACCCCTATTTGTTTGTAAAATGTCTATTTGGTCATCATTACACTACTCAAATTGACACAAAACTTCCTTTTCCATGAAGGAGTTCAATCACACTATTTAGGTCTTAGCATTTGGACCCAACAATGCCAACAATGACTAACTATCACATGGTTTCTCACACTTATGACAATAGGGAACCTAGGTTTAGGCACTCACATCAAAATACGTCCATCATGACTAAACCTTGATTGGTTCTTCACGCTAGAGAACTCATTCGGTTACCCCTTTCCCCACCTTCATCTCATAGTCGGTGGTATGATTCGATGATTCTAATCCATGTTATTCTTTTGATTCCCCTTAGTCTCCTAATTATTCTGATCCATGCTATTATTCAAATTCCCCTCAGTCTCCTGAGCCTCATCCAATTGAATTTCTTCTAAGGAATAACCAGTCACCTAAACGATGTTTTCCTCCTCTAAGGATTTGTGTCACCAAAAATTCTCCCCATCATTCCTCTAATTTAAATCCTGAGTCACAATCCTCCCTTTCTTTGCAAGACCCCCTTTATAAGTTACCTCAATGGTGTCTTCCTCCTTTGAAGATCTGTGCAACTCCAAGTTCCTCCAATCAAACTTCTAATTCAACTCTTGAGTTCGGTCCTCCCTTTCTTCACATGACCCCCTTTATCAGTCACCTTAATGAAATCTTCCTCTATTGAAGATCGTGTGACTCAAAATTCCTCTAATCAATCATCCAAGTTGACCCCTACATCATAATCCACTAAATGTCTATGCAATCCTCTTTTTCTACTTGTATTATGTCATCTTCTAGGCAAACCTATACCAAGCTATTTCAAATCCACATCTTCTTCAACTCGTGAGATGTCCAAATCCAAATCAACTTCGTCTCTTGAGTCATCTTATTCTATCAATAAAAATCCAATCCCTCTTTGGCCCTTGATCCCTTTCAACTATATCTTACCATATCCTTATCAATCTTCTAAAGATCGATGTTTGCGTCCATGTCAAACAATTAACAAGAAACAATGTGCTAAGATATATTTTGAAGCACTATAAAATACCTTTGTGGGAGCAATAAGGTCAAACCTTCCCCTCATCTACATCATCAAACATATTCTAAATCTTCCACACTTGTTGGACCTCTTTCTTCCAATCAACCAACAACGACCCATACCGATCAATTTATTTCAAAATGAATAAGTAATCAAAGAATTCATGGGGCTACACGATGAAATTCCTCTAGAGGATCATGAGCAAGGATTCTATTTTGACCTTGATGCATTCATGTATTGTGGGGAAGAATTTGATTCCTTTTGTCAAAAATAGAGGAATATCCTAAGATCATCAAACTTGATCCTCTTCTTGTTCTTCCATTTTCACATTCCCCATTACATGGAGAAACTCTTGGGTCTATCATTTATCCTTGGCCTATCTTCTCATCACCTAATCATTCCTTACATATCATAATTGCTCAATCACAATATCTCCTTAGATCACCTCCCATTAGCCCTTCATCTTATTTTATATGTAGGCCACCTCCTGATAGCCCATCATTGTCTTCCCTTGTGTCACGTCCTAGTATCCCATTATCATCTATTCTTTGGACATATCTTAGTATCCCCTCATATTTTATACTTGAGCCATGTCCTAGTAGCCCTCCATCTTCTATTTATGGGACACCTCCAGGTAGCCCATCGTCTTCCATCTATAGGACACCTCATGGTAGCCCATTTTATTCTATACTTGGGCCACATCCTAGTATCCCTTCATCTTCTATCTATGGCTCACCTCCTAGTAGCCCATTTTCTTCCATATTGGGGCCACATCCTAGTAGCCCTTCATCTTTTATCTATGGCTCACCTCCTGGTATCCCATCCTCTTCAATTTTTGGACCATATCTTCTTCACCCATCTTATCATCCTTCTATCAACAACGGTGGTAAGCCCACCATCATTCCTAACATTCCTATCATCAATCCCAAACATCCACTTTCTTCTCCCACTTCTCGGGATCAGAAAAATCACACATTAGCTTGTAGGAAACACCAACAGTTTCTTCATCAAGCTAAGATCAAAAATATGAAGATCTCTAAAGATCCAAGAAAATCCAACACTCACAAATATAAAAATCAAACACAATTCAAGAATGCACACCAATGCAAATGCTAAGTATGGAAAAAAGTGCAAAAACCTATGGATAGGGAACTCAAGATCCCACATACAAAATCCATGTTGAAAGATAAGTCACAGTCACTTATCGAATATGATCTCACTACGGTCATCGAGATTGGAGATAATATCACTCTTGATAAGAAAAAAATCCTAGTCTCCCTCATTAAAGAAATCGCAAACATTATTGTTGGATCCTATCATGTGGAGTGACATTGTTGGTCCCAACTTCTAAATCATTCATCTTCATTGTCTTCTCCTTCATGGTTTTCCCTTCACAAAACCATCCAAAATAAAAAATAAAAAATGAGAAAAAAATTAAAATATTACAAAAAAATCAAAGGTACAAAGATCAAACATTACAATCAGGTATTACATACACATGGATGTTCTTTCCTTCCTTTCTTCATATTCTTCTACAAACCACCAACCATTTTCATCCCTTCGGTGATCTTTTGGTTAGTCTATTCGCACTCATTGTGTGACATTTATCTCTATAGTATCCATTTGACCTTGGTATTTTATCACCTTAGTAAATTAAAGAACGAATGACCTCTTAGAGATCATATCACTATCTACATCTAATAAACTTGTTGCGAAGAACTTTTGGGCATATTTGTTGACACTAGCCAATGTCGTCATCACAATCACTTCCACATCCTTCCATCAAGCCATTAGTGGTTCTTAACCCCTTATCAAAACAATTAAGAGAGCTAAAATAATTTTCAGAAAGCAAACAAAATCAATCAAAACATCAAAAATCAATGAAAAGCAATATATAACTCTCTCTTGGGGTATTTCCAAGTATCTCTATCAGGGTTATGGACACTGGTGGCAGTAGAGCAATGTTGCGACTAGAATCAAATACATCTCCGTTGGGGCTATAGATTTCTGGCTAGCAGCGGAGTAATGTACAACTCTCCTTCCACCCTCCATTCACAAATCACCTATCAAAATAAATCATTCCTACACATTGGCTAGTGTGTCTTCACTTGTTTTATATCAAATCTTCACTTCAAGAGGTAATTAATTTCTACATGCACACACTGGATCTCGATGATCAAACATAATTTGTGCCTTTGGCTAATCACTTTTTCATTACAAGTATTCTAACTAAATTTTCCATATCCTTTCATAACATTCATTGTTATTTTGCTTTGTTTAGAACATCCATGTGTATAAGATTTTCTTTTACCATGTTTGAGGGAAAAAAATTCCCTTGTTTCAATAAACAATCTTGTCCTTCTCTCTATCATATGTTTCTTGGCCAGATTGCACTGGGGGCTTGCTTTCTCTTTCCTATCACTTCATGGGTTTGAGTTCATCATCATGTTGAACATATCTATCTTGGCCTTTATCCAACCTATCTTCTTCATGTATATATGTGAAAATTTTTCCTTTGTACATTCTCATCTAACGTTGGGGGCATCTTCACTTTCTTACACATACGCATGGCATTTTTCCCTTGTACATTCTCACCTCTCGTTGGGGGCATATTTACATCTTTGTTTTCATGTACATAGCTTCAGAAAACTTTCTAAAAATGTTAAAAATTTAAAACATCAAAAATCCAAAGAATTGGTAAACATCAAAAATCCAAAAAAATGGTACAAAATAAAAAATTCCAAAAAATTTATAAAATTTCAAGACTTTTCCAAAAAATGGTAAAAATCATGCATGTAATCGAGGCATTTATTGAACACATTGTCTTCCAACATCAATTTCTTTTCCTAAGAACATCTTTCTTTGGTCCTCATTTTTTCTCACACACGACTCATGGATCATTTGGATCTACCTCCATTAACAAAGTTGATTTTCTTACTATGTATGTACTCCCTTGCACAACGAGTTGCTTGGTATTGTTTCATAGTACATGATTGCTTTTTCATAGGACCCTGTGTCCTCTGTATTTTCCCCTCACATGTATCCTTGCTTGGGGTGTCATTTTTAACCCTTTTTGTTAACTCAAAAATTTGGGAACTAAAGCTTGATAACAAAAACATTGGTGCAACTATCTTAAACATTATTTGTTTGAGTATGTGTGTTTGTACTTGTTTCTTTGTCAATTTCACTTGTTTACTTTCTTGTATTGTATTACGTTATGTATGTTTCATTGAGTTCGTGTTTTATCAATAAACAAATGTTAGTATTATAGTTTTTCATGTTATTTTACACTTTTTCGTATGTTTATATTAAAATAAAGGGTCGATGACTTGGATCATAAGCTATTCCATTCCCTTCATCTTCATTTTCCTTCTATCAATTTTTCTTCAACAACCCCTAGGTAAATAGGGATTGTTTTTATCCCCCCTCCCCCCGTTGTTTCTTCTATCCATTTCCTTCATTTTTCGATCGTCGATCAACTTCTTTCATCACCCCATCGAAAATCAAGGGGGCATCCTTCATTCTACTAATTTTTCATACATTCCATTCAAAATTTACTTTTTATACATACTTTCCTACTATCTTTGAAGTGGTGTTGCTTACACCACCCCAAAGAGGGGAAAATATAAACACCTAAAATCTTCTTACGCAATATTAAAACTAAAATTGAATTGATTATCCTCTTTCCCATCATTTCCATAATAATTAGCACTTTTCTCGCTAATTAGCTAACATTCCCCTTCATTTATGTTAATTAATTACATTTCATTAATTAATTATCCTTCATATCACTCCGGATGTCAATTAACAACTTTTTGTTAGTTATAATCCACTTCTAATTGATTAATTAACCATTATTAGTTAATTACGCCTTCTATTTTAATCAATAAACCCCTTTTATTGGTTAAATTCCCCTCTTACATCCCCCAAATCATGTTAATTTTCCTCTAAATACCTTCTATAAGCTTATCCTTACCTATTAATTAATCACATTTGATTAATTAATTCATCTCCAACTCCCATGAGTTGTTAATTACTTATTAATTCTTCTAAACAAGCTTATCCCTTAAAATGCACTTTATCATTTGTCCCACATTCACTAATTTGCAAGATTCTCCCAAAGTGGAAAGCTATTTAAAGGACCAATCTCCTTCCTCTCAAACTTACACCACACTTTGATTAGTGAAACCTATAGGCATTTTGATTTGAGTATTCTCCATTGTTTTGGAATAGCTTCTTCATCTCTTGCATCCATTCTCTCAAATTGAGTAGTATGGGAAGATCCAAATATGGCTTTGTATCCATTTCTTGGTGAGATCTCATCCTCATTCTTGAGACAAACAACTTAAATTTGATTGCTTAATGATCTAATTAGGTTCATATTTTGAGTAGTAATCACAAAAGAGTAGGAATGGCTTAGCATTAGGTGATTATTTTCATGTTTATGCATTAGAAATAGTTATTTCCTTTAAGATCTTATCATGATGTTAATGGTATATTAATTTTTATTTGAAGTTACTTGGTGGTATTTTCATTTAGATTACCTTAATTAGTTTAGCATGCATACACAATGTTTCCACAAACAATCTCACTGCAACATCTTCATGTTGCACTCCAAGGATGCCACAAGTTGTGATGAAGGATGTGATATGATCATCAGGATGTTGTTTGCCATCTCCATATAATTTTATAAATTTATTTCTTGATCCTTATGTAATTTCATTGAGTGCTCCATTCAAAGCTAATGGACCAGTGTTTTTCCTCATGGCATGCAGTACATGTGATACCATTTCCTCTTCTCTTTTTTTGTCTTTGTCTTTGTCTTTCTCCTTCAGGAGGAATGGGGACTCGTGATTCAACGGCTGGCTCTTCAATATGACCTTCAAGAGGATTTTTCAAGAACTTATCTTCTTGTCAATACAATAGGAATTCTAAAATCAACTCTTCGTTGTTCCTTGAATGTGGGGTGAACAACACCACCTATATGATCAGATCGGGTGTACTTTATTTCTACCATTTTTCTTCAAGTACTTAGGAAGGAATGAAAATGGGAAATTTCATATTTCTCAACAAGATTACAAAAAGGATTTTAAATAGTATTTTTTTTAGTATTTTCAATTTTTTAATTTTTTTTTGTATTTTCAGATATCTATATGGGTATACAAGGAAGATCTCTCCCAACATAGTCGGATTTTTTTTAGTGAAATAATTTATTGTGTTGAAAATTATGCATTTCCACCAATGCTTACGGGGCTATGCCCCTCCTTCTTGTGTATGGGGAGACTCCCATTATTGAATGTAAACTATCCTAATTCTATCTAACTATTGTGGGGTGGACAAATAGGTGGGGATCACACATGAACACTTCATTGAACCTATGGAAAATTGCTTATATGGGGTATAGGGGAGGAACTTACAGTGGTGAGGTATAAAGGAGAGAAATTAGGAAAGAGAAGGTTATTTTTGTGAGTAGGCAATAACAAAGTTCACACATAATAATCAAAGTAGATTCACATTCAATTAGAGGAAAACAACAATGTAATTAGCGATATTGACAAACTAGAGACACACAATTATTTAGATTCATCAATCAAGGATACCAAGTTCCTTATTGATCACTATACTTGCAAAGTTGTATAAAAGAGAGAGAGTAGAGGAAAACATGAGAAAAGGAAATGGAAGAAATGTAGCTTTTATTTATTTTGCATTGGTGATACAAATATCAACAACAATAATCCACAATTTATACAAAGAAATAAAATGTCAAGATCCCTTTAAATAGAGAATTTGTTCTAAATTATAACATTGAAAATTTCCTTTCATCTCCCTCACATGAATTTTTCACCTTCCCTCGTGACCATTGACCTTCCACATTCCCTCGTGAATTTTCATGTTCCTTCATCACTCGTGACCTTTCATATTCCAAGCATTACAAAACAAGGGGAAAGTGAATTTTCAATGAGGAATTGGAATATAGGGAGAGAGAGAGAGAGGGAGAGAGTCTGATTGTAGATGCCTAACTTAATTTTAGACGCCTAGTTGCATCCTCTAGATGCCCGGTTGCTTAATGCACGATCACCCAGTTACATTTTCCCGCACGCCTTTGACCAAAATTATTTTGTTTATGTCGGGGTCAAAATTGATGAAATTTGGTCATACAATATATGAATATTCATGAAAAATGGAAACTTAATCCAATGGTACTATTTATAATTCTTGAAAATGAATTCTTCATCAATTTGTACCCATATATTCAATTTTTCCTCAAGTTGTGCACCGGTGAGATGAGTGGAAAGAATAGTTTTTGATGAAAAAAATCCAAAAAATATATAGATAATGTATATAATTAAAAATACCATCATTTGATATTTTATTAGGCTCCTAAATCTTCTCGGAGTGTTTATAACCTTTCGATCAAGTTTCACCTTGTAACATGACTCTTGAGCTACACTTTGTCGAGACAATTTTCTACATCTTAATGTTCCCATAATATTTTCTCAATCAATCCAATATGAATTAGGCTTTGTTATCTTTCCAATTCATGGGGTGTGAGATCCTAACTCCTCACGAGGATCCTAAAACCCTTCAAACAAGGTGACTAGCTTTAAATTAGAATTGCATTTCCCAATAACTTCAAAGACCCAATTTTGCATAACTTGTTCCTAAACCTTAAATTTCTTGCAGAAATTTCCTAAACTACCTCGGATGATTTCATAGCTCTATCAAAAAATTCCCAAATGATTAGACTCTTCCATGTATTTTCCGGGGTGCTCACCAGTGTAAAAACATGAAAATATGCCTTTTTGGGCCTCTGAGAGTGCTAATATTCTCTTGGGTCCAAATATCTTCATGAATTACATCCCTAAAACATGACACGCACTTTAAAATAACATCAACACATTCCTCCTGGTCATTATGAGGGAAACACAATGAATGAGTTGGCTAGAAGACGGGTTTACATTGACCGAGATAAGGATTTTTCAAATGAGGCTTAGGTTGTCATGGGAATTTTTATTGAATTATTCATGCTACACATTTTTCTTGAAAAAAAATTTCAAGATAAAATGGTTAATGTCGCTACATCCTCTCACTATTCCTTGTTCATCTCATTTCCATCTCATTTCACCTCATTTTACACTACCCTTTTCCATACCCCTACAGATTTCATCATTTATTGCAAACTCAACATGATATCTGCTTGAAAACTCAACATCTTGTGCATAATTCAAGTTTTCCTTGATTTTGAATCTTAGCATCTCCAACATCATTTCATTCCAAGTTGTCAATAGATTCCTTCAAAATGATGCATGTGATCACCCTAAATTTATCTTTAGTGGCATGTGTCTGATGTATCAAGTGTTTGCATTGTTTGTGTGACCATTCTTTTGAATGAGCATTACATTTTTGGTTGCATTTTATTTCAAATTGATATTTTAATAATTTTGAGGATTTGAAACATAATATCTCCCTCCCCTTTCAATCCACCCCTTAGGTCCTCTCACCTTGGTTCAAGAAGATCCATAAAGTAGCAGGTGAATAACTACACCCTTAGTCGGGTTCTTCTCTACCATCTTCATAGAATTGGCCATGAGAGGAATATGGATACATCCCCGGATGTAAATAAAAAATTAATAGATACATCACTCTTCCTTTCCCTTATTTCATTACACTTTAATCTTCAAGTCTCTACGCAAGGTGTTAGATAGAGAACCAACACTCCTTTTGGTATCGTTGTTGGGGACTTGTGAAGATTTAACATGGTTTACCCAAGGTTTTATCAGTCCTTTGGAATTCATGAAGGTTTTGAGTTAGATTTGAACATTATTTTTAGTTTTCTTTTCTCAAAAGAGCCTTCTCAAGTCAGATTTACCATCTCTCAAAGTTATCAAAAGATTAAAGAGGAATTTAGTGCTTAGTTCAAGGTTAAATTCACAATGTCTAGAGTGCAATCTCTAGTGGCAACTCCAAGTTCATCTCAAGGTTAGATCAGTTCTTATTATTGTTGTAATATTCATTAGTAATCCATATTTTCAATTTAGAAGGACCTGAGGTCTTCATTCAAATTAGATTCTACAAAGGAATTCTTCCTGAATTAGATTAAGTGAAAAGGAGAAGGAGACAAGTTTAGACACCAGTTGTTGATCATATTTCAAAAGTTAAGGATTCACACTCATTTGATCTTGTCAATTCTTCTTTGGAAGAAGGTTTTTTTAGTTCCCTTGAATATTTAAAGCATAGCATGTCTATTTTCTAACTCCATAGTTTGTCGAACAAGCTTGTATGCCTAAAATTACTAGAGATGTTCCTTTAATAAATTCCCACAACAATAGCCCTCCTCATATTGTTCATAGGCCATTCATTCAAAACCTTTCAGATCCTTTTATTGAAAATCATTTGAGCACATTATGGATCATCCTCCTCCACGTGTCTCGATTAACTAAAATTAAATAACTATGTAGTATAAGAGGATAATTAATCTAAGTTATAAACAAGTTGTAATAAATTAAATAAATGCAGTAAGGACATTATGTAAATGATCTAAGTAACTATGTAAAAGGAAATGCTAACCCTAATATGCAAGAAGGAAGAGGAAAGAACTCAATTGAATAGAAGATACTCGCAAGATAATGTCACAATGATGACTGGAAAATTTAGAGGTGGCAATGATGGTGTAAACATCTCAAAAAGGATGGATCTAGAGGATCTAACTAGAATGGAGCACTTGGAGAGGGACTAGGGAACCTACAAGCACTCTAGTCTATAACTGGGTACCTGGTCTCATGCAAGAGCTCGAAACTAATCTTCTTTGGTTCGGTAGATGGTCCGAAACCCTCATTGTCTTTTGTATCAGATCCGTTGTCCCATGTCGATGTCACCAATAATCCAAGATGAAAGAAAGACCAAAGCAAGACCCCAAAACAAGCATCAAACCCTAAAAAATAAAAATTCATATGAAGGGGTCAGAATAACCTCAGCTGCCACAATGGCAGACTTACTAATTGATCACTGCACTACATCTTAAACCCGATGTATTTCTATGTGCAAGTGTGTGTGAACATGCCCTAGTTTTCTCTTGTACCATTCATACTTTTTGAAGTAGCAAGCAATAAATATGTGTATAAAATGTAATAGAATGTGTGCATGGAATAGAATAGAATCCCCCTATGAAGTGTGATGTAGATGTCCTAGCCTTGTGCCTTGATGATGGAGCTATGTGGATGCAAGTGATCTCAATGTAATATATGGATGCAACTCTAGATGAGTGATAGTAATAAGTGATGTTAGGTCCCTCATTATGGTCTCATAACTTTATATTTATAAGGTTCTCTTGGTCTAATTTCATAATTAACCTTGAAAAGGCCAACCACAAGAAAGATAAAGATTTCAAACAACTAGAAATAGCCCAAAAGAGGTAGGAAAGTGCAAAACGGACCAAGACACCCATGGTAGGACCGGGGTTCCCACAGAGCCCCCTGTACTAATCTAGGTGTTCCAGTCTGAGCTAAAATAATGTGGGATGACAGAAGATGACTGGGCATATAGGTGTAAGAGGTTGGTAATGACAAAATAAAGTAAAACAAGATGGCCAAAAGATGGGGTTAATTAGTACTTTCTTCACTCAAGAACCTTCTAAATAGTAGTATGAAACTGGGATAAATAATGTCTAAAGTGCATGATTTTGTGACTACATTTTCCCCCACTTTATGTTGGTGAGTGAAAAGCTCGGTAACATAAAGTAGATAGAGATGCATACCTGATGCCGATGTAGAGTGATGAAGAACATGTTTTGAAGGACTAGACAAAGCATGGAATGACAAAAAGATGGAGGAGCGTGGAAACTAAATATGAAAAATGTGCAAAGAAAAAGTGATGAGAGTGAACCTAGGGTAGAACACGTGTGTAGTTGCTGCAGTGTGTGATGTACCAGCATGGTTAGTAAATTTTTGATATCATGAAGTGTTGTTTGTTAACATTGTTTTTATTTTTTCCTCTATTTGACTGCTTATTTCTCATACGACCAGACCTGCAAGGAGAAAACAATCAAGTAGTCAAATATGTATGTATGTATGTATGTAAAATACACAAATGTAAAATACGTATGTATATGAAAGCATGTAAATGTAAAATACAAAAATGAAAAAAACGTAAATGGAACATGTGCACACTGATCCATGTTGAGAAAAGAGAATATAGAAGGATATCATGTATTGCAAATTTTTAGGCGATCTAACACCGTAGGCCGAAGAAGTATAGGAAGGAAATGCTCCGTGTCCTCCAACCTTTAACTTCTTCCAAGAAGCGTGTGTGAAGAGATATTTTTACGTCCTAGGTTTTGGGCGATCCAATGCCTTTGGTTGAAGTAGTGTAGAGAGGCACACCCATTGTGACCTTCAAGCTTGTAACTACTTCCCAGAATGCTAAGGATGTCATGTCTTATAAAATCCATTGTGTATGGGGTTCATAGACTGGTCTGAACCCACTCACTGTATATAATTGAACCGAACCAATGTAGAATCTTTGTGTTAGTATGTAAAAAAACCCAAATGATGCCCCCCTCTTTAGGGACACATGCGATGTTACATATATGAGAAATATTGCCCCAAAAGAGGACCAACCACATGTATGATGTAACCCTAAAAATTTCTTGGTAAAACCAAGGCACACACAAACAAGAAGGCTAGCCAAAGACAAGTGTGAACAAACATGCATGCATATGGAAAACATGTGTAATCTACCAAACATTATGTAAGATACCAAGTAAAAAAGTAATGAAAACATGCAAGAAGACAAGTAATCCACACAAAGTGGGTTACAAAAATGGGACATCACTCACGATGTTGCAAGACACGCAAGGCCATCATGGTCGCAAACAAACAAACAAGTTCGCACACTAAACGAAGGGCAAGGCCCGCATATAATAGCAAACAATAACAAACAATGTAACAAACAAGTATGGAAACCAATATCCCTACATAACAAATGTTACACATGAAGCACTTATTAGCATGTTAGAAAGATAACTAGTATGTCAAAAGCATGTATAAGCAAGTAATGTAAAGTGTTAAGTACAAAATGAAACAATAACACCCTGTGAGAGATGAATTTGGAGAGATGAATGTGGATGCCCTCGGTGACCAAAGTGTAAGAAGGGTAAATGGTGAGCATCCATACTACATGTAAGAGACATGTATCTATGATCACAACTAGAATAAAATGTGGATGCACGTGTGTGGATGATATAGATAAATGACATACAAGTAATCAAACTAACATGTGTAATAAAGTAACCTTGAACAAGAAAAAGTAAGAAATAATAAAAGCAACCATAATATGTAGTATGTTGTGGATGGATGGAATGGAATTAAATATGAAATGATAGGGTCTACATGCCCCCCAAGTGAATGGAAGTGTATGCAGTGAGATTCATCTTGTTTTCTCCCTCAGCAGTCAAGAATGAACCATAAATGAGAGTGCGTCATCGAGAAATGGTTGAAGTGTGTGTTGTGTCTAATGCGTTGTGAGGAATGTGTATGTGTAATGATGAGATGCAACCTAGCGATGATGTGTGCATGAACCCTATAGCTAAAGCGTATATCATGACCAAATGAACGTATAAGTGATGATTTAGCCTAAGCGTATATCACTATAAGATGAATGGATGAGTGATGATTTATCCCTAAGCATATATCACTACAAAATGAAAAGAGGGAGTGGTGATGTAACCTAAGGTGTATACCACTACAAAATGATAGAATAAGTGACAATTTAGCCTAAAGCATATGTCACTAGCCTAGGATTTTCACATGATGAAAGGTCGAATAGTAAATGTGTGATGAGTGTAAGGTCCATTTGATTTGTAAACCCTCGGTAGTTGAGTATGGACCGAGGAACTAAAGTACATCATTGGGTGGTGAATGAAACATGTAGAAGACAATGTAGTATATGTAAGGATGAAAGATGACCATTTGGTGAGTAGAATATGTAAATACATTATGTGTATAATGTGTAAAATGTAATGCGTAGGGTGGTATGTAATGTATGTAAATAGACTAGTAATGTAGTACGTCAAATGATGTAATGCTAGACCCATATGTGATGAAGACTAGGATGATATATGATATGTAAATGCACTAATGTCAAAATTTTGTAGACTAAATGTAAAATGTACAATTTATAATGTGTGATGTGTAATGAAATGCCATGTGTAATGCCTATAGTGAAGTGTGTGGGGTTCATGTGGTAAGCCCTCAACATTCAAGTGTGAATCGAAGCACAAGAGTGTGTCATCGGGTAATGACGTTAGAATATATGATGAGGATACCTAATGAATATATGAAAATGTAGCAATGATGGATATAACTATGCTAAGACAAGGTGGGGGAAGGTGAAATGCCAAGCCCCAAAGTATGTGTGAATGCTAAGAATGAGATGTAATACTATGTAAGAATGATAATGCAAGAAAAGAGGGATAGGAATGTGATGCTAATGTGATGGGGGGAGGATGTGTGAGATATTATGCCCCCAATGTATGCTTGGTGAAATACACTATCATGTTATGTCACCTGGAATATCATTTCACAGTTCATAATTGAATGGGTAAGCATTAGTAACTTAATAAGAAATAGTGTCGAATGTGGGTCACATAATGATACATTAAAGTGTAAGTTGTACATGCCCATAGCATAATCCTCATCGGTGAATGGAGGAATTGGACAACCGTGTGCATACCAATAAGTGATATTTTGAGTGTATCCTAGGAAAGAGATATTGCAAATGAAAACACATCCAAAGGGCATAGGAAATGAAATGTCTATATGATCCAGATCTAGTGTACTTCTAATATAATCAAGCCATGAGTTTCATAATGTAAATGTGTTATGTACCTTGGGATATGATATTATAATGTATATTGGTTGATGTAGATGCCGATATGTGGTATACATCCCCTTAGTTACATGTATGGATTCACATGGGATATAATATTATAATGTATATTGGTTGATGGAGATGCCGACATGTGGCACACATCCCCTAAGTTATATGGGCTCACATAGGAATTAGTTATATTGGGTAATGAGTCAGCCTACATTAGGATTAGGTGTTACCCATCCTATTTAAAGGATGTGAGTATCATTATGAGGATGTCATGGATGTATGATTTGAGTCTTCTACTTGGTAGAGGTATATTGGAGGTGTCCCCCTCGAAGTGGATTCCCATCTTGGGATATTGTGGAGTTACTCCTTCTTTAAGGAGTATTGTATGGTGTTGCCCTACCTTAAGGGTATTACTCTGAATATATTTCACATTAGGGCATATTGGACCCCCATATCTCTTGTGTTTTTTATCTTCTGGAATTTACCGATTTATTATATGCAAGGATCTTATCGAGTGGTATTAGAGCATCGATTTCGGCAAAAATTTTGTGTCTAAACCATAGTTTTAGTGATTTGTATATATTTTAAAATAGGCTATGTATTTTTTCTCAAATATTTTACCACAATTTTGAAATGGTTTCTGAAATATACAATCCAAATTTCAGAATTTTTTGAGGTGTTTTGTGGAAGTTATTTTATTTTTAGGGTTTTATATAAAATCGGCCTACATGTTGCAATTTTCCATCTTTCCTTGATTTTTTTACATATTTGGAAATCTCTCACAATTTTAGTAGGGGTTACTTTTTGTGGTTTCATATTGGATGCCAAATTATAGATGAAATCATCAAGTAAAATATTGGTCAAAGGAGTAAGTTTGTGAAACCCTAATTTTTGTGCATCATGGATATACCAATTTTCTATGGCAATGGGGAAATTGATGCAAAAAAATGGTGGATACAATTTTTAAAAATGTATTTTGAAGAATTTTTAGTATGGGTTAGTTTTTATCTTCATCTTGGTGGGAAAGCGCGACATTGGTATTCTTATTTGGATATAGATCTATTGGATTGGGATTGGGAGGAAATGGAAGATATTTTCTTAGCTAAATGGGAAACAAAAAAGAAACATAATTTTGTTGAAGAAGAAGAAAAAGAATAAGAAGAAAAAGAAAAAGAAAAAGAAGATGTTGATGATGAAGT